>CM065311.1:34627-55089 GCA_033032175.1 Saturnia japonica | reverse complement strand
TACAGTTGTTTATCTCTTGTACAAGATTAATCCACATAAAGTATAAGTTAAATACAAGCCATTTCGTAAATTAATGTTTGTGACCATTGTGAAACGCACCGTTGCTGTTGAATGCAACTCATAAATTTTACTCGTCGCGATTAAATAAAGGACATTTATTTTATCTAATACTATTAAGTGAGCAATTATATATATATATAATGTTTTACATTCCAAGTTTACCTAAATAAATGTTTTTCTTTTTTAAGATACCGAATAAAGCTCGGTCACCCAGACATTGGTTCATTTCAACGATAACAATATTTATTACATATTTAGCAGATGATTTCATTTTTTAGTTTATTAACCTTTAGAATGTTTTTGGTATAATCATATTTTTAAAGCATGAATTAGCAAATAGACAAACGGTACACTTGATATACGTTCTAAAGATAGGTCAGGTCAAAAGTACTCTAAACCGACGAGCGAGCGAAATATGTATACCAGAATCGTAGCATGTGGTAGGACATGGCCTCTACCTACCTCGCAAGGAGAGAGGCGTGATGTATGTGTAGCTATTTATAACCAACCTCAAAAGTGCTGTAGTCCTGAGGCCGTTCATAATAAGTTATTACTTATAACGAATGAGTTAACCTACTAACAGCTTTATTTTCCTATAAAATCTTTGTTTTAAAATATTGTGATAATATTTTTATATGTATAAATAGTATTAATCAATACTAATATTAAAGGGAAAAGTCGTTTGTTTTATAACTTGCTAATCCTAATCCAATTTGAAAAATCATTTTGTATTTTATAGGTTTTATTATTGAGGAGGATTACACGCGTTGGAGTGTTGGTCAAATAAATTTAACACGAATGAAACCGCAGAGCACAGCTAGTGCAATATGAATACAAATAAAACAAGTCTTCCAACAACTCTCAATATTTTCCTATCTATGATGACATCATCGTCTCGCACAAGGAGGCATTGTGATCAAAAGCTATCTCATATATAAATAGAAAAAAAAAACAAAGCGTACCAACAGCAGAAACGTTACTAATTTGTAAGACTTCTTTTACAACCATAAATCTTTTATGTCTATTTAATAAATGCGTATTTAAACGTATATAATAATTATTAAATACGTGCAAAAAAAAACGCAAATTTTTATATGTAACCGAAAAATAAAAAATGCAAGCTGTGAAATTACTTTACGTATTATCATTAAAATCGCGTCACATTTTGATATGTACCCGCATAAGTTTTCAGTTTCTATTTACGCAGGCTGGCATGACAGCGGCTACTGGTAATGACTTGTCTCAAGGTGGTCACCATTTTTTTTTGCACTATACATTGGGCATAGTTACATAGGTATTTAGTTTGACTTGCAAAATTTATATTTTGTTAATGAAACTGAGATAGCACCTACGGCGAAATTTTATTTGCAACTATTAAAAGAAAATCATGCTTTAAGTTTCATCGCAACTATTTTGAATAGTAGTTGCTGTGTTTGACTGGTACCAACAAAAATGACTACTAGTACACAGTACGGAAAGTTTATAGGAGATCGTAAACGACATGTCTACAATAAAATTACAATTTGAATTTCCTTAAGACAGTTCAATTTTCAAGGTTTAATTGAGCTTTAAAGCACCGACATGAACCGTAGTTTCCAATTATCAATAAAAACAACCGTTCGAGACGTTATATAGACAGGATTGTACTCAGGGACTCCGTAAGGGGGTTCGTCCTTTGGTCCTTTTTCTTAATAAATTTAATTCTTAAAAAACACAAGTTTGTGGTTTTAAATTTCAATTATAATACTCAAATAATCCCCCTTTTAATACTTAACGTAAACGCATAAACATTGTTTACAAAGGAATTTACGACTTGTAAAGTTTCCAATAAATTAAAAATACGAATCCCGCCCTGGTAACGATGTTTCAATCATAATCGAAGAATTCCTCTGTAGTCTAAAGGTCTATTGTATGACTCATGATATGTTTTAAAGAGACGTAATATTTTATTTTATTATATTTGGAGTGACTTACTATTTAACATTTACTTTAGCTGTTTGCTGTTTCAATTGTTATTTATTCTAAACGTAAGCTTATTGGTGACTCCATTTTATTTATAACAATGAGCATTACACGATGATTTTACCAATGATACAAAGTAACCGGATCTTATGAATACTCGAAATCGAACCTATATGATGTAGTTTTGATGTTATCTACGGTGCTTTTAATTATTAATTTGGATGGTTTATGACATGGCCTTAGAATATTATTGCGTATTTTGCAAATTTTGAAATATCAGTTATCACATTGAAATTAATTTTTTTTCGAAACCATGGCATTAATTTGAGTACCTTTATAAGCTATATTAGCCTATTAGCCCATTACATCAGGCACTAGAGTCCAAGCCCGGTGAAGCTGTCAAAGCCTCTAGTGGCTCCACGGGTCTTAAGGCTAACAGTATGGTTAGTTCAAAAACAAAAAGCAAATAAAGTATCTTGCATAGTATTTTAAATTATTGGAATACAAATTACAGCATTAATTATTCGGTATACACTACACTGATACCTAATACAATACATGTATTATGAGTGTATTGTTGTCGAAAGTACTAATAATACGTTTCTTAACAGGTAAAAAGGATGTGAAGTTGTGAAAAGTGTAAATATTTTGAAAAGTTTGTCTACGAAGCTTGACTTCCCACACATCATGTATTGAATATAAAATATCTCCCATTCTCGATAGGCATTCTTAATATTACCCATTAATTGTCAACAATAAAACAATACACAGACTTGATACACCAATAAAATAAATCTCTTCATTTTTATGGTTTTGTTTCTCATAAAATGTTTTGTTGATTTGTGTACACTTTTGTTTATTAAATATTTAAGACGACATTTAAACGTATACATATTATATCAGTAATTACTCGACACTAGTGTATACAGAAAGAATTAGCGATTTAAAAAAGTTCCACGACATTTATAAAAAAATATTTATTTATAAAAAAGGCATGGCTACTGAGAACAAACTAGAACTCATACTAATAAAATGTAATTATTACTATAACTTGATAAATCATATTGCTGTTTATATCTTTAATAATGCCTTTGTCTGATTATTTAGACGTCTATGCCACAAAAATTATAAAGTCGTCTAGAGAAATATGTTACTTTGCTATGTTTTTGATATTTTAGAAATATGTCATCATATTTTTTTATATTTATTATTATAATAGTGATATTCATTTCAAAATTATAAATATTTCATTAATTGTAAATGTAATCATTGATGAACCTGATAATATACCTGTTTTAAACCTAGAACTGCAACAATAACCATTATCTTCACTAGCTTCCTAGGCTAATCTTATCTAATCTAAGGCTAATTAGTATTAGTGTGAGCCCAGCTGAAAACCAATTTGCCATGGCGCATACTGAGCTGGGATCCTTTTCGTCGGCGTTTGCTTTACAATATTGCAATATTATAAATTAATTAAGTAATACGGCAAACTATTATAATTTTTTGTTTGTAATTATGTCCGTGTTTTAGAAATCTAATAAATTTGCTTTCTTTCTTATATAAAAAACTGACACAATTTGCACATTAACAAGAAACGCCATAAATACTGTCAGCTTGATTTGTAGTATATTTTATTTCCAATTGGATTCCGATTTGAAATGTAAATAAGCCACTGTGGATCAATAATTTACTGCCTAAAGCAAATTATTAAAAATAACATTACACATAAACTCGTTTTACAATAAAAGTGCCGTCTGTATGGTTTCGCCGCGTTCCGCTATCACCATCACATAAAAACTACACGATAGTAAACCGCTGACTTAAGTGCCATAACTTCTTATATATATTGATAAGTCATTATAATAATCATCATAGCGCTACAAAAACCGTAGAATTACCAAGACTATATAATAATAACTTAAGATACTTTTATACAAATATGGACTTATTAAAAAAACTCTTTATTGCTTATTGCTAAGCTCTACATTCGAGTACTTGGGAAAACTATATTTATGTCGACGTACCTTTCACTGTTGGATAACTCATATTCTAATTCTTCACTTAAAGCGTAAGCAAAATTTATAGCAAGCGGGTATACTCTACCAAAAGCTGTATAGTTATCAACTGCCATTTAGTATTACAGGATATTATAAATATATACGTAAATTAACTAAATAAATAAAATATAATGAAATAAAAAAAATGTGAGAACTAAAATTTGCAAATTCGAGTATAGATGTAGCGTGAATATGTGAAATTTATCAACAGATGAAAAAGAGGGTCCGAATGTAAATATGAGATGAAGGAAACAAAGAACTTTGCATTCGCATAGCGAAGTTGCAAATGTCAGCTGACCTCTATAAACGTCGTCGTAGAGGGGCGCGAGCGCGGCGTCGGGCGCGCCCCAGCGGGCCTGCTCGGGGTACACCATGTAGCCGCCGGCGCGACGTCGCAGGGCGCGGCGGGCGCGTGCGGCAGCGCCTGCGGCTGCGCGCGAACTGTGCTCTGTCTCTCTGCCCCGTGCACGCGCCGCGCCGCGCACCGCACTCCAACCACGGCGGAAAAACAAACACCGTGTGAAGTTTTTATTAAACGACCGTGTGAGGACGTTGCCTCGCGTCTGCCAGGACCAGAGATCGGTAGAGGTGACTGCACAGCCTACTGATACGTCTGAACGCGCTACTACAACTCAAAACCGAACACAATTATAATAAACTAGCTGTGCCACACGGATTCACCCATTTTAAATTTATTCGACCAAGATTCTGCCATACCGCCGCGGCCGTCAACGCACCCGTGTAAACTTCCCATACTTGCCTAGAGCTTGCCAAATAGCATGAAGTTCACGATAACTGCTCTGCTTTTTAGAGTCCAGCATGAAGGTATATAGCCTATAACCTTCCTCAACAAATACGCTATAAAATATGTTTTTTTTTTTAATTTCCAGTCTAAAGATTAGCACGTCAAATAATCAAACAAAATAACAATTTCTTGGGCTTTATAATACTTCAGAGTTTAGATAGATAAATAACAAAATATCAATCCCTTGGACTTTATAATATTCGAAAGATAAATATCATGGAACTGTAGCTCTTTAGTCCTTATTCTCAGCTAAAACACCAATATTCGAAGAATATACAGCTGTTGTATATACAGTGTAAACTCTTTATAACGTTATCCTTTATAACGATAAACTCCCTATAACGTTGAAGTGAGCCCAACTTGGTTGGTTTGCGTTAAAACCCACATATTGAAACTGCACTCCATATAACGACAAAAAATGCTCAGTCCCTTGAGTATCGTTATAAAGAGTTTACACTGTATATCAAAAATTTACAATTGTATATCCAAACTGTAATTTTCATCTTATTGATGTTTTATAGTTTATAGCTCTCTTTTTTATGGTGTAAAATCATAAGTAAAACTAGTTTACTTTTGTGCATTTTAGATCTCTCCATATGAGAGCTATGGGCTACACTCCTGACAAAAAAAAACTAGTTTCTACACAACAAATAATAATAATAAGGAAGATATAAAAAAATAACCAAAAGAACATGTACCCAACAGTATTTCTTTTAAATATGATATTAATAAACATTAGACTTTTATGCATTGTTCACTAGAACTATGTTTGTAACGTACTTACACGACCTCCAAATGAAGAAAAAAATACAATAGACTTTTAAAGCATGCCAATAAACCCATTTGTACTGTACTGGATTCAAGTAATTATCGCTTATCATAGAAACATAATTCGGTAATAGAGGCAATCTCTAATCGTATTTACAGTTACTTTCACAATGTGTTCTATTAAAATCAACTGTTTGAATAACTTTATAAATTAAAACAAAAACTTATTTGTATTATATTTCCCAATCATATATTACAATTCATGTGATTTGTGTAAGTCCGCTCTACACAAGCGCCCGAGCTCAAAGCCTCCCCCCTCGCCCTCCAATCCGCACTCAGGACCCGACGTGCTTCACTTTCGCACGGTCTGCAAGCCCCGACGCGACACTTGTTTAATTGCAACCCACTCGCTGCAGTCAAAACCGGATTTATTGTCTCCCGCCATTCGATATCAACACAACATTGATGGGAGCCATGGAGAAATCAACGAGGGTTCCGTGAAACTGCACACAACCGGTTCAGTTTCCTTTTAAATGTTAGAAAACCGCGATAAGTTGACCACAATTATCAATCTGAGACTGAGACAACTCGAGAATAAATTGATTTTGTAAGTTAGTTTACCACAGTGCACTCCTGCGCATATAAAAGACATCAACGCGCTTACGAAAAAAATTCCATAATGGTTATTATATGTAGTAAATTCTTATTTATTGATGGTCATTACAGGATTAAAGTGGCATTAGCAACATTTGCATAGCAACTGGTAGTTGACGTGGGAGAGTCGTTAATGGTTACAAAAAACAACTGATGATTTAACCGACAGCTTTATATGATAATACATATTATATTAAGTCATGCATGTCGGTAAGTATTTATTAAGTAATGCTTCTATCCCTCTACACCTAAAATATTAACTATTATTTACTTTATAGTGCTAATTTAAACTTTCATTTTTATTTATCTTTATTTAAAAATATTGAATCCGATTATCTTTTAAATAAAAATTCTAAGCATACCTCTGCTTTCTTATACCATATTAAAGACATCTATCTGTACATAGTATAAAATGAAGTCGCTTCCCGCTGTCTTTTTCCCATGTGTACGCTTAGATATTTTAAACTACGCAACGGATTTTAATGCGGTTTTCATTAGCATTTACAGAATTTTATTATGAATGGTTTATATAAACAATACATTTCAATTAAGTTATTGTGTATTAGAGAAAATTCAATTATTTGTAAACAAGTCGTCAAAAAATGATTTTCGGGCGCTTACATGGCCTTATGAGGTTCATCAAAATAATGTTCTAAAGAATTGTAGTTCTTCAAAAACCCTAGAGAACAGTCTGCGATGGCATATATTTATTTCTTAAGGTTAACTTACAGTAACCTTTTTTAGAGGTGTACACCCAAAGTTCGCCGGGTATGTTTTAGGTATCAATTAGGGACCAGTCTATTACCACTAATCGGGCATAAAGCCAAACTCTGAGTTACTATTGATAAATTCATAGAAAACCCCAATAACACTTTGCTCAACCTGGGAATCGAACCTAGGCTCTCAAGCATAGAAGTCGCGTTTAGGTTCACTAGGCTAGAAGCAGTTATGAAGTTATAATCTATCAATATTAAAGCGATAAACTCATGGTTTTCGTCGATATCTTGAATGATAAACATTAATAAAATTATTATAAATGCGAAAGTAACTCTGTTAGTATGTTTGTTACCTTTTAACGTCTAAGCCTCTGAAAAGATCATAATTAAATTTGGGAGAGAGGTCTTCAGCTTCAGATCTGGAGAAGGACATAGGCTACTTTCAACCTAAATATTAATGAAGGGGTGAGATTTTTATCAATGATCTTGGAAACTAAATTGCTTTTTTTGCGTTCACTGGCTAAACCATTTTCGACTTCGCTTATAAATGTTGACTAAACAATGTAAGCAAATGTTATCTTTAACTATGTTTTCTACTAACAATATGGATTAGAGAAAGATGGAAATATGTACTCTCATCGATATTTTATTGATAGATTTTATAAGTAAAGCCGTTATTGTTTACATACAAAAAACAAGGAGACGTAGGTGCGGAAAAATGCTTGCTATTTTATAAAACTGAAAAACATATAACTACCGTTAACATATAAAGTCATCTTTTTATTTCCTAACACATTCATCGACTCATATCTTCAAATCTATGTTTGTAGACCACCACGTGGCTCACGGAACTATAAAAGCTCTCAGTGCTTTTTAACAAACAGAATATTATTGTGTTAACTAATGTAGACCATTAGAATAAATCTTTAATTTATTCTGTAGTTTTTCTGTAATGTATAAATAAATACACAAAAATAAATTTATGGTTTGTTAACAGTGTTGTTTTCGTTGTTTGCGCTTACGACTACAATATAAATACAGTAGATACCTAAATTTGTTATAAGATAAAAAAATACAATTATAAACTAATTTTTCATGTAAAAAAATATTAATTATTACAAATAATAATATTTTATCGATGTATAATCGTTTACCATTAAAAAGTTTATACTATTACAAAATGCGAAAAAAAAAAACCTACTTAGCTGGGCTGGCAAACGTTTTTGTGTCCTTTCCGGCAGATAATGGTATACCGTATACGTAGTAAATATACTACCCATACTATTGACGTGTGCAGTGGTGGGGGAGAGGAGAGCAACCGCTCGCCGCTCAGTCACTCACGGTCTGGACACCGTACGAGTAACAGCAACCTTTGGAAATGTTATTCCTTTTAGTATAAATGGCTAGACTACAGCGCCACCAATCGGTGCCATATTACCTATGTAAATATAATATGAGGCATAAAAGATGTTTTAAATGTTACATATTCAGTAGGTATATTACTATGTTCAATTTACACCAACTTCTATTATGCTGACATATTAAGAAATCCGATTAACGAAGTATGTTCTGGTAGAATTAAAATTCGCCATACACCTCCCAAGATTTTATGGTCAACGTAACGGTTTACTGCTTAGACTTGAATGATGTAAAGAACGTAATTATATATGTCTATATATTAATACGTGAAGCTAAAGCTTTCGGTATCTTTTTAAGCGTATTGCGTGCAAGGAAGACTGAAATTTGGCATAGTTAAAGTTTATATGTAGAAGGAGTGCAGAAAGCTAAAATCTATCTATAATATCTGTTACTAATATATTAAATTAAATAAATTAATACTGCGAATCTTCACCCGACCAGTGCCAATATATGTGCCAAAATATTGACATTGTCACTGTTTGGGCCAAATAGTGCGTGGTTGTCAGGGTTTCCTATCCTGGTAAGGGTTGGCTATGAGCTCGCTCAAATGACTCGCATCCAGTCGTCGGTATGCGTGCGCGAGAACCCCAGCGACGCGCACCGCGGTTTAAAAATACTACGAGTCGTCGTGTAGTCGAGTTACCGCTGCCGCCATTTTTGTTCGTGGTGTTATAAGAAAAAACTTATTATTAGAAAAAAATATTATTAAGGTCAATACTGCGATAAAACAAGGTGTAAAAAATTATATACTAGAGAAGCGTCGGGACAAACGTTTTCGGGAGTGAGTTGCGAGTGGAAAAGAGTCGCCGGCCAGCTACGTGACTACCGACTCGGTGCAGCGCCGAAAACCTCCAGGTGAGTGGGCTTTACTGCTACATTCTTGCTGGGGTAGGTGAATCCGCAACCACGCATAAACAGTGCACTCAAAACCCCAGGCGTCTGATCTGGGAATATTTTACCCATCCGGACATCGGTAGGTTTAGCCGGTGGCCGGAACAGTCACTCAACGAAAAGTGATGTAGTTAATACTCATTGTTTATGAATACTGTAAATGTCAGACAGAAAATAGTCTATGATTAAAAAGTTGCTGATCAAATTTCGACCTTAGGGCGATCGCTAGTATAGATAGAATCACATCAAATGTTCTACGGAGTATGTCGTCATAAACATTCGAGGAAGACGTTAATATTTGTTGAATGACTTGTCAGAACATGTGCGAACATGTTATTAAGATCGGAGGCGCGACAGGAGTGGTGAACTATGCAGACCTCGGACCTGCAGAGTGCGCGCCAAGCGAGTTCACGCGGGGGCCGGAGAGGGCACACGGCTACCGCAACCAGTTTATATTTTAAATTCGCGATAAAAGAAATCTGCAGCGGCGCGTGTCAGTAGCCGCGATGTCGACTGCCCCGCACTCTCCGCCTGCATTTATTAATCTTATTCGAGGAAATCGGCGCATCACCCGTCCTAACTTGCCTCACCGCGCCGCGCCACGCCGAACGCCGCTCCTTTTGGGCCGGCGCGGCGCGGCGCGGTGTAGTGTGCGCATGAGTTTACTAAAACTTCTTGAAATGTATACATTTAACTCAAAATTATTAATTTAAAGAAAAAAAAAATAAAAACTGGCTTTTATTCATTATTTCCGTTGTACTATTTTTATTTTCGTATTGTTTTCAGCAAACCCTTTCATTTAATAATTCCCTTCTTATGGGGGTACATAAAAAATAACTGGTCCACTAATTTTGGACGCTCGCCATATTGGGCTTAGAATGACCCAACTTAGCTAACCATGCATTATCATCAAAACTAAATGTGTATGCAAAATTTTAGTTTAATCGATTGGGGATAACCGTTTTAAAACTCGGTTGCAAGATATGACCCAAACTAACGATACAGGATAAATAAAAATAATGATTCTAAAAACGAAATGATGTTCGTTAATAAGCGCTTCACTTTATAATGGCTGGATCGTGTTGACTAATTTGTTTTTTAAATTTACTAATAGTCCGAATAAAGTTTCTATGGAAATAAAAAAAATTAAATGTTACCCAGAAAATCGGGAAACTTTGAATAAACTGAAATTGTTCTTTTGTTAACGATTCGAACAGTGAAATATGGATAATTCTTATTTCGTTATGGTTCTGTAAAAAATTCAGGTAATAAATTTGGATGGATAATTCTTATTTCGTTATGGTTCTGTAAAAAATTCAGGTAATAAATTTGGTATAGATGGCGCTTTGGCCGCGTTATTTCCTACTACTATAGGAAAGGGTAAAGTAACGTCTGCCAGCCCATCAGAATCTATATAAATAAAAATTTAATTATATCTGTTGGTAAACGGATTACTTGAGAACGGCTGGACCGATTTGGCTATTTTTTGTTTTAAGGTTTGTAATAGTCAATTTTATTAGTAACAGGGCGACCAGAGCGAGGTGCATCTTTAACATCAAAATTTCTGGGCTGAAAACGTTTGAACCAAATTTTGTACTACTCGAACTGACACTGCATTAGGTCCATAAACATCACAAATTTTTTTCGCTCCTTGCATGCTGCTGTGTTCTGATCTTTTTTTTTAGGTCTGACCTTAACTATTAGCCTTTGGGGCTCTATCCAAAAACAAAGCCGCTGATGGCTTTTACAGCTTTACCGGGCTTGGGGGCGAGCGCTTAAGGCACTCGGCCGCGAAAGCGTGGGCAACATGCGTGCAAGGGTGCCAAAGTGACCGGACCTCAGCTTGGGCAGTTGCCGCGATTGCAACTAAGTCGCGATCTGACTAATTCCCTATCCGTAAAATTCGAGATAAACTAACATATACATATATATATGTTCCCCGCCTCCTGGGAGGAAGAGTGGGAACATGTGTATGTGTATTTAGTGATCTCAAAAGTATTTCTACATTATCAAGCGCAAAAAAATAAAAAAAAGGTTCCTTACAGAACCTATGTACCTATGTGGTGTGCACATATGTATGTTCATATGTGTGTAATATTGTATGTGGGTAGCTAGGTGATGCACGTACAGTGTCACTTGTATCGCGCGGGCGGCTGCCAGACTTACACTTTTATTTTAGGCTTCACACCGAGGAACGGACCTAGGCTTGAGCTGCCGCTAGAGGGTGGGAGAGAACGGTGGTTACGCGGGCGTAGGCGCTGGCACGCTATGTTTGGAGAGGCGGTCGAGTAATAGGCGTTTTTTTCCTCGATTTTGTCGACGGGGTCGGTGAAGATGTTACACGGCCGGCGCTGTAAGGGGGTGGCGTTTGGGGCTGTCTCGTAGGTCGCGGCGGCATTTATCAGCGGATTCGCGTGATTCGACGCGGCGTCGAAGTAAGATCTCTTGAGGTTTTTGATGTATGATTCAACCGAGAGAAGTTGAGTCTCTCTATAGAGAACTTGCTGTCGAACGTACCAAGGGGCTTTGTTGATTGTACGTAAGAATCGCGTTTGGAAGACTTGGAATGTATGGATATTGGATTTTGACATATGTGCGAATGCGGCGCAACTATATACTATAATCGGGCGGACGTGTTCTGATCTGTAGGTAGAATGTAGACGGTAAGACATATTAACATACGAGTTATTACAACTTACTGCACAAAAATAAAACAGCTTCATTGGTTTATAAAAATATTGCCAATCTGTATAAAAAAATATTAACTAAAGTCCCAAATAAAACAGAACAGTTGGTCAGCCACTGATCAGTTCACTCACCGTGCGACATCACCTCGTATCAATATATACCTATTACATATATATTAGCATGTGTTATAAACTAAAATACATTGTAAGCTTCATTACATACAGACATAATTTTATGATCTTGTATCATAAAACATACTTTTTTATCCTTACAAAGAGGAAATAAATATGAAAATAGTTTATTAAAACAATATATATGTGTTGCGAATAATAATAATTTTATATCAAAAGATTAATATTTATAAGATGATATTACTCATACTACCTATTATACATTAGTTACCAATATCAATGTTAGTCCTATATCTATACAATTAATAAATTGAAGTGTCTGTTTGTAATATCAAAATAACAACTTTTTACTAAATATATATGATATATATAACAATTTTTTTTTCTGTTCTGGCTAAAAACGGAAATCATCCTTTTCAATGGCTCAAGTTTGCAAACAATCTGTGGGGGACATACAAGTTGAAGCCCGATTAAGCCATCTGAGGTTTCAAGGCCCTTATGGGTAACTGTATAATGAGATCTAAGAAAAGCGGGTGACACAATATGACAATGTTGCAAAAGACGGGTCTTAGTTTCAGTATCCAAAATCTATTTTCAGTAGCTGAATCATTCCAGTTAGTGAAACATAAGCCACATGTAGGCTGTTTTTATTCATTATCATTTATTTGCAGTAATAAAAAAAATATATATATACTCATATAGAAAATAAAACTGCAGAAAAGATTTATCGTCAATTAAATATTATATTGTATATGCAGTTAAAATGATATATACTTACACACTTTTATCATAATAAAAATGTACATTTTAAACAAAGTGTGTCAATTATGTGCTAAATATTTATTACATTAAATATTTTTACAGTATTAAGTCAACAAGAAATTTTAAAGCTTTTTGCTAAAACTTTATCACTACCACAGCACTTCTTAAAGTGGATTCAGTTGTACCCTAGGATTCTGTGGGAAAGTTACCAGGATTCTTTGAATTTATCATTTAATTGTCGGGTATTATTTTGCCGCTGGTAATTTTTTTTAAATCTTAGTTCAAATTTGAAGTTTTTAATATGTTATTAATTAATGAAAATAAAAAATAGAGATTTGTTGAGTGTTCATTAGCTTTAAAAGTTTAGGAACCGCAGGTCTAGTATACCTATAAATCTCTCCAGACTCATAATCACATTATAGATATAAATCATCAACCGCATAACTAGATATAAGATGCTGCTTGATATATTATACTGGAAATATATTGTCAACTAGCCGAGATATGTGAAAGCACCAAATTGATGAAATTATTTGTCATTGATATTGAGAACAAAGATAAGAGACGTACAATTTTTCTTACAAATAATTACTCCTACTAACCTCAAAACTTCATTGACAGAATAGTTAAAACAAAACTAATAATTACCTAAATATTATCGATTACCAGACGAATAATTAAATATTACTATTCCAATTAACGGGCGGCTAGCAACAGCCAAATATTTACAGAACATAGTTTACATTTAAATGCTAGGATGATGCAGACGCAGTTGCTGGCGCGGTCGGTGCCGCAGCTGCTCTCTGTTGTGCTGCAGATAGCTGTGGAGTGGTCGTCGCTAATGCCCGCAGCTGTTCCTCCGCCGCAGCATTCACCATCTTTGTCACGGCCATCTTCATTTTATTCCGTTCTACCAATGACTTGCTCGGTACTGGAGCGTTAGCGCGTTTCGTTACCGCCTTCCCTTTTCCCTTTTTAGCTTTTGCTCCTGATGGTAGTTTAGTCTTTACTTTTAGCTTACCCTGTGCCATAGTTCTGTTTATAGAAATTCGCGCAATATGTACGCAAAATATAATTTATTTTAGGCTTTTTCCTATGTAAACTAAAAACAATGTAGGCCGAAGAATGATATTGACAGTAGCCACGTGCTTTTGACGTTAGCTGTCAATGTCAGAACAACGTTGACGTTTTCGATCAGAAATGTTCAAGCTATTTTTTTGTTGCTTGCAACTTCATTTGTTTCTAAACTATTATTAATTAATATTCTTAAAAAAAAATTTTTTATTCAAACAAGTTATATAATTTTATTATAATATATAGAATCAGTGTTCTACTAAAGGGTAGCGCGGCGGAGTGCTTCGCTCCGACGCGATGGTCGCCAGAAGTCCTGTAGAGAATTGGAGGATTAAACCATTAATCAAATTCTAAACTAGGCCAAAATATTTATGTTCAGTAAATAAGACGCAGTGAGGAATACAAGACCGAGTATTTACGATAACATTTAAAAGCAAATTTTTACTAAATATAAAGCACTAAAAAATTCACTTGGGTATTCTAAAAATATTTTATTTTCTTGCTGTTTTTACTCTTGTTTTAAAATTGTTAGATAGTGGGAAACGGTCATGAGTCCGGACAATCGACCTCCAACGGCTTTTTCCGCCACTATGTACAATAGAAAATATAATAAAAATTAGGGGGTTAGTTAATAAAAACACAGTTGTGAATTTAATTTACGGACCTTTAATACTCAATAAATCGACTGTTGCAGTATATGAATTCGAGTTTAAATTTAAGAAATATACATCATAGGTATATAGTATCTAAATATATTTTATGTACAGATTAATAGAAAAGTAGTCGAGTATAATCGGTCGTCGATAGATTCGAGCGGCGAGAGTGCAGGCGACCGGCGGAAAGCGGTGCGGACGAGGCGCACCTCGCCATAAAATGTCTAGAAAAATAGATAAATCGCTCAAAAACGTCAGAATCAGTCGAAAAGATAGAAGAGTGAAAAACGGGCACATCGACACCCGTCTCACGCGTACTCCGTGTCTGTAGAGAGCGAGCGCTCGGCTGGCGAACGACGTCCACTCGTCTCTGCAGCCGCCGGCTCACCCGCCTGCGCCTGCGCGTACGCGAGGCTCTTCTGGTAACTGAACAGCTGCCGTTCTAAAGAATAGTTCTCCGCTTGAAGTACGGTTATCTCACGTCTGCAACAATCCAACAAACAGTTCGGTAAATAGCTACAATTTTTGTTTAATTTTAACACACAGTAGAAGCTAATAATTATAAACTAACCTCATCTGATGAGCGTGTAAACGACATAAGTCATCATAAACGTGATAGGTTGCTTGGAAGAGTAAGTAAGTGTCGCCCCATTCGAGACGAACACGAAGTTCACCACCTGGGTGCAGAAAAGGACAACCAGGCCGGGATACATCTTCGACGCGCAATGAAGTCTCCATCATGAGACCCTCGTCAGCGTTATCCTGAGCGTAATATTGTTCGAATGGCGCTCCGGGTAGCTCTTCAGCGTCTGGTTCAGCAGGCGCTGGGGACGCTCGTACGAGCCAGGCAGACCAGCTCACGTAGCGTAGATGGTTGCGAGGTACATGATGCACGTCGCGGTACAACATGTGAAGGCGTACAGTCTCCGAGTGCATGTCACAGCGCACGGCCCACGCTTGTTTATCGCGGTCGTAGCAAGTAGACGCCCGACCTGAAGCTGGTACCGATAATTCTGCAAGTGCTCGAGCCCATACTAGTTCTACGGTAAGCCTCACGCCCTTGGATAGGAGACGCGATGGTGGCCGAGGATTCCATGGCGGCGTACGCCCTTCAGAGTCACAGACACACTCAAGAGGTCCAGAATGAAGCCTTCGCTCGCCCTCACCTAGCGCGAGAGCATATCGAACTCTACAACGTTGTCCTTCACCGGAGAGTCGGACGAGCCGCAACGTCAAAGGTTCCTTAGTGCCACCAGTGGCTGAAACTTGCCAGTCGAAGCCAGCGAAGGCTATAGGCGGAGTGTCAAGCCTTGGAGCTCGTAGTTCACAAGAATATAACGTGCGCACTCGAGATATGCTCAACTCAAGTTGGAACTCGCCGCGTCCATCCGCAAACTTGGCGTTGAGCTCGGTAAGTGAGACGCAGCGACCGCGCCCCTGAGCGGCGCATCCTGAACTGAACCGAACTTGCTTTCCAGAGAAACCCTCATTTGCAGTAAAGTGATCTCGACTGAGAAGAGTGAATGTGAAGTCGACATATACTCGCATGCCTTCGCATGCGCCGCGCCATACTAAGTACACACCTGTAAGATGATAAAGTTTAGAGATATCCGTTCGTCATTAAATATTTAAAGTAGGTTTAATGAAGGTTAACTAACCAAGAGAAGCATCTGTGCGGCTGAAAGCGACCGCCCACCGCTGATGCGCGCAGCAGAAGTCCTTGGAAGTGACGTCGCGATCAGGCTCACGCGTAGCGGAGCGCGTCACCACAAAGGTGAAGACGTGGGTGTCGGCGCGGTCTTTGAGCCGCGTCGCGCGGTACAGCAGCGCCATGCGCACCTCGCCGCGCCGCACGTCGCGCGCCTGCTCCGCGTGCGCGACCCCCTGTTTACATCATTGACGAACGTTAACAGGAAAAGGAACCATACCATCCTCTTCTATAGTTAAGCCGCAGATCAGTAATAAGTAGATATCAATTTTAAATACCATAAGACAGAATTATATTAAAACATAGAAAATATTTTCAAGTAAATTTACATGACCTAGTATTTGTAACACTTTTTAAGCCAGTCCCAACAATGTTTACAGACGAATAATAAAACATTCCTATTAGAAAAGGACCATGAAAAAAACGTTTGATACAATTCAAAATTCAATTGAACGTACGTAGGTACTATTAAGTTTTTTTAGATTAATTGAGGTCATAAAATCGAACAACGACATTCTATACATTTTAAAGTTAATAAATACATTGGTATGTAACTTCTTAACATGCAGACAATTTTATGTAGTTACCTACACCCTTAAAAATTTCCAAGCCACATAAAAGAAAATTAACAAAACATTGTAAAGTCAAGAAAAGTTTATACAACAACAATACAACTCTAACCATTGTACGGTGAATACAACAAGTAACAAAAGTCCTCGCGCAACCATGTTGCAATTTGAAGACTTAAATCCGCAAACGTGTAGTAACTTTTGTGGTAGTATATATCCATAGTGGTTTACTTATAAATTTTAATATTATGGTAACGTTCTGGGCTTCAGTAGAAAACATTTTAAGCAGCTGTTTGTTGTCTGTAGCAAGAGCCTCCTGAATCTCGAGCGCGCGACATTTATATCATTTTACGTATGAATACTTAGACATATTTACTGTTGTGCGAGGTTATTTGATATTTTTTTCAAAGTAGGAGGTGACAGTTTTAAATATTTTTTTCTAAAATATACGTTTTTGTATTTTTTAAGTAATTTTTTTTTATTCTTTCGTTTTATTGCCTTTAACTATTTGGGTTACGAGGGCCTAGTCAAATCAATACAGTGGTCTCAATGAATATGTTTTTCTTAACTTGGAAACTAGTCTTCTTTTATGAAGACTATTACCGCCATTATTAAATGAATAAAGTGTCCAGTCTTATGACGATTTCAGTTTCCTAACAAGATGGTGGCTCCCTTGATAGAAGTTTCTAGGTAGTTTTTGTGGGGTCCCGCAAGATTTATGTTTATAATCCACTTCACTTATGCACAAAAACCAAACTATATCATGCAAAACGCCACCAATATTACATAACATAGGGTACATAAATACTACAACATACCACTTCAAGACCCCGCTAGCAACTCCAATGAATAGATTATTTGTGTCGAGATTTTTAAAATGTTTAAAAACTTGTGTTTCTAAAGTCCCGTAACTTATGATGTATTTAAATCCATACTAGCCCAATGATCGACATTCGACCAGCGACTTTTTGATCATAGACTATTTCCTGTTTGACATTTGCAGTATTCATGAACCTAAACAATGAGTATTAAATCACTTGCTGTCACTTTTCATTGAGTGACAATGTCAATATTTTGGGGGGGTCTAAGGTCAATGGAACTGGACGGTTTAGGATTCGTAGTATCAATTTATTTTATTTAATATCTGATATTATTGATAAATTTTAGCTTTCTGCACTCCTTCTCTATATAAACTTTAACTATGCCAAATCTCACATACCAAATACGCTTAAAAAGGGGTTTAAAGTTTTTGCTTCACGTCTTAATATAATGATAATGTTTGCCGTTTTGCGCGCATCACGCAAACACTACTGGATAGATTTTGATCTTTTTTTTTTGTTTAACTTCTCAGCCTTACTTTTTAGCCCTTTATTTAAAATATATCACAATATCATTATTAAATAAAAAAATATTTCAGTTTTAAGAAACTACGATTAAGTATTATATAAAAGCACTACGCATTCCGCGTACCTTAAGCGCGTGCCCGCAGTCCACGGTGAAGCTGTAAATGCCGATAGAGCCTCTAGTTTTTAGGGCCACTCAGGCTAAGAGTACAGTCAGTCAGAAAAAAAAGCTATGTGTTTACGCATTAAACACCGCAGACGAAGTCGCGGGTATCAGCTAGTTTAAATATAAAATAAGGAAAAACTGACATACATATACAAAAAAAGTATGTATTTATTACAGAGAAAAAAGATACCTACTCTTTGTAAATTTTACTCTGGAGACTGAAAACTCTGAAAAGTATACCACTGAGGCAAGTTTAATTTCCACATTATTAAAAATGCAACTCATTTAGCTAATGTTGCTAGCAGAAAAATTAAAATATTATTTTATTTACACACATTGTTATTTTTAAACGAAATAGATGGTGGTGAGTACAGTGTAATCTACTACAATCCATCGTCAGTTATCGCTATCATGCTGCAGCAGGCATGCTCAAATATCTTCTTCTCTCGTTATATTTAAAATTGATGATATTTGTTTATTTATTTGACTTATAATTATACTACTAGAGTTTTTGGCGCGATCTTGAGCTGCAATGTTATGGTTTTTATTTTAATTCATTAATTTCAGTTCTTTTAAGCCAGTTATTGGTTGCTAGTATTAGGCATGAGGGATTTCTGATACTTCCAAACGTTTTACTTTTTTAAACATATAAGTATAAAATAACATTGTATTATCAAGTAAATACATAAGGACTTATTTCAGGAGTTCAGACGGTTCAACAAACAGAAAATGACGTTGATAAAAGTATTTCTACGTAGTAAAAGTTGAAGTAGCCGAGTTTAGAATTTTAGATTTAAACATAAATCGAAGTGGTGAATAAGCCAGTCCTTTGAAGTGAGCGACGCGTCTCTACCGTCTAGGTGTTTAGAAAGTTTCATAAACAATGTCTGTTTATGATAGCCGAGATGAAAATTTAAAAAGTTGCACTTTACCACTAGTCTTAATTTTATTCCAGTCAGTCTGTTAAGGTTATTTATTTCGTCCCGTCAATTATTTCAGTTTATTGACAGGTAATTATTTTAAGTAGCGTTCGCCCTAAGGTCGAAATTCGACCGGCGACTTTTTGATCATAGACTATTTTCTGTTTGACATTTACAGTATTCATAAACAATGAGTATTATCTACATCACTTGCTGTCACTTTTCGTTGAGTGACAATGTCAATATTTTGGGGGGTCTAAGTTCAATGGAACTGGTCGCGTTAGAATTCGCAGTTTTAATTTATTTAATTAAAACAGATAACAACAGATCAGATAACAGACCGGTAACAGATATTATATATAGATTGATTTTAGCTTTCTGCACTCCTTCTCCATATAAACATTCATCATCATCTTCATTTCAGCCGCAGGACGTCCACTGCTGAACATAGGCCTCCCCCATAGATCTCCAGAGCGACCGATCTTGAGCGGCCTGCACCCAACGGCTCCCAGCGACCTTTATTATGTCATCTTTCCATCTAGTGGGGGGCCGTCCTACGCTGCACTTTCCGGTGCGTGGTCTCCACACGAGAACCTTTCTGCCCCAACGGCCGTCAGTTCTCCGAACTATGTGCCCCGCCCACTGCCACTTCAACTTGCTAATCCTTTTGGCTATGTCGGTTACCTTAGTTTGTCTACGGATCTCCTCATTTCTGATTCGATCTCGTAGAGAAACACCAAGCATAGCCCTCTCCATAGCTCGCTGAGCGACCTTGAGCTTTCTTATGAGGCCCACAGTGAGCGACCACGTCTCTGTGCCGTATGTCATCACTGGCAACACACACTGGTCAAAGACTTTCGTCTTGAGGCACTGAGGTATTTTGGACGAGAAAACGTCGCGCAGTTTTCCGAACGCTGCCCAGCCGAGTTGGATTCGTCGACTGACCTCTTTTTCAAAGTTGGACCTACCTAACTGGACTGTTTGTCCCAGGTAGACATATTCTTCAACAACTTCTAGACAAGAGTTCCCAACTGATACTGGGGTGGGCACCACATGGACATTCGACATGATTTTCGTCTTGTCCATGTTCATTTTAAGGCCCACCTGTTGAGA
>CM065311.1:15619-34527 GCA_033032175.1 Saturnia japonica | reverse complement strand
AAAATCGGATTGAGTTTTCAAACATGTGTCAAAATGAAATGTAATTTAAATCAAAAGCATTAAGGAGTATTGATATCAACTTCGAAGTCAATCACCGTCAAAACAACTTTCTACCCCTTTTGAACCCCCGTAGGGGATGAACTTAATTAAAATACGAAACACGTCTTCTATGAATTCTATTAAAAAAGGTTTATACAAAATTTGAAGTAGATTGGACCAAGGAATCACGTTGTCCCATACAAACATTGCCCCCTTTTTTCACCCTTTTAGGGGTAGAATTTCGGAAAATCTTTTCTTATCGGATGCCTACGCCATACAAAGAACACACCCTCCAAGTTTCAGGTCGCTATGATCAGCGGTATAGGCGGTGCGTTGATCCGTCAGTCATCCAGGACAAAGCATTTTATATGTATAGATTAATAGAATAGATATACAGCGACTGATCTGTGAACACGACAAACCAAAAGAAAATCATAGATGAGTTTATCACTGGGTGTATAGTATTGTAAATCATCCCTTATAATACCGCCTCGCGGGATAATTTTTTGAAAATTTGTAACCCTGTTATATTTTTCTAAAATTATAAATATGAATTTTCATATCCCTAAATTGAGAAATGTCTTTCTCCAAGGTCCAATATATCTCTATACCAAAGTTCATGAAAATGTGTTTGATGCATTCTTCGTACAAACCTTCATCCCCTATTTCACCTCTAAAAGTTTAGTTTCACGACATCAAACGAACTTTTAATACAATACATTTCTATTTAAGTATAACACTGTCAATAAATCAACATTGACAACGCTGTCATTTCAAATCAACAAACTGGTTGTCATGGAAACTGATATTTCCCTCTTACATACTTTCATCTCCTATTTTTACCCTTAAAGTTTTATTTTCGCTACAAAAAGTGCCCTGTGTCCTTTCCCAAGGTTCAGTCTATCTCTATACAAAAATTAATCAAAGTTGGTTCAGCGGTTTAGGCGTGAAAACGTAACATACAGAGAGAGTTACTTTCGCATTTATATATTAGTATGGAAGTATGGATAAAAACTAAGATAACATAAAATAAATATAAAGAATTAATTAAAACCAGTAGGTTTTATAAGTAATACAATAATAATAACAAAAAAAAAATTACCGTGAGACTAAAAACGCGTCGCCGCCTCGCTTCGGTTCGACGGGTTCAGTTTAAAAATGTTACCTACCACAACAGTTCATTTACATGAACTTGTTCCGATTGAAACGGCTCTCATTGTGTTCTAACTAATTTTATTATTGTATATTAATAATGTTTTATACACCCACAATAATTATAGTTTGAAAACTCCTGGTGATTTTTATATTCATGATCGGTAGATACATGTCACAAGTATACAAGTAGATCCATTGACTCCTAAATTATAGCTAAGTTTCAATAATTTTGTATTTTAATAAAATTCAAATGCAAGTAAAAATTTATCATTATCAATAATTATAATATTTTCTCATAATCTACAGCAATTTCGAAAGACGACTTTGGCATGATGTTCGTTTAGTTCGTTACGCTTGCCATTTGACCCATTTGCAGTATAAAATCTTCTTGTAATTCTACCCCCGTTTTACGTTCAATTTGAAGTTTTTTTTTATGATAAAAAGGGGGCAAACGGGCAGGAGGCGCACCTGAAGGAAAGTGACCACCGCCGCCCACAAACGTCCGCAATGTCAGAGGGCTCGCAGATGCGTTACGGACTTTTAGGGGAGAATAAGCTCTCTTCTTGAAGGTCACCAGGTCATAACGGCGCGGAAAGACCTCAGGCGACAGCTGGTTCCACAGAGTAGTTGTGCGAGGCAGAAAGTGCCTTAAGAAACGCACTGTTGTGGAACGCTGGACATCGAGGTGGTGTGGATGGAATTTACGGTTCTGACGCGATGTCCGATGGTGAAATTCAGCAGTTTATTTTACATTACTATCAATTACCCAATTCTGCTACAGCACACTAACTTTTAATGTATAATACTAGCAAAATTATTCATGTAGCCAAGTAGCCTGTAGATTATGCGCTTCCAAAACTATAATATAATTAGAAGTTACCTACACGAATTTCGTTCTTTGGTGCAAAAATAGTACATTATGGTACAAGTGTATAATGTTGGTGATTACCGCTGAGGCGCCATTGAGACCCGAGCCGTTAGGTGAGGGTCTTAAGAGAGCCGAGGACGGTAATCACCACTACACACGTGTATCATACGACGTTTTTCAACACACTTGTGAAGAAAATAATAATATAAAATCATTTTTCCTTGGAGTTTTCAGGTAGTAAACTTTGCATAACGTTAAGGGCTTCACATCTTATATCGGGCGGTGTACAACATAAATCATTTTCTTCATAACTAGTACTTGTAGACATTTTAATTAATAAATAACTAAAATTTAAACAGTGAAAACGAGTTGTGAATTTTTTTTCGCTATGGCGGGAAAAATTAATCAGTTTGCGCGCGCATCTAACAATGGCGATCGGCCATAGACTAAAGGAATGAGGTTACTTTTTTTTTGGCTTTCCGCAGATAGCGTTTTAGCCACGTATAAAATGGGGAATTTAAAGTTTTCTTTATTACAGAGAAAACAAAAGTTATATTTGAGTGAAAGTTTTATTTATTAAACACGTACAAGTTGAAATTATCTATTTAAATACGAAGTTGTATGAAATGAGCAAGCAATAGGTACATTAATTTATTTGTTCTATTGATCATTATCTTTTTTTATCGAAACTTTTTTAAGAAAAAAGCAACTCGACCAATAAAAAAAAAAAAACTCTATAACTCACTTGTGAATAATAGCAATGAAAAATTCACAGTTTGATTACAGGTGTCATTATGTGGCTAATTGCGGTGATATTAGAGCCACTTTATGAGCAAGTGTGTTGAAAAAAATGTTATTTTTACCATTTTCTTACAGTTGTCATATAAATGCCTGAAGTTAAATGCTATGACTATAAAAGTAACTCTCATTAACATTCAATAATACTCTTTAATGGTATATCAGCTAGTCAGTGGTCTGAATCTAAATAGATTTGGAACTAACCATATCATTAAAATGATCTAAAACTGTTCCACAAAATAATTTATTTCAATAATCACATAATACATGCTGAATTTTATCACAGTAGATTCAAATACATATTCAAATATGTATGTAATAGGTAGGATTATATAATTCAATATATTTATGGTTTTCTTCCAGTTTTAGGGCTAGGACCGCGACAACATTTCAAAATCATGTGCATGTCATAGTAAGTCATATGTTGATAAGCAAAGTATTCTGGACATTGGTAGCATCCACACTTACAAGCGCCAGCGGCGCCAAGTTTCTGCAAAATAATTTAAAAATAAATCAGAAAACACCTTCATTTATTTTACCTACCAACTTATGTTCAACTAATGTACCTATATTATAACTGATTCACCTTGCTCGCTTACACGTAGGTATGTAATGCATAATTATTGTATGGCGATAATAACTTGGAGATAATAAAATCATTAACATAATTATGATGTACTTCATATTATCTGTTGAGCAATAGCGACCCATAAAGAGTTAGTCCATAAAAGTTACAAAAATACTAGCGCTATGTCCGCGGCTTCGCTCGTATTATAGTTAAGTTATTTTCAATTATCGTCAAAAACGTAAAACGTTAACGTCGCGTTGTGACGTAACTTCAAAAAATTAAAGAAAGCATTCGTTGGTCCTGCCCTTGGTTAATAGATGTCGTTACTTGTATTATACAAACTTACTCCAGATTTTACATCCTTATGTATTGAACAACTATGAAATACGTTTTTTACTTTCCAAGTTAACTGCTACAAAAATACCAATTTTCATAGATCTATCTCCAAAAGTGACGGATTTTCATACAAATTTTCAACCCCTTTTACTCCACCTAAAAGATATTTAACGTTCAATAATCTTAACTTATAAAAAAACTATTTCGGAACTACTCACCTCACCTCCAGTACACCTAAATATACCAGTTGGAATATTTGGTAAGGGATCAAAAGGAGGACACAAGTCGCAAGTTGGCAAGCAATGTCCGTACTTTCGACACTGTAACAACAAAATAACGTGATGCATTTAGTAAGATGTAGGTAACACTTGAAAACTTGTTTTCAATACTTTATATGTAAGTGGTAGTGCAAGGTGAGGGCGCCCTAAAAGACTTGGATGAACTGTGTGCTGGAGGATATTCGTATGCAAGGATTGGATGCAGAGATGGTGGGTGATACGCTGGAGTGGAAGAGGAAGACGCGCTGTGCCCACCCCACCTAGAGTGGCATAAGGGCATTAAGAAGAAGACTTTATATGTTGAAAATAAATATCCGTGAATTAATAATTATAATGTATATAATATCAAACATGCCGCAAAAAAGTGGCGTGACGTCATCGTTTAATAAATTTATTAAAGCTAAGCTTTAATAGCTTTAAACTAAGCTTAGCTTTAGACTTAAGGTATTTGTGCAAAGTAGTAGAATGCCAATTATGATTGTTATGAAATTTCTTCAGCACCTACATCATTTTATAGCCACAATTTCAACGCCTAATAATTATTTTAGACAAGATAACACACAACTGTGTATATTAAATGAACGATGACGTCACGTTTTCAGTATGATTTTTCCAATCAAAAAACTCGCAGACAAAAAATGTAATTTATGTAAGGCGAAATTAAATTAATATACATTTATTTTTCCCAGATTTGTATTGTTTAAGGCTTTTTATCAATAAACCAATATTATGGTATTTATACATTTACATTTATACTGGCATGCAATATTATTTAGAAATACATCGAATTCATAATGTTCCGTTACGAAAGTATTTAGATTTTGTTCGATAAATTCGATTAATTATAGATAAAATTTAAATCATAATGTCGCATTAATTGTTAGAAAGCTGCGATCGTAGGTTCAAATTGGCTCCAATTAAACCATATTTTAAAATAGTTACTAATTATATACTAAGTATATGACACAGTTACAATAACATGAATATTTGAAGAAAACGAATAAATAAAATATAATAATGCACAATATAATAATAAACTGTAAATAATTAATTTAATATTTGCTGTGTGTGTAGTGACAGGAGGTCACTTTTAATAATTATGCTTGATTATTTAATTATTCTACATTCTTCGCTGTTACTTGAATATTTGTTTTGATAGAGTTATCATGCCACGATTCATTGTTAGGTACAAAATCTCTTTTTGTGTCCTTTACAAAATGGGCATAATAAGTATATGTACCTTCAAAAATTTAGTCAGAAACCATAATATACCTACTTGGGTTTTTTTCGCCGCAAGCATCTTAATATAATAAGATTTATGTTGTACCTTGAGAACATTCAAAACAACTACAACGATACATGTAGCGTCATCTATGTACAATCGAGCAAAGTACACATGTTTACTTTTATTTCTATTTAAAATGTTCACCATACTATAATTATAAATGCACGCAGATTTGATTTTATATTGTAAAGTTATTTTATAAATAAAACTTACATCATATACAGTTGGAGTAGATGGGTTGTAGTCGCAAGGACAACAAGCACAAGGTTGGCATGGTTCTTTACCATCCTCACCTTTGGTGTTTGATGAGTCTCCTGTCTTGTCTCCAGAATCACATGTAGTCGATGAAGACCTGGCATTCCGTGTAGCGGCGATAATTTGCCTATGAAGTGGGTACCTCATAACTCTGATTATTTTGCTACTCAAACACATTGTTGAATTTTATTATAAGAAAGTAACCCTAACAATTAAATATCTCAATTATTAACAGGAACACATGGCTTTCTTTTTTTAAATTATTAATCCCTTAGTTTTTAAATTTACTTAATTCAATCTTATTGTATCATATTTGTATGACCTTGTTTTGACAATGAATTTTATGACGTTACTATATCAACAGTATAATTAAAGAATTATCCTAGCCACCAAAAAATGTTGTCAATGGTTTTTAACCATTGATTGATTTATATAATTATACATTTTACCATTAAAATCTTTTTGGACCAAATTACGTCCATCAGAGTATACGATATAATTTATTGCACACTAAACAAAAAAAAAACATATTTATATGACTATTGAAATTATTTGTTTACAGCAAACACACAAACATACAAATTTTACAATCAATAAATACTCTCTGTAATAGAAATAGCATACACATGTATATAAACAATAAATTATACACCACACACACACACGGGGCTGAGATGATACTGCTACCGGGCGCGTCTCCATTAGCGGATAGGAGAATGCTCGCCGCTCACAAGAGCGGAGGGTAGGAGTGAAATAAAATAGCTCCCGCGGACAAAACACCCCAAGTTAAGACGTTAAGATACCGTGTCGAGGACTGCATGGCGCCAGGGAAGTGGCGTCGCAAACGGTTCTCCTGGGGCACCGGGTCCTACCCCAGGCGTATTTAGTGGCCTTACTCCAGCAACCGGGGCCCTGTTGGAGTTCACGGAAATCTTCTAGGTACTCGTGGGAACAAAATGATAAGTCTTAATACTAATAATAAAAACCAAAATGATAAAAGAAGTAACAGTGGCCAGGAGGCCCAACAAGCAACTGTAGATGCAAGTGCGGAGATGAAAAGGACGCAAGCGTGGGACCATCTTGATAAGTTAATTAGCGAGCTTAGAGAGTTTGTCCAACCTAAAATAAACGTTCATAAAAAGATTAAAACCAATGTGGCCAGTATTGGCAGTGCCTTAAAGAGACTAAAAACGTTGGAAGATGCCCGACTCGCAGACCAGTCTCGAACTAAATTGACTCCAATAGTCTCATGTACACCACCAACACCTCGTTTATGAAGCGTCACTGAGACGACTACGACGATAGACAGTGAATTCGAAACTGATGTTGAGTCCGTCACTGGAGAAAAACGTGATATTCGGATGGCTAAACGAAAAGAGCGGACATCACCAGAATCGGGGAG
Source organism: Saturnia japonica (assembly GCA_033032175.1). NCBI lineage: Eukaryota > Metazoa > Arthropoda > Insecta > Lepidoptera > Saturniidae > Saturnia > Saturnia japonica. The sequence goes on along the minus strand of CM065311.1, from coordinate 27,543 downwards.
CAAGAACGCGAAGAAATTGAAGGGAACAGGACCCACCCTACTCGCTAAAAATACAAGTCAAACACCCGACAAGAACATATTAGAGTGGCAGACAGTCAAATCCAAAAAAGAGAAGAAGCAGTCCCAAAAGAAGAAGCCAGGACAATTAGTGGAGAGGTCCAATTCACTGATTATTCAGCCTAAAGAAAAAGAAAAATATGCGGATATACTCATACGGGTCAAGAAAGATGTTCCCGATGAGCAAGTCCGCTCAACGGTAGATAAAATCCGCAGGACAACGACTGGTGATCTGTTGATCATCCTTACCAAAGAGAGAACAGACTAAGGTCACGGGCTTCAAAAAACCATTGCTAAGCTCCTTGGGAACGAAGCTGAAGTTATAAACAAGGGACCGCAAGAGGAAATCGAAATACAAGACCTTGATGACACGACGACTAAACAAGATGTTCTCGAAGCCCTACAGAAAGCGGCTGAAGAAGATGATGAACTGCCCCCTGATGTCATCAGATCACTGCCCAAGGCCTATGGTGGTACACAGACTGCGTCAGTGATACTTACAGCGTCAATAGCGAAGAAGGTCTTGGGGGAGCACGGCAAAATCAGAATTGGCGGGGTCAACTGTTGAATAACAATTGTGAAGAGACCAACCAAGTACTTTAGGTGTTGGCACTATGGACACCTTGCCGCTAAGTGTAAGAGCAACGTGGACCAATCCAATCTAAGCACTAGCTGCGGAGAAGTGGGTCATAAAGCTGCCACCTGTAAAAAAGATGCTCGATGTGACTTGTGTCTCGAAAAAGGCAACACGGAAAATAGTGCCCACATTGCTGGTAGCAGCAGATGTCCAGTCTTTAAAGAGGTACTCCAGAAGGTGAGAAAAAAGAAACAATTATGAAGATACTGCAACTAAACCTCAATCACTGTGAGGCTGCACACGATTTGCTCATGCAGACCGTGCGAGAACTGAATCCAGACCTTGTTCTGATTTCGGAGCCATATAGACACCTCACAACTCAACCATGGGAAACAGATATTACCACTAAAGCTATGATTTGGGCCTGTGGCGGATGTACCTTTCAGAGTTCTCCTAATAACAATGAAGCCGGTTTTGTCGTAGCAAAACTTGAGAGAATTTACTTCTACAGCTGCTATGCCACTCCCAGCCTTACACTCGACGAGTTCAAGAACTTTGTAGATCGGCTGACCAAAGATGCGAACCAATATTCACCGATTGCAATCGCAGGGGACTTTAACTCCTGGGCAGTCAACTAGGGTAGTAAGGAGACAAACGCACGAGGAAAGGTACTACTGGAGGCAATGTTCAGCCTGGATGTAGTGCTGCTAAACAGTAGAGATAAACCTACGTTTGTCCGAGGAGAAGCGAATTCCATCGTTGACCTAACCTTCGTCTCTAGCACTCTAGTTAAGGGAAACAGCTCTTGGGAGGTGATGGACACGTACACAGCCAGTGATCACTATGCACTATTGTGGGAAGTATCCTCCGAACTAAGGACTGGAAGAGCGCCTAGGAAAATCAAGACAATGGGTTGATCTTGAAGTTTTCATGGTGGCTCTCAATAGTGAGCCAATCAGTGATGGAAATGCTGAAAATATGGCAAAATACCTGATGAAGAGAATTACAGAAGCCTGCGACACCGCCATGCCTAGGAAACGTGCTATGATCCAGCTTTCTTCGATGCATTGGTGGAACGAGGACATCAGTAACCTCCGTAAAAAGTGTCTTTAGGCGAGAAGAGCAGCATAACGCTGTAGAAAAAGAACTAAATATGTTGAAAAGGTGGCAGTATATAATAAAACTCGCCAAATATTAAACAAAGCCATCAAAGACAGCAAAATACGATGTGGAATGAGCTAATTCTTGAGGTAGATGACGACCCATTGGGCAGACCGTATAACGTAGTCATGACTCATCTGAAAAGCCAGCCGATGCCATCGCCCACTTGTCCCAAACTCTTAGACAAGATCGTTGCCACGCTGTTTCCTCACCAAATGCAACTAAATCATCAGATAGAGCAATATGAAACAGAAGAAATTCCACCCATTACGGAAGGTCAGCTATTCGAAGCATGTTCTAGAGTAGAGAATACGAAAGCTCCGAGCCAAGATGGAATTCCAAATATTGCACTGAAAGCTGCCATTAAAGCAGCGCCTGCAATATTCCTTGACGTTTATAACAATTGCCTCACGGAAGGTACGTTCCCATCGATGTGAAAACAGCAGAGGTTAGTCCTCCTGCCCAAAGGAAAGAAACCTCCGGAAGAGCTAACATCCTATCGTCCGCTCTGCATGTTGGATACAGTTGGTAAAATACTCGAACGTATAATACGCAGGAGGATCGAAGCAGCAGTTGAACCGCTTCTCGCTAGCAACCAATACGGCTTTCGGAGAGGACGCTTTACCTTGGATGCAATTAGCGTTGTCGTCAATACAGCTAAGGACGCAATCGCCGGAACCAGGTGGGAGGGAGGTACGAAGAAGTACTGCTTGGTAGCAACGTTAGACATAAAAAATGCCTTAAATTCCGCCAAATGCGATTGCATTATGAACGCTCTTTACGGAATGAAGGTACCAGAATACTTACGAAGGATGGTTGCAAGCTACTTTACTGACCGGATCCTAAAATATGACACAAAGACTGATCCAAAAACATACAAAGTCACTGGAGACTACTCATGGCTCAGTTCTAGGCTTACTTTTGTGGAATACCATGTATGGCGGATTATTAAAACTAGAACTTCCAAAAGAAGTCAAACTCGTGGCATATGCAGATGATGTGGCCGTAGTGGTCGTTGCAAAGCATCTCGAAGAAATTACCTCCGCCTTTGACGCTACCATCGAAAAGATTAGACACTGGATGAACAAAGTTGGACTGCAGTTGGCGGAGCACAAGACTGAAGCAGTACTCATTACTAGCAGGAAGCGGTTGGAAACCATCACACTGCAAGTCGGAGCACATGAAATCACATCCCAGCCGGCCCTTCGGTATTTGGGCGTTATGATTAATGCCCGACTCAACTTCAAGCAGCAGGCACATCACGTGGGTGCCAAAGCGTCGGTGGTCAGAGCGACTTTATCAAGGCTGATGCCCAACATAGGAGGTCCGAAGCAGAGAAGGAGGGCATTACTGACGCCTGTAGTACCATCCGTACTCACCTACGAGTTCCCCATCTGTGCCGATGCGCTTAAAATACAGGAAGCACGAAGGAAAGATGCACCAGTGTATCGGCTGAGTACTTTAAAAATTGCCAGTGCTTTTCGCACAGTGTCTGACGACGCTGTGAACGTTATTGCCGGGATACTGCCAATTGAAGTACTAGCCGATGAACGGAAAGCCCTTTACCACCGTAAAGTAACAACTACATTGAGCCCAGGAGAACTTGGCAGGGAGGAATGGCTAAATAGCATACGACGATGGCAATCGAAGTGAGATACCAGTACAAAAGGCAGATGGACCTACCGTCTTATTCCACAAGCTGATGTCTGGTTGAACCGTAATAATGGAGAGGCCAATTACTACCTGACACAAATGATCTAAGGACATGGGTGCTATCGGGCATACCTCTATAAATATAAGCACGAGGTATCTCCAATGTGCCCGTCCTGCCCAGGAGTTAGTGAAGATGCAGAGCACGTGTTTTTTACGTGTCCTCGTTTCGACCTGTTACCGCAGTACCTGGGCAGAGGCCCTTACAAAGAAAATTCAGCCAAAGTCTTTGATAGAAGCTATGCTTTCATCGGAGGCAGCATGGCAAGCGACAAGCGCTTTTGCGACGGAAGTTCTTCAGGAGCTCCGTCGGTTGGAAAGAAAGTGGTCGGAAAACAAAACCCGTGATATTATCACGACGGAAGAGCAGTAGCTAGAACCTCCCTCCACGAAGTAATGCCTAGCGGCGGTTCCGTGGGGGTAGAGGAGGTTTTGAGTCGGTATGGGGGCAGTCATAGCTTCGAGTCCGACATACCGAGGTTAGACCCTGATGATACGTAAGAGTATTTTGGTCCATACCTCTGGAGGGGAAAAAAAACACACACACACACACGATTTATCCCGGTATCAGTATTGTAAAAGTGCAAAAAAATAAAGAAAAAACTGTTTGTATCTTAATAACAGAGAGAAGTAATGACGATGTAGTAGTCTTTTAAAATGTGTATACTTATATCGCTTTTTTTATTTCTACTGGAAGTGAGTTCCATAGTCGAACAGCCTGAACCTCAAATGATTTATTGTACAATTGAGTGCAGCAAGTAGGAAATTTGAGTAATTTCTGTAAGCATGGGCGACATGGTACTATAATAAATTACAGAAAAGAAAGGATGTGACTATTTCGACTAAGCCGAATTGGAAGCGATCTGAGCTTTGAACAATATTCCGTTATATGATCGTATTTTTTAGGCAATATATAAAGCAGATACAGGCATTCTGTAGTCTCTCTAATTTATTAACAAATTCTTCAGTAGCATCAAGATAACAGACGTCCGCATAATCAAGGATAGGTAGAAAGTATTGATTCACTAAGCATCATTTTAGTTGGGACTGGTAATATATCGTGTATCCAGTACATATCGGTTGGACATTACATACATAATATATTTAAACCTGATAGTATTACGACTATTTTCTATTAAATATCAATGTGCACTTAAGGACAGTTCCTCTCTCTACGTTATCAACTTAAATTAATGATTGGATTGGATTTAGACTAATTATTATTATTAATCAGGTTTATCAATCTGCAGCCACATTTTCGCGTCAAATTATCACTTACGTCTGGTAAGATCTGAGTACCTACCTAATAATGTGGTCAAACTATGTCAATAACTAAGCATATAACTCATTAAAAACAATGGTCTGTTAAAAGAACAAATATCAATCAATGATTGCCAAATAATATCGTATTTAACAATTCTACATATGTATCTTATATAATAGCGAAGTGGTTAAACAGTTAAAATGTTATTGGCAGTTTATGCTATTTGAAAATTGAAGCATATTCAAAATTCAAGGGATTACTTTAGCCAATAGCTTTTTCGATGTTTTAAGAAAAAAACTATTTCTGGTCAAAGTCAATTTTTATAAAGAAATATGCGACCAGAAGGAAAAGTTGGAAAGTAAAACGCTAAATATAAATAATATAATAATACAATATATATAAATGCTGATTTATTTATAAATACTAGTTATTTAGTATGTTTAAAAAAAGTCTGCGATAGCATATGACTTTCTCTTATACATAAGCCACAATAAGGTATTTTGCCTTTTTTTTTTGTTGAAGATTAAAAATTGGTTTCTGAGCATTATTTTTAGACATGGCATATTATTAATCCCTACGAAGAAAGCTACTTCATCGTAAAGACAATTTTATGAAGTTTAATTTTTACCTTTATAGCATGTTATTTGGACACATACTTTAGAAGATAATGAAAAATTCAAGTGACTTGTACAAGTGAGAACAATAAAATTAAGATAAGCCACACTTGCGTTGGCGGCACGGTGTTTGTCGCGTAAAAATACGGGTGAAACCGTGGGGTACAGCCAGTATTCAATACAGCATAATTTCCTCTCTATTGTCAAGAGTTTTGTCCTTGAAATAGACAGCGCAATGCATGCGATGAACTGTATATACTATATAAATACTAAAGAATTCAACAAGTTTATAACACCCACCACTATCTATTTTACATTAAGAATTTTTTTAGATATATTGAAACACGTAAAAAATGGTTTGCTTTAATATGCAACTTATTTAAGAACTTCAAATAAATCTAAATAAAACAACAAGAAACAGTACAATACGTTTATTTTTATACGGGCAGATATTTTGCACTTTTTCTTAAGCTTTTGAAAACTAGTAAGCAGTGAGCAGCTATCAGCACAGCTTCATCACCAACATAGGCATACCAGCAGCTGGACCACCACTTGCAGAAGAACCGCCGCCTCCGCTCGATGCTGAACAACCTGTACAACATTCATAGTTCAATAGTTTCATTTTGGCATTTGCATTTCGCCCTGATGACGAAGTATTATTGGGGTTATAAGAATTCTCAGAATTATTGAAGTGACTGCGAGCTGTTAACGGATTACGACCCGGCTGTATCCCTGGGGGCGTTTCAAAACAGTCGGCTTTACAAGGGGCATCCCACAAACAAGGGGATGGGGGCTGCCAGTGCAAGCAACCTGGCCTAGTGCAAGGTTCCTCTTTAATCACAGTCTTTGAAGACTTACGAACACGGCCTCCTGGTCCTACCACAACCTTGTTTTGTGCCAATTCTTTATCCTCAAAACTTTTTAGTATACTTGTCATTACATTTTCATCAAACGCAAACATCGACTGTTGACCTTTGGACGTGTTAGAGCAGGGGCACTTGGATGAAGAAACCGCGTTTGGAACTTTATTTCTTGTATTACAAATACAAACTTGGCCCCCATTAATACCCGAAACAGGAACATCGCTTGAAGTAGTAGGATTAGGACACTTACAGCATTTTCCGGATTTGTCGACAGACATGTCAGGGGCAATGCCCTTCAGTTCACACACGATAAACCTTTTGCCACTGCCGGACCCTGGCTCAGTGTGTCCTCCTGATCCACCGCCACCTTGAGTGTGCAAATGTGCTGCAAGTGCAGCAGGATCTGCAAGCCCTCGAGCGCGAGCCAGTTGGCTAGGTGCACAGAGAGGGTCGGGTAGAACTAAGCACGATTGTTCGCCTCCACATCCTGTGCGCCGACAGTCATGCTGCAGTCCATTACGCTTTATGCAATGGCAACTGTAGTACATTATTCCGCCTCGTAGTTCACGACTTTTAGTTCTCTTTAACTGGTTCTCTTTTTCATCCTTTTTTTCGCCGTCAGTCTCCTCTGCCCTTGATCCCTCTCTGAAGGATTTGCCTTTCTGTGAACAAAGATATAATTTCAACGTATATTTTCTCTAAAAATAATTCTTGCCCGCCGTGAAAGAGCAAATATCATTACCGAAAGCTCGAATAGATGAGAATGACGGCTCTAAGGCATCTCTCTACCACTGCGACACCAGGTCGAAGTCACTGAAGCGAGTAACGTAGGTCTTTCCAGGCGGAGGACGACGTACACACGGCGGACAAGGCTCCGGACAAGGTTTCGAACAGGAGGGGGCCGCTCGACATAAATATCGAATGGATCCCTGCTGGAAAAACTGGCAATCCTGCAGTCCATTGCGCTTGAATGCAGATCGCGGTAAGCACTGTAGCTGAATACACAGAATTAACATTAATTTCTGTTGCCAATTATTTTTTAATTTAGGCAAATTCTTAGTAACTAGCTGTGCCCTACGGTTTCACATGTGTTAGTTTTATCCAAAGAACACAGCGCCGCCAACGCATAATTGTTCTTCCCATAAGTACAAATTATTTTTCATTATCTCCTAAACTATTTGTCCAAATAACCTGTCATAGAAGAACAAAATTTAACTTCATAAAATTGTCTTTATGATGAAGTAACTTTTATTCGTAAGGATTAATATGCCATGTCTAAAAATAATGCTTATAAATAATCTTTTAATTTTCAACAATTCATTCATTGGCACCTCATACCTTAACCTCACTTCATACCTTATTGTACCTTATGTATAAGATACAGAAATATGTTATCGCTGACTTTTTTATGTATACTAATATACTAAGGACAAATAATTTATAAAACATTGTAGTTCCGTAATATTAACGATTACGCCAGCGCACGCGGATAAAGCAGTTCGGGAGGGCCGCGACTTCCGACTTGCGTAACTACGTAATTACGTGACAAAAAACTTAAATATAAGGCTAGCTGAGAGTTGTAGCTTAATTTTATAGATAGCCTATAGAATTTCCTGGGAGTCTAGCTATCATACAAGTATACAAATAGAATTTTTCGAATCAGACTGGTAGCTCCAGAGATTAGCGTGTTTAAACAAACAAACAAAAATCTTTTCAGTTTTATTATATTAGTATAGATATCGTTTTACAACAGCTGTAAATGTTTAAAAGTTCATAAGAGTAAAGTAAATTTTAGTTTTCTCTGGTAAACTCTGTATACCCAAGTTTCTAGATAATATATCACATGCAACGATTGTCTCCATTACACTAGTGCTTCTATTTTGTATTTGTGAGAGATATTCAATGCATGCAATCAAAGATTCAGCTATTTAATAGCGAGACCCACACTACATTATTCTTTACTGCTAGGCAAGAGAATAATACTGTAGATATATCACATTTATTAAACAGTATCTGTACGTTACGTAATTAGATATGTAACGTTTTGGTTGTTTCATGGCTATTCTTTGGGTGCGTAGCAAAATTTTAGGAATTTGGCTTAGGTACCTACTTCTTAACCGATAATTATATTTCTTGTATAATGTTTAAAACGATCTGTAATTACATAACACTATTTGTTCACTCACCGGAGGACCGCAGTCTTCGTATTTGTAGCATACCATAGGCCCACAAGGGGTACACCTGCAAAAAATATTTTTTAATATCTAGATAATTTACTTATGTAGTATTAGCTACTTAGTGAATATAAATTACTTACATTGTTTATAATTATTGGTCCTACTCGAAGATAGAAAAAACGAGGAGGCGAGACTTTTTAAATATTAAAATTTATTAAGAAAACTTTTACATTAGCACTTGTTAATTTGGACTAAAAATTTGTGATCTTAAAATATTATAGAATTTATAAAAATTTTATTTTATTTTATACAAAAATACATCTGAACGATGCAGAGTTTAGAATTTTTCTGTCATTTCATTTGCTCTTTTGTCCTTCGAGTCATTATTCTGTTCAATATTTGAAATTTGAATTTTATCAGCAGTAACATACAAAAAATATCTTCGAATTCACAGATTTGTGAAAAAAGTTTATATTTCAAATGATTTACCATATATAAAATTGTAATTATTTGTAAATATATTTTTGAATTCACTTCGGTCGCCACGAGTGTAAAAATTTGTATAAAATGTTAGTTAACTAAGCGAAGTAATGTATATACCGACTGCTACACCATGCTTTCCACCTTTCGCTTAATGTTAAAAATAAAAATATTTAGGACGCAGCGATAATGTAATTTTTCATTTTGCTTCTTTGATATTGAATTAATTTTATGTTAATTATACTTGAATGAAATTTAGTTAAACTGGAATTATTAATATTAGTCGTTTTTCGATACTTAAAATCAGGTCCAGTTTATCGAGTTGTATGTGAAAATTATGTAAAAACTACAATTTTCCCTATTTCTATACATTATTTTATTCGTTCTTTTTTACTCCAGTTCTATTACCAAGGTCTCATTCTACAGACAGCAGATAAAGAATCTGCGTGTGGATTGGTACAATGTGATATGCAAGCAACTCTAGAAGGCTCGCAAAGTGGTGCTGGCAGGGCTTGACACAACGGCGATGTCTGACATCCACTTCTACGGCAATCATATTGGAGACCGTTTCTTCGGAGGCAGTTACAATCGGTGTATAATACGCCGCCTCTTAACTCACGGCTTTTACATACTCGTAGAGAACTGCAAGTATAATTCTTACCCATGGTGAAATATTCTAAAATGTAATAATTACTTTATTGATCCTTTTCTCGCTCATTATTTACAAAAAATGTATGTTACTTACTCTTAAATATACTTGAAAATTTTCTAATGATTTTTTTATAGAAAATAATGCAAAGATCACATCACTGTATTTATTGTGAAAAATAAAACAATAAAATTTTTATCACTGTTTCTAGGTGGTCATGACTATATTTTTCGGTAATCATATTCATCAAAAAAGTGACTATGATAAACTTTTTTGTTTTATAATGGGTATATCCTTTATGCATCCAAAACAACTCGTTTACAAATTCGGTTAGCAAATACTGGCAATCGAAAAAAGACACAATTAAAAAAAAATTAACGATTTAAATTTTGAATTCTCTTTTCAAGCGTAACCGAGGTGATGTATAGAATAATTTTGAAGCCTTCTATCAGTACAATAAAATCCTACGAGTGATAAACACTAAAAGCTCCAAAAATCTTAAAATTCGTAAAAAAAAATAATTATTTTTAGTTTACACTCTGGGTCTCTCTTGGACCTGTGTTTTTACACTTTAGTGCTCATTATCACAAATAATCAAAATGTGGGTGTGTTCTAGTGTTTAGATAGGTGTTACGTGGCGTAAATATATAACTTCCGAATTCTTCCAGGTGTTGCGGACCTTGTGGAGGCCCTTGCTGCCCACCTAGCTGCGGCCCGTGCTGTCCGTGCATTACCATCTACACTTGCTGTACCAAGATATGCTAACGTCCAAAGCTTCTCTGGTTTGGTTTTGCGAAGCCATGAAAACCAGGTCATCGGGCGCGACGTATCGAGCAATGCTTGTTCAATGCAATAGTGCTGTTTTGTGGAAATAAAACTACATTATAAGCGTATTATCTTCTTTTTTTTCTCAAATGTTATAGCGACCAACAACATTGGGTTTCATCCAACTTATTTCGCCAACATCGATATTACTACCACTAAAACCTACCAATTTTCTTATTCGACAGTCCATACTACGAATGAGCTCTTTACTACCACTAAAATCTATCAGTTTTCTTATTACACAGTCCATACTAAGTACGAGCTCTTTATGAGAAGTCTTGGTCCGACAAAAGAACGTCTATTGGCAAGGATTGTCCAATAACGTTTTCGTTCGGGCTGCAAGCCAGCGGCATAATTGCAGTTGTCGATTGCACTGTAACACCGCGTCCATAATGATTATGCTGCTGGCTTGCTTGCAGATCTGTAGTGACGTATCTGTACGTGGCCTTGGCGTCACAACGCTGGGATTTCAACTCGCGAGTGCCACAAGAACAACGTTATGTTTTATATAGTCGGTACGTAAAACTACGCAGCGTCACCACTCATGGCGTCGCAACGTACAGATAACGCATTGTGTGGTTTCTCTTATTTAATAGCAGAGCATCTCATTTAGTAGGGCAAAATTTCTCGAATTTGTAGTAAAATCCAAAGTTATATGAATTTAAAGTTTCAAGTTCCCTTCAATCTAATCATCTGAATCGAAAATCTGAATCTGAAAATTGCATCGTTTAGCAATAAAAAATTAAAGCGCCTAGTCCGTAAATACACGCATGCGAGGGTGTAATAGATGAGGGCTCGTCATAAGTAAATGATAAAATCGCAAGGAAGTTTATTTGCAGTGCCTGCTATTAAAACTCTGGAGCCCGTATATAAACAGCGAGGTTAAAATTTCGCGGTGAGATTCACAGTGCAGCATAGCCTAATATTTAAAATAAATAAACCAATTCAATATTTACAAAATTTATTCATATCACATTACACGACAATTCTATTAATTAAAAAGGAAACTGTTGTCTACCAACAATTACTACCTTAAAAACAAACAGGGATAAAATACCTACTTATACTTAGTATTTTTACGAATTACTTATAGGTAGTTATACGTAGTATTTACGTATTATTTGCAAATGCATATTTCCATAATATGATGTATTTTACTGTATTCTCATTTTATTTTATTTTCATATTGAGATCCGTTTTTACTTTCTGAAAAAACAAAACTTTCCTGTCAAATTTTTATTTGATTTCTTTTTCTGCTTCACAAAAATACATATCAAACTGCCATTATGTTATCATTATATTACGAGGTCTAATATTCCATCCATAAAAAGATCGACCTACAAATTAAAATGATTATAAATCAATTATGTATAATAGTTCGCCCATCCGCTGAAATTATATTAACCAAAATGGAAATACAAAAAAAGGAAAATATAACAATAATAATATTAAATAATACTAATTATGGATTTAGATTTCTCATAGGTCGCCGTTGAGTTTGAATTATGCTGTGCTTACCATCAGGGACAGTACTGTCAATGTGCCGA
>CM065311.1:0-15519 GCA_033032175.1 Saturnia japonica | reverse complement strand
AGAGGCGTGATGTTCGTATGAATGTTACTCACTGTGTAAACTACAATTTAAGAACGTCTTCAAGCTGATTTACTTTATACACTTGTATCTCGGTCAGCTATCTCTTTTGCTAATATGCTATTATTGAGTAATATGTTATTTCTGTCTTTCTCTATCTCTCTGGCCTAGTTACTATTTTCTATCCTTTTTAGGGCAGAAATTTTACGTTATAAACGTTCTCAATCATTTACAACCTAAAAATATTATTATCATAACGAGCAAATAAGTTTCACTTAAATAAACTATTGTTAATATCTAAACACTCAAATTTTCACTCTACAAAGTTAACTTTATATTTTGCACGGCCCTAATGCTATGCTGAAATCAAACCGTAAATTATTTATTACCTCGGATTACTTTGAAAAGTAATTTTTAAACTATTTTCACTTTAATTAAATCAGTATTAAGATCGAAATAAACCATTAAAAACATTGATAATTAAAGCGTATAAAAAATGGATTCGTAATTTTATGTACAGGCTACACCTAGAAATAAAACAATAATTAATTTGCTTTCTGGGTTTATTTATTTATTTTTCTTTGCATACATTTCCTTTTTTACACAATTACTTATCTTTCCATTTATTAGCTGATAGGGGAAAGACTATAATAGTATTGTTTTGGTTGTGCGTAGTAAAAATGCTGTAGTATTTAACGTAAGTAATTTATTCGTACTGAGAGAAATAAAACTCAAAGAAACTCACTATACTGTAGTATACAGCTAAACTCTGTTAGTATACAGTATCTCTCCATGGCCTCCTTGCAGATTTATTCCCTTTTTCCATTTGTTGTTTCACTTCGTTGTTCAAAACAAAACTGTCCTAGCTCGGAAACACGACTCGTTGATATACCAAAAATCGCCTCTATACGAAAATGAAACGAGTTTCGAAATCACTAAAAATGTTTTTAACTTTTACATCATTATGTATGTATGTGGGAATGGGAAGTGTTCTATTTTTTTCACTATTGTTTGTTGGATGACACAATCGAAGCGATAAGCTTTGAACGTGTGAGTGAACTATAATATTTTGTCGACGTTTCGGTACATTCTAGAATAATGAATTTTTGTGTTTTTACTAATAATGTAACAGTATTATAGAGTTATTTCAATAGTGAATTTACCAATAGTAAACAGTAGGAAACTTTAAGGATTAAATATAAATTTCTGGGCTACCGAATTTTTATTACAATCTTCCAAAATTAAATAAAAACCTATCTAGGTAACTTGCAGACTAAAATCACAGGTAAAATGTTCTGATGAAATATGAAATCTTTTCAATTAAAAGAGATATTGACCGGGCACACCTGTATTTCAACGCTTCCATTCCGTACAATGTAAATCTAGCTGAGTCGACAATGAAAATTGGTTTCGCCGATCGAACGGCAAACCTAATTCGCACCGGGAATAATGGAGTAGGTCGACTGAGTTATTCTGTTTAGACTGTAAACCCATAGCTAGGTTTGGTATTGTATTTCTATGACGCATTTTCTTTTTAAGGTATGTATTTTTGTATTTCTGAAAAAAAGTAACGAGTTTATGAAATAAGAAAAACAACATTCCTATAAACGAAAATTTTCCTAACTATGCTCTCCATTTTTAATGAATTCTTTAAAGGTTTTTGTAGTGATAACTATTTAAGGCACAATGAAAAAAAAAATCCAAGGCAGAATTTTAGTGCAACGTTTCTCAAATAAAGTACGGAAAATAAGTATGTAGCTAGAAAAAAGTCAGAAATTCATTTGAAGGTATCTCTCTACTTGGAGCAGTCCTACTGGTGGAATACCTTCACCATACAGAAGATCGCAACCAAATGAATTAGTGTTGTGTTCTTGTGGTGAATAGCGTATCCAGAACTCCTTGCGGAAGGGTGAGATCAAAGAGAGTTAGGGCACAGGTAAATTTCTTTGAAAGATATCACTATTTGTGACTATCCCACTGATAAAAATCCTCCACCCTACAGAAGATCACAACCAAATAACCTCGTGTTGTGTTCCTACTATTGCCGTTGGCCGTTGTAGTCGTGGGTTTAATTTATACGTTTTACCATTCGTCAGAAAAAAACAGTCAAATCATAGTATCATGGGATGTTTATTAATAAAAACCTGGCTTACTACCTACCCCTAAGGAATTAAAAATTTTGTTGCCAAGCATATATATTATTATGTTTCAGAAGCTGTATTTGATGACCAACTCCCTTCCTAGATGTAAAATGCTACGTATCTAACGCGTTTGATAAAAACTTTAAAAGTTAAAGAAACAAAAAGCCCGACTGCAACAAAACATTTGATTGAAAAAAAAAATCCTTTTTATTTGATTCCCAGACGTCGTACTTAAATATGATATAGTCTATATCGCTTCCACAATTAAGACAAATCTAAAGACACCTCGTATGTTACAATCTATCAAGCCGTTTTAGCTACAGAGCGTGGCAAAGAAATAGACATACATACCAACACATACATACGCTCAAAAAACGTGACATTTTTGCTTTTCGGTAAAATAAATATTGTCGATAATATAGAGCCGGCGTTATAGACCTTTACCCAATTAGTTGTCATCAACTAACTAATAATCATGTTATATCATAATAAGGCCGTACTGTACGACAATCGAACATAAATTAATATTAACATTTATATTAGGGTCATAACATGTAGCCACAAATTCCATATTAACCACGCGACGCGACGAGACTCCGCCTCGTGGTAAACTTGACGACATTCCGCGGTGTCCGCTAATTTTGTGGCCAGACCCGTGTCATTAGCTATTCCAACTATGTTATTTATTCATGCCACAAGTTTCATTAAGAATATCAGTGTTGCCAGACTTTTTTCAGGAAAAGCGGGATTAAGGAACTTTTTAGTCAAAAAAAGTGGGATCCTTTCGTCAAGGGGTAAGAAGTGTCAAATTACATCAGTAATGCTGAGACGCCCAAGCCAACCTCACCTGAACGTGGTGGACTCTGCTGAGCAACGAACGGGGAATTGGCGATAGAAAGGTGATAGTGCTGTTTTACCCGACTAGGTTGCGACCAGTCCGTCATAGTGACTAGCTTTTGCGTGTCGCGTTTCGGGATCAACCTGTACATATCTGGTTAAATTAATGCAGGACAGCAGCGACCGTCGACGGATTACGATCTCTCGGTGGTCACCGTTATGGTAGGATTGTACTGTGCTTACTATCAGGGACAGTACCGTCAAATTGCCGTGTTTCTATTTTAAAAAAAGCGGGGCATTATAAAAATCGTAGTTTTTTTACTACCTACCTTTCTTGTCATTTTAATTTTAAATTAAGTTTACATTGTTGATAGATAATCTTACGAAATCAATTTTAATGAAAATGCGTTAGGTACTTTACTACCTTGGCCCCTTTTGATGAGCTTGCACCCGCCGGGCGAGTAGAAGTAATGCGCAAGCAGTCGCTACTCCCCGGCCAAATGGATGAAGAAGGAAGACCGTGGGGTTTTAGACAGTGAGAGTGTGACATACTCCTCTTGAGCTGCCTGGCTCGGAAGACGGATCTAAGTGGGATTTTCCCACTTTGAAAAAAAGGCACTTTACTACCTACACCAATAAAAATAACTGTATGATTGACCCTGTAAGCAGTTAAGTCTTTAGAGGAGTATAACATATGAAATATTTATTATTTTCTTCGTGCTGCAACTTCGAGTGAACCCCGAAAAGGGAGATTGAAATTTTGGGCTTGAAATCGAGACGTCCGGCAACGCTGAAGAATATCGTAAGCACCAGGAATAATTATAATCCATTAAAGGTTTCAAGTTTACCAATGCACAACTTGCAGTTGCTAGTTCTTTGCAAACTTTCTCGATGTGTATGATGATTTATTTTATGTTCTAAATTAAATCCATACTCTAAGAAACCGTACGTATTTTTTTTACAAATGGAAGCTTGAGATACATTTCTTTTGTACTTTATAATAACGCTTTTATGGTCTTTAAGAAGGATATCTGTTGGCGACGAAATTATGTATTTTTATATGTCATGTGTTATATATTTTGTGTTTATTTATAAGATTAGATAAGTAACATTAGAATACACAAATAGAACAGATTTATTGTTAGCAACTTCATTACGTATTATGTATTTCGTGTCATGTATTGTGTATGATATATGTGCTTACTTATTATATCTTACGTGTATAAGATTACAATAACGATAGAATAGATAAGATTTATAGAATAAGTTTATATGGAAAAATGACGTCACATTGAATGTACGAACAATACGCGGTAAAACCGCCCGTAATTTCTATTATTTTTGCCTTTGTATGGAATATGTGCTTAATGTATATAATGTATTGGATATTTATTGGATAGGGAATTGAATAAGGAACAATTTGATGTATAACTTGTATATGTAACTTATATATTCAAATAAATATGGAGCAGGAAACAAGGCGACCAAAGTGAAAATAGATACAAAAAATAGACAAAAGGTAGAGGCTCTCTTTAAGGTAACTCCCTGGAGTACTTAAGCTCGGCAAAAATGGTGAAGCTGTAAAAGCCGCAGCGGCTTCAAGGTCCCTAAGGCTAACATTATAGTCAGATATAAAAAAAAAACGTATTCCGTTCCTCGGTGTGAAACCCTTGGGTCTTGCAGCCGCCCGCGCAATACAAATGACACTATACGTGCAACACTTAGCTACCCACACACAAATATCACACACATATGTTACAACATGCACACCTCACAGGTACATAGTTTCTGTAAGGAACCTTTTTTTTCTTTTTTGCGCTAGTTACTGTAGAAAAATTTTCCGATCACTTAATACACATACGCATGTTTCCTTCCTTCCTCCCAGGAGGAAGGGAACACGCATATGAGTATATATTAGTTAGCTCCAATTTACGAATAGGGAATTAGTCAGATTGCTACTTATTTGCAATCGCGATAAGCGCCCAAGCCGAGGTCCGGCCACTTTGGCACCCTTGTGCGCGAGTTGTCTAAAGCTTTCGTGGCTGAGTGCTCTAAGCGCCCCCCCCCCCTCCCCCCTCAAGTCCGGTGAAGCTGTAAAAGTCGTCAGCGGCTCCAGGGCCCCTAAGCTAACAGTGTAGTCAGTTCTAAAAAAAAACAGCTACATAATAAGAAGAAAACAAGATTGGTCGCTCTGCGAACGCCTCCAGTAAAAGAAGAGCAAGAGTTTTATTGAAGACCCGGCACCTCAAGCGCAGTGCATTATTGCACTCCCCAGGCCCCTCACCGCCACCTCGCCATAAATTTTGTATAGTTTGATACACTCATGTTTGCTTCAATCGTTTTATTTTCAAAAAATACTGCTCATGGTGAATCAATTCGGGCGCTTAAATGGCTTATGCTGAGAAATCATAGGAGATATATCAAATTAATGTACTACACAATAGTAGGCATTAAAAATACCTACAAAAAAGGCGGGAGAGTTACGCCTATCTTCTAAGGAACAAACACAATAAGCATTTTTGTCTTTAAAATAATAATCGGGAGCGGGTGAGCGAGATTCGCACGGGCATTCTGTGAACCACGTGAGCGAAGCCACGGGCATAGCTAGTATTAGAATAACAGTACACTTTACGCACAACAGTATAGGTTCAGCGCACAGCTTATACGTTCTTCTTCTCTATTTCCCTTTCTCTTTCTCGTCACACACAACGCAGACGTTGGCTGACAGTACCGATTGGTACCGACCTCTCGGAAATTGGGTTGGTACCATCTGATCAATCAATCAATCTGATCCAATTTTACCAATGCGCACGCTCATTAAAAACCGAAGAACTTATTAAACCTTAACATCAATTTCGTTTCAAACACCCACAACCACCTATTCAAGCAAAAATCACCCGCCCACACACACCTACACACATACACACATACGCACCCACACCCACACGCATGCACGCACATACTAATAAATACACGTATACACTCTGCAACTCTGAATATTGTTAGTTTAATTGAAAAATGTACGTATGTAATTGTTGTATTTACATTGTATTATGAAACGCAGACCCTTCTGTTATATTGCCTGGAAGTGGGCGCTATTGTCTGCGA
The DNA here is from genome assembly GCA_033032175.1 of Saturnia japonica. Classification (NCBI taxonomy): domain Eukaryota; kingdom Metazoa; phylum Arthropoda; class Insecta; order Lepidoptera; family Saturniidae; genus Saturnia; species Saturnia japonica. The sequence goes on along the minus strand of CM065311.1, from coordinate 9,436 downwards.
CACAGTTTTCACTAATGTGGCTAATATCGTACATTTTTGTTATTTGTGAGATGATTTATGGTTCCAATAAATTATTATTATTATTATCATTGGTAAAATCAAAAAAATTAGGCGCTTCCACGGCTTCCTCTGACACACTTTCGTCTCTTTTCAGAAAAGCGAGAGGAAAGATTTTACACATCAAAAACTAAGTAATAACGATAAAAGTGAAGTTGAAACAAATACGTTTTATAAATAAACGCGTTATTATACTCTCACTAAAAGCGATTTGAAAACTTTGCAAATTTTGTTATCAGTATGTTGAAACAAAAGAGATAGAAATCACAGCGTAAAGCGGTAACTCTGTTGTCAAAAAAGGATAAAAGTTTCTTCTCGCCCACGCCGGTATCAAAACGAAGGTGAACTCAGTGAAGTGAAATGCTGTATCTACGTATAAAATATCATTGAGATGAAATATTGAATTTTGTTTGTAAGTTTTCAAAATCAAACAAAGTCGTCGGCAGCAGCAAGCATTAACTGAATAATGAAACTTGTACCGAGCTCCAGTTTAATACGTGTCCTCAAACAAAAGACACAACGCTTAATGTCAATTATAATAGAAGCAGTAAATTACTCTCACTCTGACAGGGTATTAAATAAGGGTATTATTTGTTAAGATACAATCTAAAATGTATTATATACCGCTTCATTGTTCAGCGCATATAACTATAGTATAGGTTGAATCAACCAATTGAGGCCAACATATTTTGCCCGACAAAAATATACTAAATTTTTTATCGTGGAGATCGGAGCTAAATTACAAGAACAGTCCTTATTACAGAGTCATTATACCGTGTACAATAAAATTCCAGAAGAAAATGCGAATATAATTAAAAAGAAATTTAAAACCCATCTGATTAATAAATCTTTATACTCGTTAAACATAATTTATGAATGAATCACATAACCACATAACCACAATTTTGAAGAATAATTTTGAAATAAATAAAATGAATAGTAAGTGATAAATATTTAACATGGTGATTATAAAGATAAATGACCAATATAAATAAATGTATGACAGTGACACGAACAAATTTTATGTATAAATAAATATTTAATTAGTAAGGTAGATAAATAAAAATGTATGTTTGGAAAACAGATGTAATCATTTGCCATACCCTATTCAGGGTGCATGTATTCAGATACTTTATCATGTAAGAACAAATGTACATACATGATGCTAATAGATAAATAAATAAATAAAAAGTGACCGATGCGAACGACATTATTATATAATATCAATACTATTTAAAAAAAACCGGTGGTAATGTTTTATCGTTCATAAGTGTCTTCTTAAGGGTCTAAATTTTATAAACACTTTTTGATTTTATTTTTGAAAAACAAACACAGACAAATACAGGATTTCAAGACTATGAAAGCCGTGGAATCCGGTAGAAGACTACTTTTGGAAAAATGTTTTAAACACTAAGTTTATATGATGACTATAACTTCCTTTTTAATACACCATAAAAAATGATATAAAAATGGTTTTTTAATTTAACAAAAGAATATGCCACAAAAACGCACCATTACGGTCCCGTGACGTCATCGTTCATTTTATACGTCATTTTTTATGATAACAATGACAAATGTGACAACTTACGCAAGAGTATAACGTTCATATTTCTTTAATGGTGACGTCAGGTTTTCTAATCGGCATTTCAAATCATGTAACCCATAGACAAAAAATATACATTTACCAAAGGGAAAATTAAATAAATAAACAATTACTTTTTTCAGATTTGTATTGTTTTAGGCATTTTATTCTATAGACCAATATTACTCAATTATTTTACTTTTACTTTTAACATACAGTCAACTCGCAGATTGGCTTAGCTGTATTATGAACAGATTTCTACGCACTGTTCTTTAAACACTATGGTTGGAGTCTCGTCGATTTGGGATTTTTTACATAATATCTTATTTATTTATTTTTATAAATTATGAATATAATTGTTTTATTATTTATTTATCTATATATTAATACGTGAAGCAAACGCTTTCTACACCTTTTTAAGCGTATTGCGTGCACGGAAGACTGAGATTTGGCATGGTTAAAGTTTATATGGAGAAGGAGTGCAGAAAGCTAAAATTTATCTATAATATCTGTAACTAATATATTGAATGAAATAAATTATAATGCGAATGCCATTGAACTTAGACCCCCCAAAATATTAACATTGTCACTCAACGAAGAGTGACAGCAAGTGATGTAGATAATACTCATTGTTTAGGTTCATGAATACTGCAAATGTCAAACAGAACATAGTCTATGATTAAAAGTCCCTGGTCGAATTTCGACCTTAGTGCGATCGCTAGTTATTATAAATACACAAACACATTATGAATTTATTCAGTAGATTCAATTTAGAAATCTGGTCATAACATAATATATTTATAGCGAAAGGAACTTAGTTCCGGGTGTCCCACGACATTTTTCGTGTTAAATTTTAGTATCGTTTATAGGTTTAGTATTATGACCACAATCTCACTTGATGATAAATGACAATATGGCCCAAGGTGGACACGCTAGTGGGGAAACTGGCTCTCAAGTGCAGCTGCCGGAACACACCTATTGGTGTTTGGCTAAGAAATTTTTTATAAGTGTATATGCGTTACCCGCGGTCTATTTTGACAATATTATAGTCAGATAATTGTCTGACATTCTTTTAGTCACGTATTATCCAGTATCGCGGTTGAACGTCATTACAAATCAAAATTTATATTCATAAATACCATGACGCCTGTATCCCCGTAGGGTTAGGCAGAGGTGTACTAATGTGCATCCACAGTTCGCCGAGTATATTTTTAGGTCCCATATAACAGGGGGCGAGCCTATTGCCATTAACCGAACACATATCCAAACTCCGAGCTGCTACTTAGAATTTCATAGAAAAACCCAATAAAACTTTGCTCGACCTGGAAATCGAACCCAGGACCTCGATCATAACAGTCATTTGGTTCTAACAACAAAAATATACTATATAACTGGATGCATTATTTATACTTTGTATGTATAGTTTAATTACGCTGGTCATTAGTGTTTGGCGACTTATTTTGAAATTGAGGGTGGTAGCTAGCCAGGCGGGTGTTAGAAAATACGCTACCACATAGCCATGGTCTCATCACTTTTATTTTCCTTCACCGGGCGCTCAGGCTCATTGCAGGGATTTGCACTCAGGTCGATCGACGCGGTGTTCGTATACGCTACCACTGCGCCATTACTACTTTGGAGAGTTGTTGTGCGAAGATTTTTGGTTAGTACAACCTATTTAAAATAAATGTCACACTAGTCGTTGTATTAAAAAAACACGGGAAAAGTAACGGGCAAAGCTAGTATAGTATAACAAAATCGTAAACTTACCGTAAAAACACATCACTTAGGATAAGTCAATTTAAATGTAAATTAAAATAAGACTAGACCCTAGGAAAGATCTAAGCTACTTATCATTATGCTTATCTAAAGGGACACAGCAGTAATTATAAAATTATTTCAATTAAACAAATTTTCGTTAAACTGTCAAAACTTTTATAAGATTTTTATTATGATTAAAAAGAATAAAAATGGATAGTTAAAAGTGTAGTAGTTTTCAATAAAAAGAAACAATCACTAGGCATTTATGAGATAAATTTGTTGTTCTTTTTATATAATTCAGATAAGCGGTGTTATTTGCACTATAAGCTGTTATTGCGATAAAAATTATAAATAAGATATACCTAATAAATGTATCATTATATTTTTACTCGACTACAAAAAAAGAGAGTTATGTTTTTCGAGCATATGTGTATGTGGTAGACTGATCCTTTGCAAAATCATTTGTCAATCCATTGTCATATTATTGTCTTACATTGATCGCTCAGTAATTAACTTTATTTATGGATCATAATAGTTTTGGGATGAAATTAAAGAGGCCATCAGAACTCTATAAACACCTTAGAGTCACCAAAATATATGTCTTGGGGAAATCCCAAGATGAAATAATTACATGTCTCCCAAAAGGTAAATGTGCCACAGAACTAGAGTCAAGACTTCAATTCCATAGACAATTTATGGCAGGTGCACAGGTTGATAGACTAGGGTTAGGTTTGAGAAAGAAAAAGGATGACCGAGACACAATAAAGTCCTTTCGACAACAAGATTAAAATGACACCTATAGAGTGCACGCAATGAATTTAGAAATCCAAAACGTGTGGTTAGCCATAGGTGAGTTTTGCATCCCAGTAGCACTGAAGTGGCAAGCCTCGTTATATGACTGGTCTCTTGCCCTACTAAAATTTTATCTTAATGCCTTCCAAGTGACCCTCCCAGACCAGAGTAATTTATTTAAATGAGGGAAAGCCTCTGAAAAATCTTGCTATACTTGTGGTGAGGTAATAGGTACAGCCAGGCACTTATTTGTAGAATGCAACGTTCTTCTTGATAGGGGTCACTACTCACGTCGCTATGATAGAGTACTTCAGTTCATACGTGAAGCAGTAAGTCTTTCAGTAGGTAGGGCTCAAATAAAGATTGACCACTAACAGGAGACAAATTAACTTTATAAAAGAATGCTTAACAGTAAAAGTTAGCCCTTCTCAATCCTAGGTTCTGCACCTGATTGGACTATTTTAGTGGACACATATGTAAAAATTATAAAATCCCAGAGGACGTAGGTGTTTCGTCATCCAGACCAGACATATTTCTTTATTCTCGATAAATCAAGTGTATAGTACGTGTAGAGTTCACTGTACCGTGGGAAACTAATATACGTAAAGACCACGCAATAAAAATGAATAAATATTACGATCTATGTAATGAGCTAAGCAAAAACGGTTATGCGGTTAACTTGTATACGGTGTAAGTGGGAGCAGGAGATATTCCAGCGAAATCTCTCTATAACTTGCTAAAAGACCTCGGTCTGTCGAGAACTGCAGTTCTATTTTATAACGGGTATCTAAAGCAGCATTAAGAGGCTCTAACCAACTCTGGCTTGGTAAGGAGAGTATCGAAGGCAGTCAACGTGAGCGCTGTGCTATGTGTATCATAAGGGGGCCCCTTAAACCTACACCTGGGTCGCAAGTCCCGGGGGCTGCTCGGACCCGGCACCCACACGGTGAATCCATGAAATGCTAAAAGGTGTGTCTCTTAATTACTACTAATTTTATTGCTCTTTTCACTTGGTACTTTTTGAACTCGATCCAGTAACTCGTCTTTCTACTTCTCGCTCGGTCATTAGACCTTTGGACAGTGAATATTTTTGTAATTTTTACACAATTTTCTTAGGATTATAATAAAACCATAAAAATTGTTACAAATATGGAACTGAATACTTTATTGTAATACTAAAATTACATGAACTTAGCCTAATACTAAACTAGTATGCTGTCGTTCACAGTTCCTCTCAACAACTGGAAAGTGTTTAGTTGAGAACTTCAGGAAGGACCACAGCAGGGGCGGGGATGATGGGGGTGCCTACAATCACGGGCTCGGGCTTGATGACAGGCAGAGAGGGATTTCCGATAACGACAGGCTCGGGAACGACCACCTCGGGAAGAACTGGCTCAGGAATGACCACAGGCTCAGGAGCGATGATTTCGGGAAGAACAGGCTCAGGGATCAGAACGGGCTCTGGTACATTCTCGGCTTCCTCGACCACAATAACTGGCTCAGGAACGATGACTTCAGGGTTGCCGACAACCTGACCGGCCTGGTTAACGTTGATGATGATCTGGACAAGGGACTGACCATCAGCAAAGGGTACGTTGATGACGGGAGTAGGCTGGATGGGGAAGTCGACGATTGCTGGTCCAACGGAGATGGGCTCGAAAGAGTCGACGATGGCGGGGCCAACAGCGATGGGTTCATATGAGTCGACAATGGCGGGTCCGACGGCGATGGGTTCGAATTCCAAGATGGCGGGTCCGATGGCGATGGGAGCGTGTTCAATTGGGGCAGGGCCACCAGGGGCGGGCTGCACCAGGGAGCGAGTGGGGCCGGCAACAGCCAGAGCCACCACGGAAGCGATGATTAGAAGGGTGTTCATTTTGCTAAAAAAGAATTATATTAAATTATTTATTTAGAATATTTTCAGCTCATTTAAGGTACGGTACATTATTAAATCAGTAGATTTTTCTTACCTGTTTTGTTTGCTTAGCTGGTCAACAAACTATGCTAAATTCAGACGAAAGTATACCTTTTATACTAAAATTTGTATGATAATTTTGACAGGTGTAATTAAGAAATTAAGATAATAAATTTATTAAATTTAATACCGTTATTATGTTTCATCAGATAAGCTGTCAACTAGAAATACCGGAGGATTACAAGCGTTGATCGATCATATCGTCCAATCGTTTCTAATATATGACGCATCAATAACTGGAAAATCGTAGATACCGTGCAAAAAGTCCCTGATAAAGATTCCATATACATAGTTGTATAAAGAAACATAGAAATTGACAAAGAAACAATGATTTTTATGTGGTTAAAACTAAGCGAACAGTTTGCAATACAAACTTTGTTATAATTTCGAAAGGTCTGACTGGAGTGTGGGAGCCAGGGTGCTAACGTCTAAAAGGTAGCAATTAGCAAAGGCATTTTTCTTACTAAAACTAATATTTTAGCTAAACTCTTTTGTATGACACAGCGCGTTTATTATTTCTAATAATTCATTTACAATTATTAAAAAAAAAACGCATTCCGACATTATTAGATAATACGACACATTAAAATAGGTAATAAACAAAAAGTTAATTTATAGGTACCTATTAAACAACGGATTTTAAAAATCAATACATATTGACAACTCTTATGCTCTTTTTTGTTGATTAATTTAATGTAGATATCGTTTTTTCTTTATGTTTATTTTCTTTTTATCTTGTATGATTGTTGTTTTTGGCATTTGATTCGACACGATGACCTAATAAAAACGATAATAGAATGAAAATTTAAATCAATGTTCACGAACCGATTATCAAAACCTATAGCGTACTTATTTCCGTAAATATACAGTATTTTATGAATAAATAAAAAAAAAGGAATTTTATAATACCGTGTGAATTATAATGTAACATAATTGTTTTTTTTTTTTTTTTTTTTTGAGAATGATTCGAGTTATATATAATGTATTAAGTTGGTAAAAAATTTCAAAATATCTTAAGTAAGAGAATAGTTATTAGACTACAAATTATTTATATAACAATAAGAAATTTTAATGAAATGATACTACTAATAAAATTTATAAGATAACTTTTATTTAATATTAATGGTTGTTAACAAATTTAATCAATCAATTTAAAGCAAGATATGAAAACTCGAATTCGCGAAATCGAATGGATTCGACTAAACAACTAAAATATAGATTCTTTAACAAAAAAGAAAAGCAACTTCAACGATTATGTAGAGTTCCCTTGTGTACCTTCGAAGTTGAAGGTCCAATGCCAGTGAAGTTAAAATGGGACCACCTTTGAGGTATCCCCTATCCAACAAAAAAAGAATCATCCCATTCGGTAGATAAACAAAGAAGATATAGCTGATCATCCATTAAAAAAAATTGTGTGCAATTCACACCTGGTAGAGGGAAACCTTCACATCTATGTTTTTTTTAATTCAGAAAATGATCAAATACACACAAATTTAAAGTTTATGAAAATGTACATATACAAGTACTCACAAACATTATTCACAATATCATTTTCAATTAATGCATATTTGAAATATCCATGGTAACCTAACACAACATCAATCAGTAACAGAATGTCATAACGGTTGTCTAAAAAGTTTTTATTTCGTACCTTTTTGATGATGTAATAAAATTCATTATAGCGTGGCAACAAACCTCTTTTGTACCCCTTTTTACCATTGCCTAAAACTTTCCTATCTCATTTTCTGTCGCTTTGGCTTTTTCGTTTCATCGACTTTCAAATCACAATGATGCTAAAGAAGTTTTCACTTCAAAAAAAGACTCAAGGCATCAAGAAAAACCGAAGTAAATCACTTGCTTCTATTACTTCACACTTATCTAACACGTATGTGTAGTAAAATATATTTTTTTAGCCTGGCTTAGGATTAATTTTCAGTGATTAGTAGAAATAATCTTCATTTTATTTATGGCTCCGGATTAAAAATCGAACGAAGTTAATCATCGTTCATAAGTACTTCGTACATACAAAAAATGTTTTTCAATGTGACTTTATCAGTGATTACGTTTTACAAAGCAATTTATTTACTTGGTCTATGAATAGTTACTACTTCAAACTATTTTTTTCTGTGTAATCAGTGATTACGTTTTACAAAGCAATTTATTTACTTGGTCTATGAATAGTTACTACTTCAAACTATTTTTTTCTGTGTAAAAATTAAATAATAATAAAAAGCCGTAGTACAATTATCCCATAAACAAAGTGGAGTCTTCCGAAAAGATGGTGGCTTCTTGTTATTGTTTACGTCACTTAGTATAGGGCCAAAAAACCTAAGTTAATAAATTAAAAATAAAAACGCATGTCACTTTAAGATCCCGCCAAAAACTCGCAGCGTTACCACTACACACTACACTACAGACACTACAGTTAATCGTATACGTAATTCCTACATTTTTACTGCATCAAGATACAGCAAGGAATATTGTTTGGAAGAATTAATCCAGTTTTTTTTGGTGTCAGGCATTCTGTTCGACTGTACACATATCTAACACCTATAATATACCAAACACAATCTGATATTGATATTTCGAAGCAAATATTTAGCGATTTCTGCTATCGCTTTGCTATTGCGAAATACGTAACAAGGGGGCCGGATTGTGATCTTAATTGTTGTTGTGGATTATTTTTGTTATTTTATTTACACGGCTTACATAAGTCGCAATCGATTTAAAGCATGATCGTAATATCGATTATATGTAGCTCTAAAAAATAACTAAAATAAACATTTGGCGTGTGCATTTTTGGGATGAATATGACTTCTATACAATAATACGTGAAGCAAAAGCTTTCGGTACACACTTTCATATGCATTTAGTAAAAAGCTGTTACTTTGGCGTTACAAATGGCCACTTCAATTTAATTTATTTATATAGATTAGCATTGTTCGTCAATCTAATTCAAATTTGACTTTCTTTAACTTTATTAATCACTTTACACTCTGTTCACATTTCATTGCAATAAATAGAACAAATTTGAAACCAATTTGAACAAATTAAATATTCTAGTACGAGAGTAAAGTCAATTTAGAATCCTATATCGATGATAGATAGTTCAAGTGCCACTCCAAACAAGATGAGATTTAGAATTGTGGAAAACTCGGGCAATGAGTTTGAATTCATGGAAATTTAACATGTTTTTACATTGGAAAACGGTTGCATGATAGCATATGAATGATTTATGGAGTAACACAATCACCATACTCATAAGAAAAGTT
>CM065310.1:22029020-22054069 GCA_033032175.1 Saturnia japonica | reverse complement strand
ACGGCGCCCTTATGGTGTTGTTCGCGGCTTATTTGTAGGGGTGTAGTCTTTGTAGGAATCTTAGAGGGAACTTAATCGGTCTCCAGATCCTAGGTCCTTGTAGCTAGAGGGTCACCAACACTAGTATAGCTCCCTCCCACTCTTACTTAAGCACTGAAACACTTTCCAGCCCGAAAACTGCACTTTTACTATTTTTTTAGTAAATTTTAACGCGGAGCGAGGTGTTGAGCGTGCGGCGTCTCGCAAGGTACTGGGTTAGGTTAGGTTAGGTTAGGTTTTTTTTTTTTTTTTTTTTTTTTTTTTTTTTTTTTTTTTTTTTTTTTTTTTTTTTTTTTTTTTATTGTATGGGGAGGGTATTTAACCCCCCCCCCCTAAAGAGCCTCTAACATAATCAGAGAATGAATATCGTAATTAATGTAGTTCATTTTATATGTTTACCCTAAATTTGTCCCCTTTTTTATGTAATTCCTAATCCTAAGCACTTTTTTCATTTTATTAGTTATTATGTCTTAGGTCTATTACATTTTTTACAAGAAATCTTAACCTAAAAATTTGTATAAGTAAAATAATATAATCCAAAAATACAATAATTCAATAACTTACTAACTAAGAGCATATGTAAATGTATGTCAAGTTTATAACCTTAGAATTTGTATAAAAATAATAACTTACTAACTATTTGTATACGGCATGTCAAGTCTAAACCTAAAAATTTGAACAATACCAAAACATTCAATTAAATAACCATTTTAACGAAAAATACTAAATTAATTAATCTATATAGTGTCTGTCCAGTCACAACCAAAATTTCAGTCTGCTATGTATCTATTTATTTGTTTCTTACTTTTGCGACCCTTACGATTTTATCGATAAAACTCAGGAAATGCCCTCTTATGTCCTCGTCTACCATCATGGTATGCAGCATGACCCTCTCGGTTAGGTTAGGTTAGGTTAGGTTAGGTTAGGTTAGGTTGGGGTGCGTGTCAGGAACCTCCTCGTGGTGCACCCCGGGCAACGTCGACCAGTTGGTCGGCGGCTGATACCTGACAAACTTCTCCCGGTATCCCTCTGATTATCAGAGGGGACTGTGGAAGGGTATTGGCTGGAGGGCCATTAAAAGCTCCTGGGTGTGGCATGTGCGCGGCGCACCCAGTACCGGGCTGGGGCCGATGAGGGCTCAATTTGAGCCCCAAGGGCCCAGTTCCGGACAGCGGCTGGCGGGATCGGTTGCTTTTATACCGGTCCCGGCAGGCGTACCGCAAACTGACGATAATGGTATTGATGATGGATTCCGCAAGGTTAAAAAGTAAACTACCCCAGGAGGGTACCCGCAAGGGAGAATCCCTCCCCAAGCATAGCTTGGGCTGCCCCACGTTCTCTGGGGGGGGCAAAATTTTGCGCGATTCTGGAGAACCCACGACCTCGGCAAGTACACGGATAACTGATCCTGCTACTAAAATGACGACTTTGGATAAAAGACTGGACACTGAAAGGCCTACTGTGCGGCTTGAGAGGAATCCCTCGCTTGACCGGTTTTCGATTAGACACTGGAGAGAGAGCTCAAGTAGCGAGACAGATAACATTGCATTGGGTGATGTGGCACAGAGGAAGCGGTCACACGGTGATAAACCTGGAGTTAATGTGGTGGAGGCTACTCCCAGTAAAATTACCACGGCTCAACGAGGAAGAGCACGTGATCGAGGTGGGCCACCTAGGTCAACGAGCGTCCCTGGAGGAGCGGGTGGTTCGAGTGACCGCGGCTCCACTGTCCGCAGTGACGCTCTGCAGAAGACATCTGTAGAGACGCCTCTTGACATTGAAGCTCTTGATCCTGAGAGCCTGAGGGCTCTGGCGGATAGTAAAGTGGACACAATCCTTGGGGTATGTAAAGTTTCTGGTAACCTCAAGGGTACGTGCGTTAAAGCACTTAAGGAGGCAGCTAGGACTCTTCAGGAGATTACTGCGACAGCGCTCACGCGCACAGTGGAGGAGGAAACTCTGCTTTTGCGTCGAGAGACGCGGAAGCTGCGCGATGAGGTGGCTGAGCTGAAGGCGGAGCTCACTGCTCTACGTACCATCGCGAAGACACCGCCTCCACCAGTAGTGCTACTTCCAGAGACTCCTAGTCAGGAGGAGCAAGCCCTACCGCAGGGCTTGGTCAAAGTATTGGCGGAACACATGACGCAAATGGAGCGGTCCCTCCGGGTGTCGTTGGGTAAGGCTATGTCTGCCCAGATAGAGGCGATAGAAGATCGCCTTCTGCCCGCCAGGGTAGTCCGCCCGCCTTTGGCAGCAGACCGTAAGGTGTCTACCGGGCCTACAAAATCTAAGCCTGCAAAGGCTAAAACTGCGGGACCCAAGACGCCTAGGCCTACCTCTGCTGTGTCTGACAGTCCTATGGGAGTGGACTGGGTCCCACTGCCTGCTTCCGCCCCTGCTTCTGCTCCTGTGGTAGCGCCTGAGGAGCAGTGGACCACTGTGGTTCGTCGTCGACGTCGGCATAAAAAGCCCGCCAAGAAGCCCGCTAAGGCTCCGAGGACTGCAGCTACTGCCCTGACTGGAGGTGGGCCTAGGTCTAAGCCTAAGCCCAAAGCGAAACTTCCTTCGGCACCGCGCTCGGCTGCGGTTGTTATTACGCTGCAGCCGGGAGCTGTGGCGGAGGGATTTAGCTATAAGGACGCTCTTTTAGAAGCGAGGGACCGAGTGAGTATGGCAGAGCTCGGTATAGAGGATTTCTCGTGGCGCCCCTCTGCCACTGGATCCAGGATCATAGAGATTCGGGGGGATCAAAGTTCGGAGCAGGCCGATAGGCTGGCGGAGCGCCTCCAGGAAGAGTTGTCGGGGTTGGCTGTGGTGGCTCGGCCCGTTAAAAGGGCCCATATCCGAGTCATAGGACTGGATGAATCCGTCTCGGTGGAGGAAGTCGTTGCGGCTGCAGCGACTAAGGGGAGTTGTGAGCCAGCTCTTATCAGGGCTGGCTCTATTAACACCTATGGCAGGGGCAGCGGCGCAGTCCATCTTGCGTTACCTGTAGCCGCTGCCAAGGTGGTGGTGGAGGCGGGTCGCCTCCTGGTCGGGTGGAGTGCGGCTCGTGTGCGCCTCCTGGAGGGTGGGCCCATGCGGTGTTACCGCTGCATGGAGGTAGGCCACACGCGTCCGCTCTGCCCATCAACGGCGGTCAATAGAGGAGCACTGTGCTTCCGATGCGGAGAGCCTGGCCACAAGGCGCAAGCGTGCACTGCTGAAAAGCTGCACTGCGCCTTGTGTGCCGACGCCGGAAGGCCGGCGGGGCACTACATGGGGGGCGCCCAATGTAGGCCCCCTGAAAAGAGAGGAAGGGCACCGCCTGCACCACCACATCCGTAGGGGGGGTAGCGTAGACGTTGGGTGTTAGGAGGGAGTGTTTTTCGCCTCCTTCCTTCACCATTGCTGAACCAAGGGGAGACGGGTCGGGGGGCCCGTCTTCCCATTGCACTGGCTCAGCCGTCTGGGAGACAGTTGGGGTTGTACCAGACTGTCTCTCTTTAGCGCCGGGGCCCGACTGGGGCCGGCCGCCGGGGCGTCGCGGCAGATTGCATCCGCAGTGCCCGCGCGTCCCACTATGGCGGCCGATGGTACACCGTGGAGTTTTAGTGAGTAGGAGTCTCACATAACCACTCGTCCCCCCGGGCGGGTGTGTACCCATGACGGGTTTCTCCACGTTAAAAAAAAAAAAAAAAAAAAAAAAAAAAAAAAAAAAAAAAAAAAAAAGGTTAGGTTAGGTTAGGTTAGGTTAGGTTGGGGTGCGATGTCAGAAACCTCCTCGTGGTGCACCCTGGGCAACGTCGACCAGTTTGGTTGGCGGCTAATTTCTGACGCGCTCCTCCTTGTATCCCTCTGCTTATCAGAGGGGACTATGGAGGAGCGCCGGCTGGAGGGCCGTTAAAAGCTCCTGGGTGTGGCGTGTGAGCAGCGCACCCAGTACCGGGCTGGGGCCGATGAGGGCTCAGTTTGAGCCCCAAGGGCCCAGTTCCGGGTAGCGGCTGGCGGGATCGGTTATTTCATACCGATCCTGGCAGGCGTACTGCGAACTGACGGGTAGAGCAGTGAAGATGGAAGCAAACCTTAAAAAGAAACTACCCCAGGAGGGTACCCGCAAGGGAGAATCCCTCTCCGAGCAAAGCTCGGGCTGCCCCACGTTTTCTGGGGGGGGCAAAGATTTGCACAAGACTGGTAAAATCACAACGACTTTGGCAAGAACTGGGATAACCGATACTAGCAATAAAACGACGACCGTGGAAAAACTAAGACTGGACTCCGAACAACCATCGGTACGGCTTGTGCGGGATGTTTCGCTGGACCGGTTCTCTGTCCGACATTGGGCAGGGAGCTCTGACAGCTTATCATCAGTGACAATCGCTGATAGGAAGCGGTCGCATGGCGACAAGTCTGGTGCGGACGGGGTGGCCCCCAGCAAGGTGACGACGGCCCAGAGGGGTAAAGCCCGTATCCTGGGCTCCTCTGCTGGGGTGCCACGTGCAGCGGCAGTAGTTGAGGCAGATAGGGCAAAGTGTCCTGCTTCTGAACTGGCCTGCACTGAAGAGGCGGTTGCCGTCGCAGATGTGGGAGTGCTCGAAGGTATCGAGCTCCTCGATCCTGATACGTTGAGGGCCCTCGCAAAGGAGAAAGTAGACACGATCCTTGAGGTTGCCAAGAAATCTGGCAACCTCAAGGGTACATTTGTAAAAAACCTGAAGGAGGCGGCGTGGATCCTCCATGAGGTCACTGCCACAGCTCTCACGCGTACGGTGGCGGAGGAGACCCTCCTTCTGCGGCGCGAGACGGGGAGGCTCCGTCGGGAGGTTGAAGAACTCAAGGCGGAGCTTGCCTCGTTCCGTAATCGGGGGGAGACTCTACCTGCGCCACCGTTGCCACCAGCACCGGCACCTGTGCAGGAATCCCTCGTGCAAGCATTGGTAGAAGCTATGGGGACCCATATGGGGACGATGGAGCGGTCCCTCCGCGTCACGATGGGGGAGGTAGTGACCGCCCAAATTGAGGCCCTGGAGGACCGTCTCCTTCCCGCCCCAGTGGTTCGCCCCCCTCTGGCTGCCGACAAGAAGTTGGGTGGTGCCGCTGTCCCTAGACCAGTGGGTACTACAGCTTTGAGCCGCAAACCAATGGTGCCGGGGGCTGCGGCTCGCACCCCTGCACCACGTGCGGAGGGTAGGTCTTCTGGTAGCCATCCTCAGGAGCCCCTGGGTATGAGTATGGAGTGGGCCGTGCGCGGCGCTGATGCGCATGTGCCAGCCACAACTGACGCGAACGCTGACGGATGGACTGCTGTGTCCCGTCGCCGCCGAAGAAGAAGGGAGAAGCTCTCCACGGTACCGAGGCCTTCTGTGGGAGTAGCTCCCGTACCTGTTGGGAGGGCACCTGGGCGTAAGCCTAAGGCAAAGCTCCCCTCGACACCGCGCTCAGCTGCAGTGCTTATTACACTGCAGCCAGAGGCCTTGGCGAGGGGACTGAGCTATAGCGAAGCTCTCTTAAAGGCTCGGGACCAAGTTGTGTTGGCGGATCTCGGTATCGAGAATATATCCACTAGGGCCACAGCTACGGGATCCAGGATTGTGGAGATCCGGGGCTCCCGTGGCCCGGAACAGGCGGACCGGATAGCCGAAATCCTACAGACGGTGTTGGTGGGCGAGGCTACCATCGCCAGGCCGGTTAAAAGGGCGGACGTTCGCGTTATTGGGTTGGACGACTCAGTGTCGGTGGAAGAGGTTGTGGCAGCTGTGGCTGCTAAGACCGGCTGTGAGAAACCCCTAATTAGGGCTGGAGCCATACGGGCCTATGGCAGAGGCACAGGTGCAGTGCACCTCTCGCTCCCCGTCGCGGCTGCGAAGGTGTTGGTTGAGGCAGGTCGCCTCCTTGTCGGGTGGAGTGCGGCTCGTGTGCGCCTCCTGGAAGGTGGGCCCATGCGCTGTTTCAGGTGCATGGGTGTGGGCCACACTCGCCCACTCTGCCCGTCGACAGTTGACCGCGGGGCCCTGTGCTTCCGATGTGGGCTGCCCGGCCACAAGGCGCTGCAGTGCGCTGAAAAGCACCACTGCGCCGTATGTGCCGATGCCGGGAGACCGGCAGGGCATCAAATGGGAGGAGCTAGCTGCAGGCCGCCGACCACTAAGGGCAAGGCGCCGCCGATGCCAAATACCTCAGCAGAGGTTAGCGTAGACGTTGGGTAGAAAGGGGGGGGGCTTTTGCCTCCTTCCTCTGCTCTAGCTGAACCAAGGGGAGACGGGTCGGGGGGCTCGTCTTCCCATTGCACTGGTTCAGCCGTCTGGGAGACAGTTGGGGTTGTACCAGACTGTCTCTCTTTAGCGCCGGGGCCCGACTTGGGCCGGCTGCCGGGGCGTCGCGGCCGATTGCAACCGCATTGCCCGCGGCGTCCCGCTATGGCAGCCGATGGTACACCGTGGAGTTTTAGTGAGTAGGAGTCTCACATAACCACTCGTCCCCCCGGGCGGGTGTGTACCCATGAAGGGTTTCTCCACGTTAAAAAAAAAAAAAAATAAAAAAAAAAAAAAAAAAAAAAAAAAGGTTAGGTTAGGTTCCTGGGGAGGGTATGGGATAGTAGGGGTATACTTCTCCCCAAACCGGCCCCTTAGGGAGTTCGAGTTGTTTCTCGACTCCCTGGGGCCGGTGGTTAGGCGGCTGTCGCCACTCCCCATCGTCCTACTTGGCGACCTTAACGCCAAGTCGCGGGCATGGGGAGGGGTGGCCACGGACCCAAGAGGGGCAGCGGTGGAGGAGTGGGCAGTCCAGGCTGGGCTGTCCCTCCTCAACCGAGGGGCGGTGCACACGTGCGTGCGACAGAACGGAGGGTCCGTGGTGGACGTCTCCTTCGCCACGCCGTCTGTCGCACGCCGTGTGCAGGATTGGAGAGTGCTGGAGGAGGTGGAGACCCTGTCAGACCACCGGTATATCCGGTTTGGGGTCTCCACCTCCTCAGAGGTGCCGGCGCGCCGGGCTCCGGGGGGGGCTAACTTCCCCCGATGGGTGATGAGCCGCCTCAATCGGCAGCTTGCTGAAGAGGCGGCCATCGTCCAGAGCTGGCGTGCGCCGGCTCCTAGTGGGGAAGACATCGACGCGATCGCGGGCCGTTTCCGTAAGGCCCTTACGGCGGTCTGCGACGCGTCGATGCCGCGGAGCAAAAACCGCCCGCAAGGCAGGCGGGCGGTGTATTGGTGGACCCCGGAGATTGCAGATCTCCGGGTGGCCTGCTCCGCGGCGCGGCGGCAGCTACAACGCTGCCGCCGGCGGCAATCTCGAATAGAAGGGGAGGAGGCCCGGCTGCTTGGCCACTACAGGGAAGCTAGGAAGTCCCTGCAGGTGGCCATCAGCCGGGCAAAGGATGAGCAGTGGGAGGAGCTCCTCAGGACCCTGGACAGGGACCCGTGGGGGCGCCCGTACCGGGTAGCCCGGAAGAAGTTCCGGGGGCAGGCGCCCCCTTTAACGGAGTCCCTGGACTCAGAGGTCCTAGCGAGGGTCGTGGCCACGTTGCTGCCCGACCCTCCGGAGCTCCTCCCGCCTCCCATGCTAGATGGGAGCGCTGTTGCGGAGGAGCTGTTACCACCCCCCCCCGTCACTGAGGAGGAGATGGGGTCGGTGGTGGAGCGCCTCCGCAACAAGCGGAGGGCGCCAGGCCCGGACGGAGTTCCGGGCCGGGTGTTAGGTGTGGCGCTGAACCACATGGGGGTAGAGCTTCGGGAACTGTTCAACCGATGTTTGTCGGCTGGACGGTTCCCGAAGCTCTGGAAGATGGGGCGACTCTGCCTTCTGGGGAAGGAGGGTCGCCCCCCGGACTGCCCGTCCTCGTACCGGCCCCTGGTGCTGCTGGACGACACGGGGAAGATGCTGGAGCGTATTCTGGCATCTCGTGTCGTCCAGCACATGGCGGAAGTTGGGCCGGTACTTTCGGACCGGCAGTTCGGATTCCGGAGAGGGCGTTCGACGCTGGACGCCCTCTCCACCCTGAAGGCGTGGTCTGCGGAGGCGACTTCGGGGGGAGGTAGGTTGTTGGCGGTGTCGATAGACATCGCCAACGCCTTCAACAGTCTGCCGCATGGTGTTATACGGGAGGCGCTCCGGTTTTTCGGAGTGCCCTCGTACCTGCGGCGGCTGTTGGGGGACTACCTCCAGGGCAGGGAGGTCGCCTTCGTGGACGGGAGGGACAATGTGGTTCGGCGGCAAGTGGGGTGTGGAGTTCCACAGGGGTCGGTGTTGGGGCCGCTCCTGTGGAACTTGGGCTACGACTGGGTGCTCCGCGTAGCGCTCCCTTCGGGGATTCGCGTGTTGTGCTACGCGGACGACACACTAGTCGTAGCCCGGGGGGGGTCTTTTGAAGAGGTGGCGCGCCTGGCCACAGAGGGAGTAGCCCTCGTGGTCGGGCGCATAAAGGCGTTGGGCCTCAGGGTGGCGGCGGATAAGACCGAGGCCATACTATTTCATGGGCCTCGGTGTGGGCCGCCTCCTGGGGCCCACATAAATGTGGAGGGGGTGAGGGTCCGGGTTGGGGCCCAGATGAAATATCTGGGCCTCATCCTGGACGGACGTTGGCGGTTCGAGTCCCACTTTAAGGGACTCGAACCGCGGATAGTGGGAGCGGCGGCAGCTCTCGGTCGGCTTCTTCCGAATTCGGGGGGGCCGGGCGCGAGCTGTCGCCGTTTGTTCGCGGGGGTCGTGCGGAGCATGGCCGTCTACGGGGCACCGATCTGGTCGGATGCTCTCAGCGCCACGAACAGACGCATACTGCGTGCTACGCAGCGTGTCGTGGCGCTGAGGGTAATTCGCGGATACCGATCGGTGTCCGCGGGGGCGGCCTTGGTTCTTGCCGGCTCCCCGCCGTGGGAGCTGGAGGCGGAGGTGCTCGCCGCCGTGTACAAATTCACGGCGGCGAGGAGAGGGTTAGGGGAGCCTCCAGCTCCCACGGAGATTGATAGAGTCAGGCGAGAGGCCCGAGAAAATGTTTTTAGGAGATGGGAGGAGGACCTGGCGGACGCCCGCTATGGGCGTTATACCATAGACGCCGTCCGCCCGGTCCTCCGGGATTGGTGCGCCAGGGAGCATGGCTCCCTGACCTTTAGACTTGTGCAGGTGCTATCCGGACATGGTTGTTTCGGATGGTACCTGCACAAGATTGCCAGGAGGGAACCGAACACTACGTGCCACGAGTGCGGGGCTGCAGAAGACACGGCGCAGCACACTCTCTCCGAGTGTGCTGCGTGGGTGGAGCAGCGCCGCACTCTGGCCGTAGCTGTTGGAGGAGACCTCTCGCTGCCGAGTGTGGTGAGAGCCATGCTCGGCAGCGAGAATGCATGGAAGGCGATGGCCTCCTTCTGCGAGGAAGTCATCTCGCAGAAGGAGGCTGCGGAGAGGGCACGCGAGGGGGATCCCCTGAGCGGCCCTCTCCGACAAAGAAGAACGGGTGGCAGGAGGAGGCGGTTCATTCGCCAACTCCCGCCACCCTAGCCGAGCCAGAGGAGACGGGTCGGGGGGCCCGTCTTCTCATTGCACAGGCTCGGCGGACGGAGGAGACGGCTAGGGTGTACTGAGTCGTCTCCTATTTAGGCCGGGGCCCGGTTCAGCCGGGCCGGCCGCCGGGGCGGCGCGGCAGAATGCCAGCGCAGTGCCCGCGTCGCTCCAGTATGGCGGCGGATGGTACACCGTGGAGTTTTAGTGAGTAGGAGTCTCACATAACCACTCGTCCCCCCGGGCGGGTGTGTACCCATGATGGGTTTCTCCACGTTAAAAAAAAAAAAAAAAAAAAAAAAAAAAAAAAAAAGGTTAGGTTAGGTTAGGTTAGGTTAGGTTAGGTTAGGTTAGGTTAGGTTAGGTTAGGTTAGGTTAGGTTGTCGCGGACGATTGCAACCGCATTGCCCGCGGCGTCCCGCTATGGCGGCCGATGGTACACCGTGGAGTTTTAGTGAGTAGGAGTCTCACATAACCACTCGTCCCCCCGGGCGAGTGTGTACCCATGACGGGTTTCTCCACGTAAAAAATAAAAAGGTTAGGTTAGGTTAGGTTAGGTTAGGTTAGGTTAGGTTAGGTTAGGTTAGGTTAGGTTAGGTTAGGTTAGGTTAGGTTAGGTTGGGGTGCGAGTCAGGAACCTCCGCGTGGTGCATCCCGGGCAACGGCGGCTGCTTCACGGCCGACGGCTAATACCTGACGGGGGGGCGACGTTTACCGTTCATCGTCCCTTTAGAGGGTTCGAAAACGTGGCGTGTTGGCGGGCTCGGCGTGCACTCACACTGCCGTCGGGCGGGCAGGTTGGACAACTCTTTCGGCTTGTCGCCGACGATCTCGTAATCCCATCGGAGTGTCGTGGTCACGTCTCGCGGCTTCGTATGGGACCGAGGGTCTTGGCTTCACCGCCCGGACCGCGAGGAAGAAAACCTCTATAAAAAATTACCCTAATCCCAAGCGGCGGCGCACCGCGAGGGGATGCGTGGCTGGTGGGAGACCAGTCACGAGTGCGACCCCCGTCAGAGAACCGGCCGACTCTCTTGACGGGTTACGCTAGGCTTACCCAGGCACAGGGGGCACTGCCTGGGTGGACTGTTACTTCCCCCACAATCGTGGGAACAAAAATGAGCAAACCTTTTAAAAAAACCTCTGTAAATAATGTAAATATACCTAGCTTTAAGAAGGACGAGGACGGTGGCTCCACTAGTGGAGTTGCATGCGAGGAGAGAAAAGTGGATGGTCGCAAAGGTGAATTCCACCCTGTTGTGGCTATCGTAAGGGACCCTTCACTAGACAGGCTGTCGATGTGTAGCGAGTCAAGCGAGGCCTCTATGGTGACGGTAGGGTCGTCTGAGAACCCTCTGTCTGGCGCTGAAGACGCTCCGCCAAGCTCCTTCTGGCGGAAAAGGAAGGTCGAAGGTGCTGACCAGACGCAAACGCCAGTTTCTATCCCCAAAAAGGGTAGGGGGCGGCCCCCGACTACCGGGGAGTATGTCGGACTGGCCAAAGTGAAGGAGGATTACATCCGGAAGAAAGAGGAGTTACTTCGCCTAACAGCTGAAGAAGAGTTGGCGGAAGAGGCATCGCGGGCACGATACAACAGGTCCGCTAAAGAGATTGCCACTGCACCGGAGGAAGAGCTCTCCTCCCAACTAAGTGAAAGAGTGCTGGGCGACGTGGAGGTGATCCTCAAGGTCGCCAAAAAATCGGCGAACCTAAAGGGCACTTTCCAGAAGGCCCTCAAGGATGCGGCTGTGTCCATTAAGGATGCAGTGGAACAATACCGCAGTCGGACCACCACCGAGGAGTTGGCGAGGGTCCAAGCAGCGTACGCCAGGCTAGAAGAGACTAACACCAGACAAGCGGAAGAACTGGCAGAGCTCCAAAAGGAGCTCACGTTAATGAGAGCAGACCTGAATAAGGTCCGCCAGCCATCGCCAGGAGCTGAAGTCTCTCTAGTCACAGCGACAGAGACAGGACTGGACTCTTCAACTTCTCCAGCTCCACGGAGGAGGGAGGAGTTTCCGCCGTTGCCAGGGAGGCCTCGGAGCGAGAATTCTGACATTGACGGGAAGTTTGAGCGTATACTTAATATAATGAGTGCTCGCTTCGAGGCCTTGGAGGATAGACTCCTACCAGAAAAACAACTCCGCCCTCCGTTAGCAGCGGATAGGAAAGTTACGCAGACGGCGAAAACGAGAGTGCCGGAAACTCGGCTTCCACGTCCGCCTGGTCCCCAGCAAGTGGTTGCGAAGAAAGGTAACCAGAAAACAGGGAAAGCAGGGCCCAATTCATCTGCACCCGCCTATCGCCCCTCCTATAGCGAGAAGGTGGCCACTCCCAAACCTTCTGAGGGAGAATGGGTTTTAGTAGGCAAGGGGGGTAAGGCCACAAAGAAAAAGGTGAAAAAGGCGGCTAAAGTAGCACCTCCAAAAAGGAACAGAGCCCCCAAACTTCGCAACTCCAAATCCACTGCTGTGGTTATAACACTGCAACCTGAGGCTGCGAAGAGGGGCATCACCTACAGGGAGGTGTTAACGAAAACATGGGAGCAAGTAGACCTTGGCGCTCTAGGCATTGAGGGCGTCAACTATAGAAGGGCAGCAACAGGGGCTGCCCTCTTAGAGGTTCCAGGTGCCACGAGTGGTCCGCAAGCAGACGCCCTTGCAGAAAAAATTAGGGCGTCCTTTCCAGGTGATGACATTCGGGTGACCAGGCCAATGAGGTGTGCAGACGTGCGCATCTCAGGCCTAGATGACTCCGTTACAGTGGAGAAGCTAATTGCCGCCGTTGCACGTGCTGGGGAATGCCCCCCAGAGCACGTTAAGGCAACTGATCCACGCCCCAGCTTTAATGGGGCTGGAACGGCCGTGGTTTCGTGCCCAGTGACGGTGGCCAAAAAACTCGGCGATGGCCGTAAGCTATTGGTGGGTTGGGTGTCGGCGCGAGTAAAAGTCTTGCAGCCCCGCTCACAGAGGTGTTTCCGTTGCCTTCAGGCCGGTCATCTGGGGGCAAAATGCTCCTCAGAAGTTGACTGCAGTGCACTCTGCTATCGCTGCAGTCAACCCGGCCATAAGGCGGCAGGCTGCACAGCGGACCCGCATTGTTTAATATGTGCCGGTGCGGGTAAACCAGCTGGGCACCGGGTGGGCGGCAAGACATGCGTTGCGTCGTCGCCACCTAAGAAGAGAAGCAGGGGGAAGAGGGGAAAAGCCCCGACACAGCCCCTGACCTCGTCGGCTGTTCCTAAAGCGCCGACGACGGTGCAGACGGAGGAGATGGAAGAAGCCAATTAATAATGTCTATTCGTATCCTCCAAGGGAATCTGAACCACTGTGCAAGTGCGCAGGACCTGCTAGTCCAAAGCATGGCACAGTGGTCAATCAGCGTCGCCGTGATAGCCGAGCCATACTTCGTGCCGCCCCGAGATAACTGGGCGGGAGATCGAGATGGTTCGGTTGCCATTATTTCCCGGCCTGCCGCCGGCTCCCCGCTCTTCACTAACATCAAGGAGGGCCAGGGATACGTGGCGGCGCGTCTCGGTGACATTGTGGTGGTGGGGGTGTACGCACCCCCTCGGTGGAGTCTCGCCGAATTTGAGGCTTTCTTGGTGGAGTTGGGCACTGTCGTCTCGGGCAGCCACCCTCACCCCGTCCTAGTCCTCGGGGACTTCAACGCCAAATCTACGGCTTGGGGTTCCCCATCCACGGATAATAAGGGTGAGGCGCTGGAAGAGTGGGCCGTAACATCAGGCCTACTCGTCCTTAACAGGGGCTCCATAAACACGTGCGTGCGACCGCAGGGCGAATCCATAGTGGACATATCGTTCGCTAGCCCTGCAATAGCACGCCGTGTTCGGGACTGGAGAGTCCTGGAGGGGGTAGAGACACTTTCGGACCATCTTTACATACAGTTCGAAGTGTCCGCCCAGACCTCGGGACGACCGGTCCCGAGAGGCCCTGAGGAGGACAGTCCACGTTGGGCTCTGGGACGCCTCGATCGCGAGGTGTTCCTCGAGGCCGCCATCGTGCAAGCCTGGGTGATGGATGGAACACCCGAGAGGCCTGCCGATGTCGAAGATGGGGCGGAGCGACTGCGAGCCGCCGTGTCGCATATGTGTGACGCGGCGATGCCGAGAGTTGGGCGTCGTCCAGCTAAGCGCCAGGTGTACTGGTGGAACGCTGAAATCGCGCAGCTGCGCGCACTTTGCGTAGCAGCGCGCCGCCAGTACACCAGGATAAGGCGCAGACGACGTCATTCGCAGGTCGCAAGCCCCGGAGAGGCGGAGCTGCATGAGGGTTACAGAGCAGCTAAGCTCACCCTCCGACGGGCCATTGAGCGCGCAAAAGCTCTGGCCAGAGAGGAATTCCTGGAGACGCTCAATCGGGATCCGTGGGGCCGCCCGTACAGAATGGTACGTGGCAAACTTCGCCAATGGGCCCCACCGGTAACCAAGAGTCTCCAGTCAGAGTTCCTCGAGGAGGTGGTGAGCGCTCTGTTTCCCTCCAGGGAAGAGTTTTCACCTCCCCACATGGCTCCGCCGGCGGCCGAGCCCGACGTGGACCGAGACGACGTGCCCGACGTGACCCGGGAAGAATTGAGGGCGGCGGTGAAACGCCTCGCGGCCAAAAACACCGCCCCAGGGCCCGACGGCCTGCCTGGTCGAGCGTGGGTCCTGGCCCAAGAGGTCCTCGAGCCCCGACTATTGGGACTCCTCAGCGTGTGTCTGGAGCAGGGCCGGTTTCCGTCGAAGTGGAAAACCGGCCGCCTAGTCCTGCTCCAAAAGCCGGGGCGCCCGGCGGACTCGCCGTCCGCGTACCGCCCCATTGTGCTGCTCGACGAGGTGGGCAAACTCTTCGAGAGAGTGATTGCAAACCGCCTCGTCGGCCATTTAACGCACGTGGGGCCGGATTTGGCGGCGAACCAGTTCGGTTTCCGCAGAGGGCGCTCCACGATTGACGCGATCGCGCAAGTGAGGAGTCTGGCGGAGGAGGCCATTGCTCGGGGCGAGGTGGTGATAGCGGTGTCTTTAGACATCGCAAATGCCTTTAACACCTTGCCCTGGGCCACAATTAGAGAGGCGCTCCGATTTCACGGAGTGCCGTCCTACCTCCGCCGCATAGTCGGGGCGTACCTCTCCGAGAGGTATGTAGTCTTCCCGGGTCGGAGTGGAATGTGTCGGCGAGACGTCGTATCCGGTGTTCCCCAAGGGTCAGTTTTGGGCCCTCTTCTCTGGAACATCGGATACGACTGGGTGTTGCGCGGTGCGCTCCTCCGTGGCCTCAGTGTCGTATGTTATGCCGACGACACACTGGTCACGTCGAGAGCTAAGTCGCACCGCGAAGCCGCGATATTGGTAACAGCTGGGGTGGCACACGTCGTCGGTCGGATTCGGCGTCTGGGACTAAAAGTGGCGCTGCAAAAATCTGAGGCTCTGTGTTTCCATGGGCCTCGGAATGCGCCACCGAGAGGGTCCCAGATCATCGTGGGAGGCGTCCCAATCGGCATCCAGTCCAATATGAAATATCTTGGACTCGTTCTGGATAGCCGATGGGACTTTGTAGAGCACTTCAGGCAGCTGACCCCCCGTCTTATGGGCGCTGCGGCCGCGTTAGCGCGGCTGTTGCCCAACCTGGGGGGTCCAAATTCCGCGTGCCGAAGGCTCTACATGGGGATCGTGCGGTCCATGGCCCTTTACGGGGCCCCGGTGTGGGCTGAGAACCTGGCGGCCCGTAATATCGCCGCTCTGCGCAAGCCGCAGAGAGCGATGGCCGTCAGAGCAGCCCGGGGATATCGCACGATCTCCTTCGAGGCAGCCTCCCTACTGGCCGGATCTCCGCCATGGGATCTGGAGGCGGAAGCCCTCGCGTCGCTCTACAGGTGGCGCGGGGAGGCGTTGGAGAGAGGAATACGACCTGCGCCTCGTGAGATCGAGGCGCGGAGGGCAGAGCTCCACCAGATCATAGTCATGGCAGAGTGGGACCGACGACTGGAGCACCCCAGCGCCGGCGTGACGACCGTCGAGGCCGTGAGGCCTCATTTGACGGCGTGGGTACGGAGGCGGCACGGCACCCTAACCTTCCGGCTGACGCAGGTGCTCTCGGGACACGGATGTTTCGGGAGTTACCTGTGTCGTATAGGCCGAGAGCCAACAACTGGGTGCCATCATTGTGGCTGCGAGGTCGATAACGCGCAGCACACACTGACCGCCTGTCCCGCATGGGACTCGTCACGCCGCGACCTCATCGCGGCTATAGGGCCCGATCTCTCACTCCCGACCGTCGTTTCGTCCATGGTTGCGAGTGAGAGCGGGTGGAACTCCGTCGCCTCATTCTGCGAGGACGTCATGCTCGCAAAGGAGGCGGCGGAGAGGGAGAGGGAGCAGACGTCAGAGCTCCCCTCCCGCGGTCGACGAACCCGGCGGCGTAGGGTCAGGAATGACCTCCTGCCGCCGTAAAAACGGCCTGCGGGTGTCGGACGCGGGCACGTCCTTCGCCCTTGCAGCCAATGCACAGGCCCGAGGCGAGGCGCATCAGTGTTCGATGCGCCCCTCGTAGGTTCGTCGGAGGGTGTCACACATCTCGACCCCTCAGACCGCTGAAGGTGGCCCCTTATGAGGGGCCTACACCCGTCGGGCGAGTAGAAGTAATGCGCAAGCTGTCCCTACTCCCCGGCCAAATGGGTGAAAGAGGAACACCGTGGGGTTTTAGTCAGTAAGAGTCTGACATACCCCTCTCGAGCTGCCCGGCTCGGGAGGCGGATCCATGTAGGATTTCCCCACGTAAAAAAAAAAAAAAAATAAAGGTTAGGTTAGGTTAGGTTAGGTTTTTTTTTTTTTTTTTTTTTTTTTTTTTTTTTTTTTTTTTTTTTTTTTATGGGGAGGGTATTTAACCCCCCCCCCCTAAAGAGCCTCTAACATAATCAGAGAAATTCTTTCTAATTATAATAAATTCATTTCATGTACCCTAATACTTTCCCCGGCTTTATTTATTCCCAATCCTAATCACATTTTTCTTTATTTAAAAACAAAAACTTAGGATTAATACATTACTCTTAAACTACTTAACTTAATAAAAACTTGTAAAAATTTATAAATAACAAAAACAATAAATAATTAAAATCAATAACTTACATAACTACCAAAACACAATGTACACAATTCAGTCACACAAATTTCCTATATCTAGTCACAACCTAAAAATAAAAATAAACAACAAGTGTATCCAGTGTATGTGTATATTATTTATGTCTGATTTTTGCGATTTTTACTATTTTCTCCAAGAAGCCCAAAAAATGCCCTCTTTTTTCTTCGTCCACCATCAAGGTATGCAGCATGACCCTCTCTATCCTGCAACCTAGCCTGGACTCAAGGTCAAACCTGGACGAGCCGAAACGCGGACAATCTATAATAAGATGGAAGATTGTCTCGGCCGCATCCGGGTCGCATTCACACGCGGGACTATCCTTGATCTTGAAGCGGTACAGGTACGCCGCAAATCCCCCGTGGCCCGTAAGGGCTTGGACATGGGCGGGTAACAGATCGACCTTCCTCAACACCCGGTGGGCATCTGCCACATTGGGGAAGAAGGTCCGCGTCACCTCACCCGTGTCTGAGGACTCGTAGCGTTCCTGCCACTTAAGGACAGTCTCCTCTCGTATGATTTTCTTTGCATATGACACCGGATACTGATCGTAGTCGGCCGCGGTCTTCTTGTGGGCGGCCTTCTTCGCTAACACATCAGCACGTTCGTTTCCGACCGTGCCGATGTGAGCACGCACCCAGTACAAGTGCAGCACCCGTCCCTCCGCTCTTATTGCACGAATTTCCGTCTGCGTCGCGAGAGCCAGACGGTGAGGCGGGACTGGGTTTGCCAGCATCTCCAGCGACGACTTAGAGTCACTGTAAATACTGACCTCCCCGTCACCAGCCTTATGGACCATCTGTACCGCCCTGTGCAACGCAAACAGCTCGGCTTGAAAAACAGAGCAGAAGGACTCTAGGCGAAACGTGGAGAACCTGGTCTCACGTCCTTCCTTAAACCAAGTCACAGCGGCTCCCACTCCACCGTCGATCTTACTGCCGTCGGTGAAGATCCCGGAGCCGCCGGACTCAGGGAGGACTTCCAGGCTCTCGTACGCTTCACCAACACAATGCACTGGATGCGGATAGTCAGCGAAGCTTACTGGCCGCTCCAACACACGGTCGGCCACAATCTCGTCCAGTCCTACTCCTTTCTTTGCACGGTATAGCCTATACACCTCTTGGGCGCGGAGGTCAAGCGGAAGCAAGTCTGCCAGAACCAATGCCGATGTTAATGATACTGTTCTGTATGCCCTACAGATTTTTAACGCGAAGCCCCTCTGCAGCGAATCTAACCGATTCCTAATAGAAATCTTCTTTGCAGAGAGGCCCCACACATTAGCGGCATACAGAACTATCGGTTCAATGACTGCCCTATATATCGTCCTGATAATCTCCGGGTTTAGGCCCCAGCTCACCCGAGCTGCACACGCCAGCTGCTTGTAAATATCTGCGGCCTTTTTACAGGCAACAGCGGCGTGTGCCTCAAAGGTGAGCTTACTGTCCAAAATCAGGCCCAGCAGGCGGAACTCCTTCTCCAACGGTAACCGGACACCTCCCATAGATAGAACTGGGGCGTCAAACTTAAGCCTCCTTGTGAGCACCATCGCTTTTGTCTTTAGCGGAGCGAAGGAGAGCTTATTTTCGACGCCCCAGTCCACCACGGTCTGCAGGGTCCGGCACGCGAATTCCTGCATGGGCCCGACCTCTCTCCCAGAGAAAACCAGGACGACGTCGTCTGCAAAGGCCTGACAGTACACCCCCGCGACCTCGAGCTTCACCAACAGGGAATCGAGTATTAAGTTCCAAAAGGTTGGCCCAGCGATAGATCCCTGAACACAACCCTTCGAAGACTCTCGACTCACCTGACAACCGGCATAACTTAGCTCTATACGTCGACCCTCGAGATATGATAGAACCATATCGTACAAATTCCCAGGGCACCCTTTGGCCACGAGCTGGGACTTCAGCGCAGGCCACCACGCGTTATCGAACGCGCCCTCTATGTC
Organism: Saturnia japonica; assembly: GCA_033032175.1. NCBI lineage: Eukaryota > Metazoa > Arthropoda > Insecta > Lepidoptera > Saturniidae > Saturnia > Saturnia japonica. The sequence goes on along the minus strand of CM065310.1, from coordinate 22,035,475 downwards.
CAGTGACACCACGACGACGATCTCCTTCGCCTCTACCTTTGATCGTACGTACGCCACCAGATCATAGAGAGCATCTTCCGTGCTGCGTTGTGGCATGAACCCATATTGCCGCACGCTGAGTTTAGGTAACAAGTGCCAGCGTAAACGTCGAACCAAGAGCTTTTCCAGAATCTTGCCCAACACCGGCAAGAGGCCAATAGGACGGTAGGATTTCGGCGATGTGTAATCCTCCCTAGCTGGCTTCCGGAGGATGCACACAGTTGCGATCTTCCAGGGATGGGGGAAATGACCCAATTCTAGGCACTTATTAACCAGTGCCTGGAAAAGCGCCATTCCCCCCTCCCCCAAAACCGCATGCGTGCATATGTCAGCTGTGAATCCATCTCCCCCAGGAGCTTTTCGCGGGTGAATCTCTTTACACACCCGCTCTATCTCCTCCTGGGTAAAAGGTGGGTCCGCAGCCGACAGTCCCCGTGGCCAGCCGGGGAGGCGCCCCTCAGTCGCTGTCCTAATTGCCCTCTGAGCTTCGGTATCAGCGCCCACATCATCTGCTGGGAACAGCGTACTGGCGAGTAGGTCGGCCGACCCCTGCGGGTTTAAAATGGCTCCGCTGGGGCCCGCCAAAAGGACCTCCTCTCGCCTCCGCTCAGTCCTCCGCAAGACTCTGTAGACGCCGTCCCACATGCTCTCGTGCTCCTGCGTCGAACAAAACTCCTTCCAACTCCTGGTTTGAGCGCTCGCTACCTCTCTCTTGAATTCCTCAAGGGACTCAAGGTAGTCGGCGACAACATAAGGCCTCCGGCGTGGGGCGGCGCAGCGGATCCTCCTCTTCCTCCGCGCGACCTCCCGTTTGAGGGCGTCCAAGTCCCCCGTCCACCAAGGGGGGCGAGCCACCCTTTTCACCCCACCTACCTTCGGGATCACCTGATCACAAGTGTCCTTAATGCAGGAGAGGTATTCGGACACGGCTGACTCCAGATCCCCAATGTCGGCTACACACTCTACCCTTCCTGCCGTCAGGCCCTTCTCGGACAGTCTCTCCTGTAGAGTTGACGAGAACTCCGACCATATCACCTTCTTGGTATTATAGATCCGGGTTGTGGACGGTTTAAAGCATTGAAGCTTCCCATCCACCCGGATCGTGAAGGTGATAGCATTGTGGTCAGAAGTTATTAAGTTCTCGTCAACTTTCCAATCATCGATCCTGCCAAGAAGGGTGGGGCTGCAGACTGTAACGTCCACAATGCTTGTACACAAGCTGCCCCCCCTGACAACCTGAAAGGTAGGTTTTTCGCCCACATTAAGTATCTCGAGCCCCGCCGCGTCCAGAAAAGAGCAGTAGGCCTCACCCCGATGGTCGGAGGTACGACCCCCCCACCATACGCTTTTGGCGTTAACGTCGCCGCCGATCACCAAGTTCTGTACCCCCAATTTGGCACAGACAACCTCAAGTCGTTCAATGTACGGCTCAATAGGCTCGTTAGGCTCGAAGTAGACGGAGATCACCCCTAGCGATAGGTTGCCCGCTTGCAGGGTCACGGCAGCTATGTTGTCATCTACAAGTTGGGGATTCACGGTTACACCAACCCTATCCCCAAACACGACAACAGCTGCCTTTACCGGCCCGGCTCCGCTCGTGTTCTGGATCACTCTCGTGTTCGGGATCTGCTTTACTCGCCCGGTCGTGCCCGTGTAGGGCTCTTGGACCAGGGCGACAGCAGCCTTCCCACGAGAGGCCCAGCACTGTAGCTCCGCCAGGGCCAATTTGGACCTCTGCAGATTGGCCTGCACCACCGCTATCCGGGGCGACTCCATAACCAGCTCAGTAGCAGCCGTGATGTTGTTCGGTGAGGTGCCCTTAGCAGTAGGCTACCCGGGATCTAGCAATAGAGTCCCACTTTATTTGCTCTGGGCAAATACGGTCAAACGCTGAGTGGTTTAACTCTGTTTTGCTATATTTGGCCCTATGGCAGTTCACGCACGCTGGTGTGGCCTTTTCGGCCCGTGCCTCACACTCCCCCCTGCGGTGCTTGTTTAGACAATAGGCACAGGATTCCTCCTTTTCCTTGCAGACGCGCCTACTGTGCCCATATCCTAAACAATTCGAGCACCTGACCAGAGGGGACTGATCGAGTACAGGCCGGTAGAAGATGCCTATGTGCACCTTCTCGGCTTCCAAGAGGCGCTGCCATAGCTTCGGCGCTACCTCGATCACCGGGTTGCACTCCAATTTATTGCGCGCTTGTTTCCTGTAACGTACAGTGATGGTTTGCTCCTCAGGAAGAAGATCTTTAAAAACATTCCTGTTTTGCGCTTTTAAGCATTGAACCAACTCTGTATCCGTCACTGATGTTAATATGCCCCTGATCTCGACCAAGGGGTTTCTATTGTGAGGGGTCGAGACGGTGAGCTCCGGCGACGCGCCGCGCAGCTGCCCTGCCATTGTCTTGGCGTCTTCTTCATTATGGCAGCGCAAAACAACCCGCTGGTTGGTCACACGCCTCACCGCGTCTACCCTCACCCCCGTTTTCCCGGTATTAGCTGCTTTTTGAATCTGTTTGAGGACCACCTCACTTGTGGCTCGTGGGTCCTTGGATGCCACAATAATAGTAGCAGCCGGAGGTGGCCTCTTTGGCAGTGCCGAGATCAGGGCATATGTAGGACGGTCCTTTTCACGCAACTTTGGAAGTGCTTGTTTGACCTCCAAAGTCCTGGCTGGTAAGGGGGGCATGTCCATTTGTCCTCCCAACTCATCTGCCAACGTAGATTGTGTTTGATTTGTTGTAACTGTGTGCACGACCCCCATGTCTCGTATTTCATGCAAAACTGTGTCTAATTTTGCTGTCATGGGGGCCATGGCATTTCTCAATTCCATTAATGTGTTGTCATGTGGTTCTTGTCTGTGTTCTGTGGATTTATCTAAAGATTTTTGAATTTTTACAATTTTTTCATCCAAACCAGTTATGGTTGGTTCACACTTACAATTTATGGTTGGTGGTTGAGGAGGAGGCGGGATCTTTATGCCGTCAATTATTGTCCCCGGGAGCTGCAATACTTGGTCCTCCAGGCGCGAGACTGTACCCTGGAGCCTCTTTGCTCCCCCGATGATCTGATCGAGCTCCTGCTGCTCCAACCTGATCCGGTTTGGCAGCTTTGGAGGTGGGCGTTTACGGAGGTCCTCAACTGCCTCGCGAATCCCCCCCACAACCCGTAGAGGCTCCGCTACCTCGTAGTCGAGCCACGAGCGCAGCGATGCCGTTTCCTTGATTAGAGTGTCAATTTGTTTTGTGAGAGTCTCAATCGCGCGCTCGTGGCCCGCCGCCAAGGCAGCCAGCTGCTTGGAGTGGGCCCGTTCTGCATATGCGAGGTCTCTCGCTCCTTCTTGCCGGGCCCTCTCCTCCAAGCACCTGTGCCGCGACCTTGAGTCTGCCAGCTCAAGGGTTGCTAGGTAGAGGCCCTCGAGACAATCGAAGACCTCCGACCGGATCTCTCTCTTTAAGTTGCCTGAGGCCTCCAGGGCAGCCTTCCCTGCCTGAAAGAATTCGTTAGCCCTAATAGTAGCGAGATCCATAGTAACGCCTGCTCTTTTTTTGTACGGCTGTAGCAGGCTTGCTCGCTTACTATCGGTTCCTGATTCTGCTCCCGAGGACACATCCGCCATGTTGTCCTCGGAACATGCCCCCGTATCCCGTAGAGGGTCCGCCGGGCATGCGGCAGAGTCCTTAATAGTAGTTGTAGTGGGTGGCGACGACGGCAACTGTGTGGTTGTTTCGGGTTTAACCCCTATGGCTGACGCGTTTCTGCTTAATACCTCTTTACGCAGCGCATCCTCAGCTTCCCCACTTCGTCGCACACCCGTAAGCTTCGGTTTCAGTACTGTTTCGGTGTCACTTTTTGCCACTCGTGGCAACACCCCTCTTCTAGTAGTTTGCTGTCTTTGAGACATATTAATGTGTTGTGTAAGTCAGTAATAAAATTTAATGTCAATAATCTGAGTTAGTACGTTATCTTATTCTAATGTTAAAATATAATGAAATGAAATTTAATAAAAGTTGGAGAAAGTATAGACAGATAAGAATTAAATTTGTTAATAAATTAATAAAATCAATGTCAAAGTTTAAAATCTTAGTCTAGGGTAATTTGCGTGGGTCCCACTCTACGCCTGTACTTGATACCGTTACTTATGTTTTAATGATAACAATATTACAACAATAATTTAATAATTAAATAGCCGAATAAAAATAATTTAATATGCCTATACACTATAATTATCACAGTATTTCTCAGTATATGTTAAAACTGTTAAAATTTTTTATTATTATTTACAAATTCAGAAATGTATTGGAGTCAGTTTTTAACACTTTCCAGCCTGATTCTAACGACACCTCGCACGGGTCTGTAGAGTCAATAATGACTGAGCTAGGTGTCGCGGGGGTGAAGTATCCCAGAGGGGCGAGGGGGGGACCGATCCTCAGAGGGGGTGAAGGAGGGGAAGGGGGGGGGGGGGGGGGGTAAAAATTTTGGGGGCGGGGCCTAGACCGGACTCCCAACCTTAGACTCCTCCTTGAACTCCTAAGTGTCCGCCCTTCAAAATGGCGTTACAATTTCCGTTGCGGGGACTGAGGCACCCGTAAACCGGGGGAGGGAACCAGCTGCAGGGAGAGGAAATGTGAGGGGCGAGATAGGGGTCACCCACAAGTGGTACTGGTTCGTCAATATGACGACCGCCACACGTCACCGACCCACGTCACACCTCGTCTCCAGCTACGTATGTCTGACGTCACACAGTGATTCCACCCAGTCCCGAGCTCCTATTATTTTTAGTCCTTACGGACTCCAATTGTAATTGCTCCCTTAAAAATAGAAGGCCCTGGTTATTACTGAATTTAATCAGCCCAGTGACCTGTAACTTTGCTATTTTTAAGCCGCAGGCGCTTTTTCCTATACAAAAATATTATTGCCTAATTGTTAATCTAATTTGATTATTATTAAATTTTTTCCGAAAACAATTTTAAATTCTTATGTAAATTATCTAATTTAATATATACTAATTCTAAAAACTCTAGAAATTAATAGTTTTAAGTGATAAATTTGAATACAAAGTTTTCGTTTTAAAGTAGGATTTCCCAAGCGGTTCCTGGAATTCCTTGGGATTTTATTTACAAATTCTTAAAATTATACCCCCTCGTACCAATAGTCACTCAAAAATATCAAAAATTACTGAACCCCAAAAATTTGGTTAAATTTTCGTAAGTAAATTGTCTAACTCTATTAACCGTCTTAATATGTGGTTAATACCTCAGCTAGTTTAACCAACTGGGTGTTGCTCACATCAAGCGTGGGTCGCTCTAACAATATATTTTATAAATCTACTATACAATAATTATTTTATATCTACGTTATCTATTAATATCACAGTGCTGTTGATGTCAATCTTACCTAATTATAAATAATGGATGTGTTAAAATTTTAAAATTATTTAATAATTAATTAATTACTATTTTGCTTTATCTTGCTCCAGATGCTGTTGATGGCGATGATGATGAAGATGGTGAAGATGGTGGCTGAGGGTCACAGGACAAAATGTGCCGTGATTGTATAACTCCCTCTACCAACGTTGTTACAGGAGTGGACCGGAGTTAACAATAAGCGGTAATTACCACTCTCTCTCACGGTCCCAATTCCAGGATTTCCCGGCCCCCAAAGTTAATCCGGAGATAAGTATTTAATTTTTTTTTTTTTTTTTTTTTTTTTAATGTTAAAATAATTATTATATTATTATTATTTTGTTAATTTTATCACTAAATTTTGTATTTATTATTATTAATAGTAATTAGTTCATGATTTAATAAACAATTAATATATTTTGGTAAATTGAAATAAAATATTTAATAAAATTTCAATATTATATCGTTGCGGGCCGCGCGCTTGAAGTTTCTGTTTTCCCACGGTGAAACAGTTACGTAATATAAAATTCCTTTTAGTATTAGTCCAAATTTGTTTATATTTTGTTTAATAACTCTTGTTCCTGATGTCGTAGCGCTTTGGGAAAAGTCTTATCTGATGCGGGATTAATTTGCGCACCAGTATACTCCCGTCCCAGCTTCTAATACGTCACAGGAGACAATGATTTTTATGGTTAAATATTTTAATTGAAGTTTCCTCGTAAACTATTCAATTATAAATTCTGAAATTTTGCACAAAAATAGTGTTATATTATATGTTATTGTATTTAAATTTTGAAATTTTATAATGGTATATTTTAAAAGTTATTAAGCTGGAAAGTTTTCTAAAAGTTGTTTTTTTGTGTTTTAAAAATAGTTCTGAAAAATCCACTTAATTTTAATGTACCTTTTCTTAATGCTAATTTAATTCTCTTTTGTTTGGCACTATTTTCATTCTCGTAGGACACTAGTTGTAGAAATTTAATAATGATTTTATCAATTTTTAACTCT
>CM065310.1:22005101-22027589 GCA_033032175.1 Saturnia japonica | reverse complement strand
ATTATAACAGTAAATAAACACCTACACGTTACGCAACTAGCTTTGTGAAATATATTTTTATATAAATTAACAATCCTGCGTCTGGGTGTAAATATGTATTTAAGTATTATTAGAAAAATACTAGTTAAATACTCCACCGTTGATTGTGATATCCGTGCCACGAGTGCTCGAGCTACTCATCTCGGAGCTAAATCAACGTACGCGAAGTTGTATGATATGATTATGATTACTTTCAATCAAAAATCTAAACTTAATAATATATTCAATTTTTGTAAACAAATCCCATTGCTATTAGATCGGAAAATAATAAGTAAATAAATAAGTATATTATTTACAATTAAACATTATTACCTAAAGTAATATCGTAAAACATGTACAAATATAAATAAAATCTTATTACGCCAGCAAAGCCTTTAAAACCTATTTTAATAAATAAATACCTTTATTAGATAGTAATACTTGCCCAGGCTAAACAAAAAAATATTACTGCAATCCGTCTAAAATACCTTCTGTAGGTAGGTATTTATCATTTAGGATGGCTGTGGCTCAATAATATAGTTTTAAAATACACAGTAATTAAAAGACAATAAAATAATTGAAGGGGTTTTCAAAATAATCTAAGATACTGCTATTAGATACTATATGAATTAAAAATGTAAGTATTCAAGAATCGACTATATTAAATCGGTGTTCATAAAAAAAATGTTGTTTATAATATCTAATAATTAACAAACACTTTGCACTAGACGTTCACACGTTCACGTAAGAGAATATTGAAATGAATGCGGTCGGAAACAAAAGAAATGGCCCAATCCACAATACAAGTGACGAGCGCTATATCGAGGGAATCCCCTGACTACCGTTGGTTATGCGCGAACGGGGTATTAAATTTTGGGGGAATCCCAGATCGATGGACAGTGTGCATATTGTTTTTTTTTCTTCTAAATATCAATTTATTATGCTCGTGGTACGATATAGTACATAGTTACCTAGATAATTTTATTAGTGGCGGTTATGCTCTCTGCAATAGATTTACGATTTTTTATAGGTAGAAAGAACTACAACTGATGGTCATAGCCTCCCCCCCCCTTAGCTACGCCACTGAATACATAACAGAAATTTCCCAACAGTAGAATAAAGACAACAGTTTATAATAAGAAATTTGTGAAATTAATTCTCTTTCTCTATATACCTGTAATACATTCTCTTTCTAAAGCCTTTCTGTCTTTTTCCTTAGGAATGTTATAAAAACCAGTTTGATTGGATAAAAATGATAAAAGATCGATTATTGTGGTGTCCTTTGTCATTTTTGATTTTCATAATTAAGTAATTTAAATTGTAGATACAAGCCTGAAAAGAGAATCAAAAAGGATTGATTTTTGACAGACCAATCTTTTAAACATCAATTTTTTTGTGAATTTATTTACTTGTGTACGATTCGAATTAATCGAAAAATCGATCTTTATTGGAATTACCGGTTAATAATTACTTCTGGGGCATCATAATTATCATAAAACAGAAACATTTTTTTGGTATAATTTTTCCATTCTTCTTGAAAGGTAATGACAAAGGTATCGACAACATGCAGCCAAGTCAGATGTTGTTTTATTGATCCAAGATCCATGTCATTTGTTTTTAAGCCGAAGCCCATATCCTCTGTTTTTTCTTCTTCTCTTTTTTTCCAATCTGAATGTTTTTAAGCCTTCTTCTTCATGTTTTGGCGCCGCAAAAATCACTTCAGTGTCAACATTTTTACGCTTTCGTAAAATTTTCTATTATACATGGTGACTTCCTTGTTAAAACTATCTAAGGAAGCTTTTGTGACAACTGAAAATGGATGCTTCCAGTATATATTTATAATCACTTCACGTTTTCACAATAACCAATCTATATCACGCAAAACGCCACCATTTATTACATGATAAAGGGTCACAAAACCTATGAAATAAAAAAAGTATTGTTTGTGTATATAGCGACATCTAGCGGTTTACTACTTATTTAATATGAGAATTGATAACTTAAAATACTTATAAATCTACTTCTCCGGTAAACCAGTAGATGGCGGTAAGTAATATAACAGACGCCCAAAAAGTATTAAACCAAAGAATATACTACTCTCTATCGAGAGTATTAAACTATGAATTGCCTGTTTTAAAATCGATGTTTAGGGAGCGAGTTTATTTTATTTTCTGCGTAGCTAAATATGTTAACGATAAACAAAGAGTATCAATACCTACCAATAAAGTTTGGTTCCAGATACAAACCATATTCCAACAATACTGTATACAGAGAGGAAGTAATTTCCAGATATCGAATTTAATATAATATGGGATACATGCAATATACTACGCAATTAATAGATAGTTATGATGGAAGATGTTTCCTCTTGATATGATTGTAAACAGAAATCTCTATAGGTATAGAAAACTGTTTAAATTTCTTGAGAGAAAACCACATTATACGTGTCGTAAAGTCATAATACCTACGTTGAAAGTTCATACTATTGAGTAGGTACTTACTTTGAGTCATACTAAACTGCAGGTAGATTACGTATGACTTTTGAACTCATGCAATTCTTAAATTATAGACCTTTGATACCTAGTACAAACTGTCTTTACCACAGAACAAAGAGTACTACAAATAGCCAGAAAACTTTATATTCAGTGACGAATGTAAATTTTTAGATGAAAATATGAAGATTTTTGTTAAAGTTATAGTTGGATCAGTTATAACTTATTGTTGTAAAGTAGTAATTTTTACTAGCTTCACATAATTGTGAAAATGGTAACAAGCATTTAAAAGTGCTCAATTTATGTACTCATTTTGAAAATTGAAATCAGCCATCCAAAAATCAGGCATTCGTTCACTGAATTGCGTTAAGTTGCTCTTTGAATAAACTTGAATCAAAGTTCCTACTTCGACATTGTAAAAGAAGATGTATTGTAAAGATTCAAAGTATATTGTTTAAATTGTAGCAGGCGGTGTAAACTGTCTGGAAATAAAAATTAATTGATAACAATACATCAATACCCCTTCATTTTTCGGCTAGTTCACCAATATTTGATCCAAGTGTAAAGAATTCATCATAGACCAAGACTATTATTTGACGATCATGATATTATTGTGGTATTAATCTTAAAGTTCAAAGTTAATACTTTTTTAATGAGTAGGTAATTAATATATTTTGACGTGACAACGTCTTATAAATTGGTTTGCCGGGTGACACTTCAAGAAACTGCGTTACGCTCCGCTCACGTTATGCGCTCACAATGAGAGCGAGTGAGAGGCACGCGTCCCTTCCACTCGGGCATGGTTAGCCCGCCTAAGAGCGAGAGAGACAGACATAAAGTCGTTGTCACGTAAAACTTTCGCCCGTATACCGACTTTACAGGCAACCAATTTTTTATCGTTATTGGTGTTACAGAGTTTTATCTATACAATTAATAAAATTGTAGTGTCTGTTTGTAATGTCAAAATAACAGCCCTTTACTAAATACATATAAAAGTATATATGATATCTATAACAAAAAGCACATTTTGAAAATTTTTGTCTGTCTGTTTGTTCCGGGTAATCTCCGAAACGGTTGGACCAATTTTGACAGGACTTTCACTGATAGGTAGCTGATGATATAGGAAGTAACTTAGGCTACTTTTATTTTAGAAAAAGAATTACCTAGTTCGGCATAAATAAATAAAAAACTGGTCACGGTGAATCAAATCGGGCGCTTAAATGACTCATGCTGAGTAAACCATAAGAGATATCGCAAATTAATGTACTACATAATTGTAGACATTAAAAAGATTTATAAAAAAGTCAGCGAGAGTATATATCCATCTGCTAAGGAACAACCACACTAAGCATTTTTGTCTTTAAAACAGCCGGGAGTGGGGGATACAAGATTCGCGTAGGTATTCTGTAGTCCACGTTCGCGAAGCCACGAGCACAGATAGAATAAATATAAATACAATAGATCTAGAGTTTATCAAGGTTTAATAATTATGTAGATTAAACTTGAACAATATCTTTATTTAAAAAATATAAACATCTTCTTAAATGAAGTTATATACCTTAGACCATAATTTGCTTTTTTTTAATAATACTTAGTCAAACAATAACAATTGACTCACGTAGGTACTGTTTCGATAAGCTTCAGACTATGTCATCTGCTAAACATGAATCGATGATGTTTTTAGGCAATCACCACTAAACTTGTAGTTTGCTTTTATTGCACTTACCCGATATTACGGTCGAATTATACCAAAATACCTACTACTTTAAATAGTAGATTTTTATCTCAACACGTTGTGATCCAACTGGTTTGCTGTAAACGCTAATTTACTTAATCTAAATTAAATGTCACGCTTCTTTTCTCCTCATAATAAAAATATATTCGATCCTTTAAAGTCTTTAAACTGACCTGAAAGGTTTCACGTTAATTTATATTGGAATAAAAACAAGAAAATAACTGAGCGTACAGCATCATCCACGTAACAGAGAAGGGAAACATTTTGAAAGGGAGACACGGATTTTTTCAATCGCATTACCTATCCGCAATGCCAGTAATGATTCGATGTTAGACCAAAATTTCAATTAAGTACTCATCAGTATTTGACCTCCATTCCCTAGATTTTATAAAGGTGCCTGAGGCTGCATGTGATCCTGGTATGGCGTATTTTCATCCTCATACTGTTGATTGTTTTGTTGCGTTACAATGAATATTGGCGACTTTATTTTTCTAGGTACAGGGGACGGCGGCGGGGAGGAATAATTTCTTGGTTGCGTTGAACCACTCTGCATTTTAGCTCGAAACATTATATTATCGATTTCATGCATAGCCACATCACGTTGATGTTCGTCTAATTTTCTTAATTTCTTAGCTAATAGTTGCCCGTACAATTCATACTCGTCCATTTCTCTTTTCTCACCAACGACGGTACTTTTTATGTATGTCACTTTATCGTCCTTTTGTTTTTTTGAATAAATATATTCAGAATGATTGCTAGTATTCGCTTTTACCTTCATTAAGTTGGTTTGAGCTGTTGGAGTAACTTTATTATGTCGTTTATCAGTGACAAGGTTTCTATTAATATTGTGTTCAGGCATATTATATGACGACTGTGTCTCATACGTTCCACCACTAACATTAAACTGCAATAAACAAACAAACAAACTAAAATCAACAAGCTAGACATACTACACGACGACGTTCCTGCAATGAAAAAATATTTTGCTCAGTTAGAAGAGTAATGTTGACCCAGTACTTTACCATTTATTAGAATCTAATTTTTTTATTCCTTTGTTACCTTTAAATTTCTTGTTTCTTGTTACCCGTTTATTATCTTTATCATGTAGTCTCTACACTTTTAATTATAGTAGCACTAAGCAATGTTCTCTGTTTATTTTTCTTTTGTTTTTTAGTGTTTATTATGTAAGTGTTCAAAATAAATTAATAATATAAATATTAAAAAAAAAAATTATCAGTTCACATACATTTAAATTATTTACCTATTAGCAGATAGCCGCGACTTCGTCTGCTGTAATTATTATAATAACTCCACGGCAAGAGAACACCTAGGTACATACATCAGTGATCGAAAAGTGCATATAAATAATTGTAGTTTCTTAAAACTTCAATAACTTTTTAATTAATGGATATTGTGATAATTATTTTTAAATTATATAAGTATGTACCAAATATCTAATAAGTTAAAAAAAAAAAACAAATTGCTCAAAATCTATCCAGTAGCTTTTGCGTGATGAAATTTCTATGATTTTATTTAACTCGTCAAGGAACTTTCTGTCGTATACCTAAAGTTATATTCAGTAAAAAAAATGTTCTATCAAAAGATTTGTATCGAAGTTATTAATAGAATTAGGTAAGATAAGTACCATTAACTGGATTCGATTCTATTTTTACAATCTTTGTTTTACTTACGTATGTTTTTTTTAATATACATGTATAAATAACAAACTACAACGGTGGCGATATGTGATGATGGCTCAGTTGGTAGCGTGTACGGACTCCGCGTCATGGACGTGAGTTCAAATCCCTGCAATGGGCCTGAGTTTTCGGTGAAGGTAAACATCATGATGAAACCATAGCATGGCGGTAGGGTTTTTTAGGGTACGGGTGGTAATCAATTTAAAAATTTGTCGCCAAACCCCACCAATAATAGGTGTGTTCTGACAGCTGCACTTGGGAGCCAGTCTTCAACTAGGCTTAGCTTTCTGGAATATTGGGCTATCCACTAGTGGACACTAGGTTATTTGGCTGCGATCTTCTGTAGGGTGGAGGACTGTCCTAAGTAGAGAGAAATCTCCAAAGAAATGTTTTGTGTTTACAATAATAATCTTATTGGAATTTATTGTTTTTAGACATCAACATGATTGTCAAATATTTGTTAAAAACATAACACACATTGTAAACCAACAATAAATAACCATTATTTGTCACGTATTTGGATCAAACTGGTTCCAACATTCATCAAAATTCTTACCTCTTGGTCCAGTTGGTTCGTACTATCGCATTCATATTTCCCGCTTAGAAAACTCTCCATAAGAGGATAAGCGAACCAACTTGTGCAATAGCCATCCTGTAACTTTTTCTTTTTGTTTAAATGCATTCTAAAAGATGTCATCAAAGATTCCTTCTTTTTCTTAAGATCAACAAGTGAGCAATTAATACTTAAAGATGACTGTATTCGGAGCCAAGCATCGTTATTTTCTGTTCTATTGCGATTTAAAGGATGTTTGGGATCCCAAAGGTGTTGTTCTCTTCTGTACAGCTCTAAAAACTCCAATACTACGTCATTACTCCAAGACATTTTGATTGTTAATATTAGCACAAAGTTTGGTGAAATTATTTGACAAAACGTCTAATCAAATCTATCAAATATGTATTACATAGTAAATTGAGAAACTGACTACCAAACAGTAGGCCTCGCTGGTCCAATGTTTGGTTATTATTTGTGTCATGTGTGGGTGTTGGCCCCATTCTACAAATCAATGTTCGTCATGCCATTTGGCTTCCCTCTAAATTTTGTGGTACATAAATCGATCGGCAATATAACATATGATTGCTTTGTTATAAAAAATAATTTTAATTTTTGTTTTGCAAATTTATTAATTTTTAATTATATTTTTCTTCTCGATTTCCCCCATAAAACTTAAACAAAAATAATTATTACTGGTAGTAAAAAATCTATATTCGAACCTCTCTTTCTAATACATAACGTAAGATCATGTAGTCTATCTCTTTTACATTTGTAATGGCGGCTCCACACAACCCCTCACATTCACGACTGGACGCAGTATCCGAACACGTACGATCATAATAAAAATATTCTCCAAATATTTTCACAAAATTTTCCACATTACAAAAATCTTTATTGGTCTCAAATGATTGTTAGTAAAATATTTTTTACTTGAACTGGTGTGGTCAGCGTTTGATAATTTTTGACATATTTTAGGACAAAAAAAGAACACCAAAGGAACTGAAACTTAATGTGTACTAAAAAACTGAATTCTACGACTTCAGTGTTTATGAATATTTTAAAATTGAGGAGGGAATGCTTTTTAGAAAAAATATAGACAATTATATTTACTGATTTACACGACTAAATTAACTAAAAAGCAACTATATATCACTTGAAGAAACAATCTCTATTTTTACCCGACTGCGAAAAAGGAAGGTTATGTTTTTCGAGCGTATGTATGTATATATGTACATCAATGTCTTTGGCAAGCTTTGTAGCCTAAACGGCTTATGCATTTTAGCATACGAAGTGTCGTTAGGTTCCTCTTAATTGTGGGAGTAAAATAGGCTACATAATACATATTTATGTACGAGGTCTGGAAATCAAATAAAAAGCAAAAATAGAAAAAAAATAGCCAAGTGTATTTGTTGCAGTCAGGTTTTTGTTTACTTTTTAAAAAATTTTGCTTGAGTTATTTTAAATTAATAAAATTACGGCATTCGGATTCATCGTTCAGATAACCCATACTGTTGTAGACCGCATTAAAATTTGAAATATGTTTATAAGTTCCTTTTTAATATCATCGCCAGAAAAACACATTGAATACTAATGCATTCTTATACTTCAATTTTGTCTCATAAAAATTCCATAACATTTCACGTAATACAATAACGTTTTTCTAGACACATTTCTCGTTAATCTGTGGTAGTGTCGTCAAAATGTGAAAATTTGCACTATTTTCGTTTACCATTGAGCAATAACCGTTTACGTTAATAAGTTTACATAAACGTGTAAATTTTATTTTATGATTTTTAATCATTTTAGGTGGTAAGGAATGCTCACAATTATTAAAAATAATTATGCGTGTAACGTTTACACGCCTTTGAAGTGAAAGTTCTTTGAATTTGAACACTATAAATTACATATGTATTTTAGACTATCACATATCATCCGTAACATCAAATTATACAATTTTTCCCTACCGTAGGTACCTACTTATTTTATAGAACTTTCACTATAAAAATTCCTCAATTTAGTCTTTATAATATCGTGCAATTGGATAGGAATGCTATGGCATTTATGGCAACATTAATTAATTATCTGTCATGTTGTTTCGTCATACTTTTGAGCAAAGTCCATTCTAGTTGATTTATAATTCACAATCTAATTGATATTTTCTAACATTCTCAAACTAGCATCGGACAGTCGATAACGTCGCAAGGTATAATTTTTGCTCTTTAAAATATATAGTCTCTTTATTATTTTTGGATCGAGAAGAATTTGAAGAATTATTAAGGTACGTTGAAGAATTACATTAAAACCGGTTTCCGATATATCTGAAATTTAGTTGTTTTGTGTATTTGTAAGAAATAATATTTAGGGCATACTTCCTTTCACACGGCGACAGTAATTCTTAAAATGTTATCATAGGGATTAATTTCCTTAAAGTTGGAAAGCCTTTGCCTTCTAAAACGTTTATCTCAGAAAGTTCTAGATGTTTTTTTTTTGTCAAAACTACCCCACCCTACTAACAGTTTTTCTATGCTTTACATTCGCAAATTATTTGTTTTATTATATGTGATTCTCAAATGCAGCAATGAAGTAATCATAACTCTATACATTTAATATAATTCATTGAGTGAGAAATAATGCATCAACTTAGAGAGACTATAATTAAATGTGGAGTAGGAATAGAAAATAAGTAATATGTGAATTTAATCAATATTTTCTGTAGTATTTTAATACTATGGTTCATAAATTGTTAATTACACATTAAGTTTTTAATTTCTCTACATAATTAAGTTTGTAGGTAGTTCTAAAAATGCAACATAATTTGAAATAACTTATCATTGAAGTAAATATATATTTTAAATTGTACAAGTAGACTATTTATATTTGTTGCACTTGTTAGAATTGTCTTATTATATTAAAATTTAGAGATTGGAGAAATATAATTGAATTTGGCATCCATTGAGATTAATTATCAGTAGTAAATATTTTATTAAATATATTCATGTATTTTATTTGATAAAAGAATGAGTGATTTGTATCAAGTACATTCCACAGATGGCAACAGAAGTAAGTTCAGCACCAACATCATTGCCTCAACTGCAGTCTGTGCAGAAAGCAATGGCTCTGCCAACAGTTGGAGCTGCTGTTGAACAAGTTGGTGCTTTCTACACCAAAGTTAAAGGTAAGCCTCATTATTTGCTAGGGGTAGTTTTTTTTTCCATTGTTATAGGTTATGGCCTGGTAGGCCCTAGTGGAACACAGGCTCTCAAGACAGCTGCCGGAATACATGTATTGGTGCTTGACAATAGATTTTCATCTTAAGGGTGGTAACTAGCCAGGTGAACATTAAAAAAAGTCCTACCACTATGCTATGGTTTCAAC
Source organism: Saturnia japonica (assembly GCA_033032175.1). Classification (NCBI taxonomy): domain Eukaryota; kingdom Metazoa; phylum Arthropoda; class Insecta; order Lepidoptera; family Saturniidae; genus Saturnia; species Saturnia japonica. The sequence continues at coordinate 22,017,719 of CM065310.1, read as the reverse complement.
ATGATGGTTTCCTTCACCAAAACTCGCTCATTGCAGGCATTGTAGGAATTTGAACTCAGTGGATCAACGCTACATCCGTACATGCTACCACTGAGCCATCGTCACTTATTATCATGAAACTAATTGTAAACAATAAATTACCTACTTACCCTTGATAATGCAACAATCCTAATTGAGTAATGGCATCAGAAAAAAAAAACCATGCTATTGTTTGTAGGTACTGTGGTTTCATAGATTGTTTATGCATCTAATTATTAATCATTTTAATGTCAGTTTTTTCTCATAACATGGATGGACACTTATAAGCAAATTTTAAAATTTTATTAATCATTATTACTGACTATTAATAATCTACCTACTTTACAGATATTATATTGATTTGATTTAATTATTGTTTAATTTTTTTATCTCTAAAGTAAGATATTGATGTCTGCTATATTTTATCATATAGATTTGGTGGGTAATTGTGAAATATTATTGCTATAGAGATAACAAATTTTTATCACTATAAATCGAATTTTCTTTGTTGGAAATATTGAAACTTATAATTCAATGTGATATATAGAGTAGGTAAGTGCCTTGTATTGCAAAGTAGGCGATGATCTAAACATTGACATATTGACATAGACCATTTTAGGAATCATAGCTTTACAATTTAGAGTCCCAAAAAAAGTTTGGTGTCTTGAAAAAAAAAATACCTATCTTAGGTTAACTTGGAATGTAAAACGTTATCTAACACAAAATTTAACCAAAGCCTTGGAGCTGTTTCCGAGTAACCAATTACTCACTTGATAGTATTAGATATGTAGGCAAATTGACATAATATGATGAAATGTCCATTTCATCCTCAAATAATATATCAAAAGAAAAGTAAATAAATCATGGTAAAAAAATAAATTATAAACTTACATTCTTTACTTAAATAAATTCAAAGATGATCAATTTGATTCATGATTATCAAATTTAAATTTATTTTTCCAATTTATCTGTAGACTTATTTATTTGTTTCTAATCTTTAAAAATCATAATCATTATTTTCTTTTTTCTATCTGCCTAATGCTATGTGGCCTGAAGGGCTTTTACAGCTTCACCACGCTTTAGAAAATTGTACAGTATCAGGGGTTTGTTGGTACTTTACCTATTCATTGTTTAAAATCCATTCATTTATTACTTTCTACTGAGTTACAAAGATAATATTATATATACCCAGGGAGTTCAAACAGTTGAACGAGAGAGCTTTTTGATTTTGGCATTTTAAATGTGTAAAAAAAACCCCATTTGAAAGAAATATTATCTCTTCAGTTAAAAGTATTATTCAATCTACATATTTGTGGTAGTCAGCATTTACAGAAATGAAATAATGAAACCAAAAAACGAACACCCAATAGGTAGGTTTAGATAAGAACCTGCTGTTGGCACCCAGTTATTATGTGCCCTTCTGTATAAAGTGGCAAATAATAAACAATGTCATGCATCAACAATCCACAGAAAAATTGTGATTAATGATTACCTACCTTCACTTTGTACCTATTTAGTTTTAAAGTGTAGTTAAAGACATTTTTTAAACAGTATGTTTTTCAGTCATAGTACTAAGTTTGCAGTCGATAACTTGCTGACTAAATATTTTGTAGTAGATCGCCATCATTGTAAGTTTGAATACTGCTGGTGTATACTTTTTTCAAGTTGAAAATCTGTTGCCAAGCACCAATAGGTGTGTTCTGGCAGCTGCATTTGAGAGCCAGTCTTCCACTAGGCTTGCATGCTAGGTAATCTTGGGCCATATCCATCACTCAAGATCAGGTAAGATTGTGGCCACGACGCAAACCTACAACGATAAATATTTTTTCTTCTCAGGTGCACACTCCCTTCTAGAATGGGCTCTGTCGACTGCCGAAGCGGGTGTCGTTCTTGCTGCGTCCACAGCGGCGCCTTACATGTCGGCCCCACTTGCAGCCGGCGATGCTAAAATGGCAGCCGCAATCGACCAACTCGAGCGTCGCGTGCCCCTCGTCACTGAACAGCCCAAAGTGATTGTTGAGTCGACAAAACAAGCTGTGCTCTCTAGAATATCACCACATATGAATAAGGTGAGTTCGCTGTCATATTATTTTAGGAGTTTTATGTTGGGTAGTTTTTAAATATTTTTGTTCTTTGGAAAATTAATCTGTCTACAACTATTTACAATTTATGTGTGGCTAATATAGAATATTCAGGAACATATGAAACATCTGGATACAATTTGCAGACTATGGCTATATAATATTTTCATTAACATTTTTGTAGAATACCCTAATAAACATATGACCTAACCATAGGTCCTAACTACTCAACAGTCACTGCTGTCCTGAGACTACCTGTCATTATGTGATTTTTTCTTAGTTTGGATAAAGAAATGTTGCGGTTAACTTTGAGATGGTAGTGGTAGCCAACAGTCATCGTTAGCGCATTGTTGTACCTTGAGTAAAACTACACTGTTGTCTGTACGCCCCATTTGTTAGTATACCCTCGATATGTGTAAGCTGTCGGATTATAATTTTCTCCCATGCTTTAATTTCAGAGTGATTGACAGGCGAACTAATTAGTTTTTGTTGTTTATGCGAACTTTTTACACCTGGTAAAATTGTTACGCCTAATATAATCTTCATACAGATATATCCGGTGTATATTTTGCTATAATAGCTAGACCTAGACTTGCGTGGAACTATAACTTTGAAATTCCATCAATGGAGGTTTAATAAAATAAATCGCTGCATATGTTTGCGTATGACTTTCTAATTAATTGCACTGAAAGATAAAATAATTACTTAATTAAACGTGAAAACACTAAATAGACTATAAATTCATGCACTGCATAATTGTTTTGTGGTTTTGTAGTTATATTGGCTGAACCGTAAGAAATTATGGATGTTCCCTATAAATATTTTATTAAGTTATTTGTCACTAGTTGTGCTGCACGGTTTCACTATGTATGTTAAATTTATTCAATATTTTGTTTCGATCTGACCATACTGTTTAGCTTTAATGGCCATGAAGCCTCAGAGGTATTTACAGCTTCACCCGGCCAGGGGGCGAGCGCTGAGGGTACTCATTCGCGAAAGCGGGGCAACAAGCCCTAGGGTGCCAAAGTGGCCGAACCTCGGCTAGAGCTGTTGCCGTAATAAATTTTTTGTTTCACTCATTAGACACTTGGTTCTTATCAAAAAGAAAAGTTATTAGGATATTTTTATAAACAATAATTCTGTAGCCCACGCGAGCGGAGCCGTGAGCACGGCTAGTATTGTCGTCTTTATGTAGATGAATCCTAGTCTAATGAGCCATGATAGTTCTTTAACTTTTGAAAGAATATTTATCAATACGTTATTTTATTTTCAGTACATATTTACTTGTTTGTGATGCGTGAGCGTTTACACGTAATTATTGTGATGAATAATGTTGTAACTCGTACCTGTTAATATGAACTTTGTACGATAGATGGTCAAGGCGACGCGCGATGTTTCGTCATTAGGTATTCTACCCTTTGTTCGCGGCGGTTTTTGTTATGAGTAGTGTGAGTACTTTACTACTAGGGCCTCGTGTAATTATTGTAAATATAGGTAAACTTTATTTCAATTTCAATTATAATGTTTATTTCAATAGAAAAATATTGGTTCAATTTAGGTTCTAAGAAGGCACATAAGAACTATAACAACACTGCTACCGGTTTGGAAAACATGCAGTTCATCGCCGGCAAGAAACTCGATCAGGATTATCGACATTTTAAAAAAAATTAACATTAATGCGGATTAGGTTTGAAGCGATGACGGCTCAGCGGTAGAGTGTTCGGACGCTCTTCGATTAAAGTTATGGCGCGCGGGTGTACCTCATAGCATTTTACCATTTTTTTCGAACCTACCTTCCACAATCATAATTTAAAAAAATAATTAAAATAGTTTTAAACCTATTATGCACGTAGGTTGTTAAAGATTTACTACCATGTATAACTAAAAATAAATAGGTATTAATAATTTTTCATATTAGAAAGGAATCTCTATTCATGTTAGACTTTCTCCAATATTACTCTACTTTAAAAATTATAATCAGTTTATTCTTGAAAAGATACTAATTATCTTTTTCCTTGTAATAATTACGAAACGGATTGTAGTTAGTAATGATAACCGGTTCAAAGTGCAGTATCGGCCCGGCAATAGGATGTTTGGTCTTATCGGCAAACAATGGGTCAGTTTCGATGCCCTGGTACGGAAAACGACGATTTCATAAAACAAGATACCTACGATTATATATGTTACGTAAACTATCTGATATGCTTTTCCTCACGTCCACTTACGATGACTCTGTGTAAAAGACGTCTCGCCGAAGGACCGGGGGAGTTAATTTAATTTAATCTGAGCTTTCCCTGAAGAATGGGAATTTTTTTTTTAGAACATTGATTTTGTTGCAGTTATTCATGTGTTTCTTGAGATGTTAGGGGGCTTAAGGGGTCAAATAACATCTTAACACACTTGAGACAACCAAGTCAAGTTCACCTGCTTGTGGTAAACCGTGCTGAGTAACGAACGAGGAAATGGTGATATCGAGGTGGTAAGGCTTTGCACCTCTACAGGGTCGCGACCACCAAGCTTGTGGTGAAAAAGCCCGTCATAGTGATTTGCTTTTCGGGACCAAACGGTTTATATTCAGTTTCTGTTGATGCAGGCCTGCATGGCAGCTGCGACTGACGATGGAATGCTGGTCTTTTGGTGGTCGCCATTGTATTTTTTATTGTACTGTGCTATTCGTTCTATTATATTATACCATATTTGAGAACACCAAAATTATTTAGTTGTTTTACATCTTTCAAAATATATAATTTATGTATGTATGTAGTAATATTTTTGTATAACCTTATCAGCTTTGTTTCTTGTGGCTTTGTCAACGTAGCTGTGATAAGATATAATTTAATCTCACGATATCTATGTGTTAACTACAGCTCGAACACTGAACCGGATCGTGAAATTGAATAAAATTATCTCATTTATAAATACGCTGCATTAATTGGTTTTAATTAATGTATTTTTAGGTTATGGAAGTTTTTCGAAGGCGGCCTAAGTTATTTATTATAGCATGTCCGGTGGAATTGATAATTAACTGTAGTTTATTATTTATTGTTAGATTATCATTTTATTAATTTGACCAACTCTCCACCGTTCCGCCGCCGCCAACGTACCCGTATAGCCTATCGTTGCCCTGACTCCCTTTTCAGATTGCACGAAGTTCATGATTATTCTTCGCTCCTTAGAGTTATAGCGTGATGTTATGCGTATAATCTTTGTCAATATATAAGTTATAAAATGCAAAAATATGTTTTGTAATCTGACTGGTAGTTCCAGAGATTAGCGCGTTCAAATAAATAAAGAATCTTTTGAGCTTACGGGTTCCTAAGAGTTACACACATGCTAGTTTTAATATAAAGCACAAGCGGAAGGGTTGCTCTGACCCGTGAAACTATAGTTTGATATGAATTTGTACTATGGGATAGAAATACTACCGTTAAAAAAATCTGATCAGGTTTTTTTACCGGCTCTTCACTCTTGCTAGTAGCATAATTATTTTCCAAGTCGGCGGTAGAGTTTTTTTTTTTAATATATTGATCATTGCCTGCTCAGAGTCTAAATTGAATGAAGTTTATTTTATTTTGTATATTATGGGAAAAAAAGAATCCCGTGTCCCGGAGCACTTCTAATTAAAATATTGGTTACGCATGACTGCGTGTTATTTAGCTCACTGTAGAGAAAAAAATTATAAATCATGGTCTCACCAGCGACCTTGATTTCTCACATCTTTTATTGTTTATCTTTATTTTATGATATATACTTTTTCTTTATGCTCCCCATTCCACAAGAATTTTATATATATATTATATATGATATATGATTTGATTCCAAAGATTTTTCATTTATATTTATTTAAAATACTAACGGAAAAGTTGAATACGAAAATAGAATCAGCACTACCATTTTGTCACAAGAATGCATATTAAGTTATTTATAGTCGAACAAGCTAACACGTTTTGCATTTCCTATTGAAACGATTGACTAGTGACCTTAAATATAAACAAGTTTGTGTTAAGTAGAAATTGTCGAAGCGAAAACTTGATTGACTTATCGGAATGAGGAAATACTTTACAGAAGGATTGACTACCAACTGTTGCGGTTAATATGCAAACGAATAGTTTATTGGTTTCCGTGAATCGTAATTTTAAAACACATAGTTGAGGTAGGCCCTGTAATATCTCGGCCCTCTTGATTATTATTTACCAGCTGATATATCTGTATTTCTGTCTCTACCTACATCTAATATTTTTTCCAAATTTTGTGATAGATGTCTATTAGGAAATTCGAAAATACAAAAATGACATGCACAGACAGTACTACAGATTTATAATTTAAATAATTGTAATATTGATCTGTGATTAACTAATATTATACCATTTCCTTTTCTTTATTTTCTCGAAGACAGCTCCTGTGAAAACTTGAACGAGCGTCTTTTTTACATTATGTATGCATTATTTTATAAAAATATGACGTTTACACACATACAAGGTTATACCAGAGCCGGGAGAAACTGATAGGGGTGGAGCTATATCGATAAACGTAACACGATAACAGACCCGATATTTTTCTATAAAATGTAAGAAACTAAACTATTGCCGGATACTTTTGTACAAATTTATTAACTAATATTATATTTCATTATAAGATGTTATACGTATTAATTCTTGATTGATTAATCAAGTCCAACTTCTTCAAAATTTTCGAAGCTGTTGTAAAATAAGTAGGTATAGGTAGGTACTCGACAATGAAACAAAATAATTATAACGACAGGTAATCTTTATTTATTTATTTTAATCAAAATCTGATGATTTGTCACTGTCACTCGATGTGCGATCGATATCATTACTTATTTGGTGACAACACTACAACTATCAAATTAAAACTGTCATCGAGAAAATAAAGAAATGGAAATAGTATATAAATGCGAAAGTGAGTTTGTTTGATACTCAATCACGCAAAAACGGGTAAATGGATTACGATGAAATTTGGCACACAGGTTGCTTATAGCCAGCCCCCCTGGATTAAGACATAATGTACTTTTTATCCAAGTAAAAATAATTTTCTTTTGGTGGCGGGCACAGTTAGTATTTTAAATAAGTTGTAATAAAACAGAAAATACGACATAGCCGTAAGAAAAGTTAGAATAATGAATTTGGACTTGATTACTCTATGGCTAGAATAGATAGAAGAGTTCTCGAGTGGCGGCCACGTACCGTAAGATGCAGCGTGGGCAAAACCGCCACAAGGTGGTCTGACGACCTAGCGAAGGTTCCGGGAAGCCACTAGAAACCGGCAGCACAGGATCGGTTATTGCGGCGATCTTTGGGGAAGGTCTACGTTTAGCAGTGGACGTCTTTCGGCTGAGATGATGATGACAAAGAAATTTATTGTATAATATTGAGGAATATTAAATTGTTTTCAAGCAGGTTTACGTGGCCAGAGCGGCGGCTGAGCAGCGCGTCAAGTCCCTAAAGGAGTTGTCGTGGACGAAGGCTAACGCACTCCTCTCGACGGCTTACGGGCAGAAGGCGATGCACGGCGTCGACACCGGTGCCACTTACGCTATGCAGCTGCTCGATCATTACCTACCCGCAGTCGGCGAACAAGAAGAACCTAGCAGTGAGTTGAACATTTCTAACCCTCTACCAACAGCCGTGTGTTTAATATATCTTCCTGTGAAATATGGTTATGCATTGTTGTATGTTGATATATAAAACAAGGTTAATTGACAATTTAATAAACTTCCGATACAAGTAACCTATTCATTGGAACCATTCCAATGATCCGAAACACGATATCTCTGCTGTAAGTTGGTGAGGTGTTAGATATCCTACGGACTCCAGGTGACGCTGCAGCATCAGGCCAAGGTTTTTCTAATATTATTGAAGTAAAACACATACAAAATCTCGACTCAACCAGACCTGTGAAAAATGCTCACATCTATTTATCATCAATTATAAAAGAGCTGACAATCTTCAAACGGCTGAACAGATTCTCTTGAATCATAGCTAAGAAAACTCTCGATGAAGTCGCTTTTCAAACAAAAAATCTTGATCAAAATCGGTTTAGCCGTTTGTGAGCTACGATGCCACAAACAGACGCACAGTCTCACCCATACATATACATGTTAAACTTATAACACCCTCATTTTTGCGTCGAGGGTTAAAAAGTTTTATAGATTGCTTTTTCATTCTATGACAACTGTATCTATTTATTGTTATCAATAATAAGTAGTAGGCCACGACAGTGTTACCGGCTGGATCGCATCCACTATACACTAAGTTTAATACCCATCATCGTGACACGCAGAGGCATTTCGTGTTCCGGGATCAACCGATGTATGTCCAGTAATCAAGCCGGGTATTATGTGACCTGTCCTCAGAAGCAGAGCAGAGCTAAGCAAATTTCGTCGAATAGAATTGCATCTCTAGCAAATTTGCCCAATAGAATTGCTTTAAAAAGAATCTTTGCGCGCGGCTCTAGGTGTGCGTGAGCTAGTAAACATGTAGTTTTTATTTGTGTCAGTGACGTCGTCTTCCGATCAACACGTGTTCTTATCGCTTTGTTCTACGGGTAAAGTCGGTAATAGAAATGTTTGGTTCATCACGGAGAAAATGTTTCACCTAACCAGTAGTTGTGCTTTATAAAATTCGTCGTATCACAATGATAAAAAATATTGACAAATATATATTGCTTTACATAACATTGAACAAAACTTGATGGAAATAATGAAATTAATAGAAAGTTTATTATTTGGTGTTTCTAGTGGTAGTGATACGGAATAATATGTTCAATAAACATGCATTTACCTAATTGAGCTGTTGATTATTTTTTATTTTAAACAATATAAGATGTGAAATATTTCGACATAATGTAAGTAAAATAAGTAATATAATTCTTTTGTGTACTCGACTGTACTTCTTGACACGCACACGTAGTAACTGTATCTATTCTATACACGCTTTACGCACACACGGGGACGCGCACAAAAATGAATTGTCTATACTAGATTTTTATGCAGTTCTATTGGTTTAAATATGACAGCTGGCGATGGACTGTCGACCTCTCGGTTTTCACCGTTGTATTGAGAGGCACTTGCCGTTTTATGAAAAAACAAAGAAAGAACAATATAGAAATCCTGTTTATAGCGCAAATAGCTCGTGATTTTTAACTGATATCAAATAAAAGACGATCCTGTTTCCTTTAGTATGTTTGGGATTATTTTCAGAAACTACACGACCGATTTACTTGGGTACCCTATAAACTAATGAGACGGTTTTGGTGTATAAAATATTAAAGTAGATACCATTCTTATGTAGACACTTTTAGATTTAGTAATTGTGTTTATTGTTGATCTTTAACGAGATCGGTTGGTTATATTTTAACTTTATTGAGTAAAACGTAAACCTGTGGAGCGTTTCTCGCAGGTGAGATAACGGCAGTGACCAGTGACCCGGCGCTGCACACTGTGCAGACTGTGGGCAGGTTGAGCGCTGTCGCGGCGAGACGCGTCTGGGCGAACCTCGCGTACAAGATCAACGAACTTAGAAACTCTGGTAATTATCTCTAGACTGTTCCTTTCGGCTTCCCACAAACAACTATATGGTATAATAAATAAAACGATTAAGGTTTATCGTTGTGCGCACATCATGCAAGGGGGGTACCACCAGTAAAGAATACATTTTGATCAATTTTTTTTACTCCCTGCATATTTGAACTATATAAAAAGACATTCAATAAAAAGTTATTCATGTTCTAAGAATAAACAACGATATTTATATGCATTACGCGATCTTCTGTCGTCCACGCGAGCGAAACCGCGGGCACAGCTAGTATGGTATAAAGAGAAATTAAGGCCCAACACATTATAATAAAAAAGAGCCCTATACTTGTTCATATAGTTACGAATTCTATTAAGAAGGGTATAAAATAAAAAAGCCATAGTCCACTTTAAAAAAAAAATTGACAGTGATAATTTAATTGATTAAAAAGCAATGTTGGATTAATATTATTGCATTAATACATCAACTGATTTCTCTCAACAGTGTTTATTTTTTAAAGCATCAGTCACTGATAATCGGCTTAATAATAAAATGTAATTAAAAAACATATTTCTTGTTTAGTGTTCCTGCATATTATGGACAAAAATCAATTTTTTACATTTTAACGAATATAATTATGATAGTTTACATTTATGGAAAAATTATAAAAATATTACTTTTTTACTGAGTAATATTGACAGGTGATCTGCTTTTAGTTGGTACATAGTAAACTTACTTGCCAAAATGTAACCAGATGAGACCAACTATAAATCTAATAGGACTTAGCAGGCATTGAAACTAACAATTTAACCCATTTTATTGAATATCTAAGAAATCTGCAGAGTACAAACATAAAAAGTATATTTATTTGGTATAGAGACCTTGACCCCACAATTACAAAAAGGTAATCGGTCGTAAGCAATCAATAACGCTAAATATCCGAGATAGCCGCTTTAACATTTGTGCGCATTAAAACAGATAATAAGTGTACATGGATTATGATAATTAATAATTACGAATTATGTCTGCATCGGCTGTTATGGGGACGGACATGAATTGGGCAACATACCTAGAGAAGAAAGATTTAAAATACGTAGCGATATATAGAAGTCGTTTTTGTCAATTGTACAATTTCTATTTGTCAATTATACCAACTAGTATGGTGATCGGTTAAACGTGTTTGAGTTTATTAGTGTCATATTTATACAAATATCCATTTTTATATGTATATGAAATGTATGTAACTTTACCTATAAATGTACAAATAGATGGGTCTTTAAGTGTTTGACGATAAAATGTTACTTTTGAAGGCATTTTCTTCAAGCTATTATGCAACCAATATTACATAATATAGGGCCAAATAAAATCAAGTTTATAATTAAAATAAAAACACAATATGGCAGATCAAGTTTTAAGAGAGAGGTGGTAGGGCACAGAGGAATTTCTTCAGTGATTTTTCTCTCTACTTTGGGCAGTCGAACTAGTGGATACCTCCCTCCATTCTACATAAGACCACAGGTGAATAACCTTGTTGTGTTCCTGGAACATTGGAGTTGGTTTTCCAGGGCGCCTTTTTGGTATATAGGGGGTTCGATTTCAGTAATGCGCTAGTGTAATATTATTACTATCTTAGTTGTACAAAAAAAAGATCTTTCCAAAAATCCTGATTTAATTAATTACATTCCATTGTTGTTAGGCATAGAATTGGACGTACGTCGGTATGTGACGGCGTTATTGGCAGCACTACACCTCGCTAACGTGACCAGTCAGCAGCAACAGCGCGAGAACGATAAAGAGAACGCCGGGAGTCAAAACAACGCGGAACCTACACCGGCCACCCCTCATACCCCGAAGAACACCGAGGAATCCACCCCCACCACCGCGAACAAGGTGAAATCCACCCCGGAATCTAAATCCACCGGGAATTTCGAGCCGCAAGGCCCGCAATGTTGAATTTAATTATAAGTGAGATATCTAGCCACATGTAGGTACACTCGGCTTGTATTTGCATTGTTATGGTTTTTAGTATTAAGAGTTTTTTAATATATTTGTACCTAATTATCATTGGAAGACTGTCGAATAATGAGTCTTAGGTTTTGAAGTATTTACCGCTTTTATATAATGGATTTTATTATTGAAGTGTATTTTTGAAGAAATAAACGATTTACTGAGCAAATGAAACATGTGTTTTATTCTACATAATAATTATTTATTCAAATGTGTTTAAAACTATATATGTAAACATTTTGTGTTAGGCCACCCCACAACTTTTTTTTTTACATCATTATAAAGTTTGATATGAGATATTTCGAATATTAATTCGAGTTTAATATTATAAATTTGCTAATAGAGTATAGAAAATCAAATATAAAACAGTCTTGAATTTTGTTCTAAATCCCAACGTGACGTCATAAAGTTTCTTTGTTCACTGTTAACATATTTTAACGACCAATTATGTACTACATATGAAAGATGTATATATGTCATATTACAGATCGTCTCTTACAATATAGCATGCAAGCACAGTTTAAAAAAATGTGTTTATTTTTCAATATAATAAATAAGCTGAAATTTTGTTATATTTATATTGTATAGAAATCTAAATTTTTATACATCTCACGAGTATAACAAAAAAAGGGCTTTTTATTTATTTTATGGAAAAAAGGTTCTGAAGTTTATCCGACTCACGGGACGATATTTAATAAACATCTGAATACTATAAAAATAATCAATACTCGGAAAATTTTACACCCACAGCACATACGTTTTGGCACAATCGGAAAACATGATTGGAGTTTATTTTGATCGAATCATTTATTGTGAGAGGCGTAACAAAATGATTTACACTACAATAGAATTTAATTTTACCTTATTAAAACTAAAAAACTAAGAACTAAATTAAGTACATACAGAAGCTGCCATAAAAGATTAATACAAGTTTTATGTAATCTAAAGTAATTAATTATGAATACTACAACATTCATAAA
>CM065310.1:21800000-22005001 GCA_033032175.1 Saturnia japonica | reverse complement strand
CTGTCTTTCCAATGATGGACAGTAAAAGTATCCGTCACCGAACTCCTCTCCAACACCACAATGGGTTCTTCAGTTGTCCTTTCTGCAATTGCCAGGGTCGTCTTTTGTGCGCTATCATCAATCCGTGTGCTCGCCTTAGTCGTCGTTTTATTCTTTCCCGAACTACGCAAAACTCTGCCCCCCCCAGAAAACGCGGGGCAGCCCGAGCTAGGCTCGGGGGGGATTCTCCAGCGGCGCTGGTACCCTCCTGGGGTAATAACTTTTTAGGTCTTGCTTCCATTCTCTATTTCTCACCCTCCAGTTTGCGGTACGCCTCCGGGATTGATATGAAAACAACCAATCCCGCCAGCCGCTGTCCGGAACTGGGCCCTTGGGGCTCAAACTGAGCCCTCATCGGCCCCAGCCCGGTACTGGGTGCGCCGCGCACATGCCACACCCAGGAGCTTTTAACGGCCCTCCAGCCAGCGCCCCTCCATGGTCCCCTCTGATAACCAGAGGGATACCAGGAGGAGCGCGTCAGGTATCAGCCGCCGACCAGAGTGGTCGACGTTGCCCGGGGTGCACCACGAGGAGGTTCCTGACACCGCACCCCAACCTTTTTTTTTTTTTTTTTTTTTTTTTTTTTTTTTTAACGTGGAGAAACCCGTCATGGGTACACACTCGCCCGGGGGGACGAGTGGTTATGTGAGACTCCTACTCACTAAAACTCCACGGTGTACCATCGGCCGCCATAGTGGGACGCGCGGGCACTGCGGATGCAATCTGCCGCGACGCCCCGGCGGCCGGCCCCAGTCGGGCCCCGGCGCTATAGAGAGACAGTCTGGTACAACCCCAACTGTCTCCCAGACGGCTGAGCCAGTGCACTGGGAAGACGGGCCCCCCGACCCGTCTCCCCTTGGTTCAGCAATGGTGAAGGAAGGAGGCGAAAAACACTCCCTCCTAACACCCAACGTCTACGCTACCCCCCCTACGGATGTGGTGGTGCAGGCGGTGCCCTTCCTCTCTTTTCAGGGGGCCTACATTGGGCGCCCCCCATGTAGTGCCCCGCCGGCCTTCCGGCGTCGGCACACAAGGCGCAGTGCAGCTTTTCAGCAGTGCACGCTTGCGCCTTGTGGCCAGGCTCTCCGCATCGGAAGCACAGTGCTCCTCTATTGACCGCCGTTGATGGGCAGAGCGGACGCGTGTGGCCTACCTCCATGCAGCGGTAACACCGCATGGGCCCACCCTCCAGGAGGCGCACACGAGCCGCACTCCCCCGACCAGGAGGCGACCCGCCTCCACCACCACCTTGGCAGCGGCTACAGGTAACGCAAGATGGACTGCGCCGCTGCCCCTGCCATAGGTGTTAATAGAGCCAGCCCTGATAAGAGCTGGCTCACAACTCCCCTTAGTCGCTGCAGCCGCAACGACTTCCTCCACCGAGACGGATTCATCCAGTCCTATGACTCGGATATGGGCCCTTTTAACGGGCCGAGCCACCACAGCCAACCCCGACAACTCTTCCTGGAGGCGCTCCGCCAGCCTATCGGCCTGCTCCGAACTTTGATCCCCCCGAATCTCTATGATCCTGGATCCAGTGGCAGAGGGGCGCCACGAGAAATCCTCTATACCGAGCTCTGCCATACTCACTCGGTCCCTCGCTTCTAAAAGAGCGTCCTTATAGCTAAATCCCTCCGCCACAGCTCCCGGCTGCAGCGTAATAACAACCGCAGCCGAGCGCGGTGCCGAAGGAAGTTTCGCTTTGTGCTTAGGCTTAGACCTAGGCCCACCTCCAGTCAGGGCAGTAGCTGCAGTCCTCGGAGCCTTAGCGGGCTTCTTGGCGGGCTTTTTATGCCGACGTCGACGACGAACCACAGTGGTCCACTGCTCCTCAGGCGCTACCACAGGAGCAGAAGCAGGGGCGGAAGCAGGCAGTGGGACCCAGTCCACTCCCATAGGACTGTCAGACACAGCAGAGGTAGGCCTAGGCGTCTTGGGTCCCGCAGTTTTAGCCTTTGCAGGCTTAGATTTTGTAGGCCCGGTAGTCACCTTACGGTCTGCTGCCAAAGGCGGGCGGACTACCCTGGCGGCAGAAGGCGATCTTCTATCGCCTCTATCTGGGCAGACATAGCCTTACCCAACGACACCCGGAGGGACCGCTCCATTTGCGTCATGTTTTCCGCCAATACTTTGACCAAGCCCTGCGGTAGGGCTTGCTCCTCCTGACTAGGAGTCTCTGGAAGTAGCACTACTGGTGGAGGCGGTGTCTTCGCGATGGTACGTAGAGCAGTGAGCTCCGCCTTCAGCTCAGCCACCTCATCGCGCAGCTTCCGCGTCTCTCGACGCAAAAGCAGAGTTTCCTCCTCCACTGTGCGCGTGAGCGCTGTCGCAGTAATCTCCTGAAGAGTCCTAGCTGCCTCCTTAAGTGCTTTAAAACGCACGTACCCTTGAGGTTACCAGAAACTTTACATACCCCAAGGATTGTGTCCACTTTACTATCCGCCAGAGCCCTCAGGCTCTCAGGATCAAGACCTTCAATGTCAAGAGGCGTCTCTACAGATGTCTTCTGCAGAGCGTCACTGCGGACAGTGGAGCCGCGGTCACTCGAACCACCCGCTCCTCCAGGGACGCTCGTTGACCTAGGTGGCCCACCTCGATCACGTGCTCTTCCTCGTTGAGCCGTGGTAATTTTACTGGGAGTAGCCTCCACCACATTAACTCCAGGTTTATCACCGTGTGACCGCTTCCTCTGTGCCACATCACCCAATGCAATGTTATCTGTCTCGCTACTTGAGCTCTCTCTCCAGTGTCTAATCGAAAACCGGTCAAGCGAGGGATTCCTCTCAAGCCGCACAGTAGGCCTTTCAGTGTCCAGTCTTTTATCCAAAGTCGTCATTTTAGTAGCAGGATCAGTTATCCGTGTACTTGCCGAGGTCGTGGGTTCTCCAGAATCGCGCAAAATTTTGCCCCCCCCAGAGAACGTGGGGCAGCCCAAGCTATGCTTGGGGAGGGATTCTCCCTTGCGGGTACCCTCCTGGGGTAGTTTACTTTTTAACCTTGCGGAATCCATCATCAATACCATTATCGTCAGTTTGCGGTACGCCTGCCGGGACCGGTATAAAATAAAAGCAACCGATCCCGCCAGCCGCTGTCCGGAACTGGGCCCTTGGGGCTCAAATTGAGCCCTCATCGGCCCCAGCCCGGTACTGGGTGCGCCGCGCACATGCCACACCCAGGAGCTTTTAATGGCCCTCCAGCCAATACCCCTCCACAGTCCCCTCTGATAATCAGAGGGATACCGGGAGGAGTTTGTCAGGTATCAGCCGCCGACCAACTGGTCGACGTTGCCCGGGGTGCACCACGAGGAGGTTCCTGACACGCACCCCACCGCACCCCAACCTAACCTAACCTTTTTTTTTTTTTTTTTTTTTTTTTTACGTGGAGAAACCCGTCATGGGTACACACCCGCCCGGGGGGGACGAGTGGTTATGTGAGACTCCTACTCACTAAAACTCCACGGTGTACCATCGGCCGCCATAGCGGGGCGCGCGGGCAATGCGGTTGCAATCTGCCGCGTCGCCCCGGCGGCTGGCCCCAGTCGGGCCTCGGCGCTAAAGAGAGACAGTCTGGTACAACCCCCAACTGTCTCCCAGACGGCTGAACCAGTGCAATGGGAAGACGGGCCCCCCGACCCGTCTCCCCTTGGTTCAGCAAGGGTAGGAAGGAGGCGAAATCGCCCCCCCTTCTACCCAACGTCTACGCTATCCTCTGAGCTTGGTAGAGGTAGTTGCGGCGCCATTCCCTTAGTGGGCGGCGGCTTACAGGCAGCTCCAGTCATCTGGTGATTCGCCGGCCTCCCGGCGTCGGCACACAAGGCACAGTGGAACTTTTTTGCTGCACACTCCAGCGCCTTGTGGCCAGGCTGCCCGCACCGGAAACACAGGGCTCCGCGGTCTATCGTCGACGGGCAGAGTGGACGAGTGTGGCCCACACCCATGCACTTGTAACAGCGCATGGGCCCACTCTCCAAGAGGCGCACACGTGCCCACTCCACCCGACAAGGAGACGACCTGCCTCCACTAGAACCCTGGCAGCGGAAGCCGGGAGCGAAAGATAAACCGCTCCCATACCCCTGCTATAGGCACGTATGGGGCCAGCCCTAATAAGGGCCTGCTGACAGCCAGCTTTAGCAGCCGCGCCGCCACGACCTCCTCGACCGATACTGATTCATCTAGTCCGATCACACGGACGCTTGCCTTTTTAATGGCCTTGGCGATAGTGGCCTCGCCCGCCAACACTGTCTGCAGGATCTCAACCATCCGGTCCGCCTGCTTGAACCACGGGAGCCACGGATCTCGACAATCCGGGATCCCGTGGCTGTGGGCCGCGCCGAGATGTCCTCGATCCCGAGATCCGCTAGCGCGACTTGTTTCTGCGCCTTTAAAAAGGCATCCTTATAACTCATTCCCCCCGCCAAAGCCTCTGGCTGCAGCGTAGTAATCACTGCAGCTGAGCGCGGTGACGAGGGTAGCTTCGCCTTAAGCTTGCTGGCAGGCGCTCTCCCAACAGGAGTGGGAGCCAGTGTCGCAGCAGCCTTCGGTTCACTAACTGGCTTTTTCTTCCTCCGTCGCCGACGAGACACGGTGGTCCATCCTTCGGCGGTTGCGGCTGGAGCAGGAACATCAGCCCCTATCATAACATGCTCCACCCCCAGGGAGTCTTCTTCCAAATTCCTCTCCGCCTCAGAAGGAGCTGGACCAGCCACTCTGGATTTAATTCCCGAAGTTTTAGCCCTGGAAGGCTTAGGTCTTGTGGGACCCGGGGCAGTCTGTCTGTCCGCAGCCAGAGGAGGGCGGACCACCTTGGCGGGGAGGAGACGGTCATCCAAGGCCTCTATGCGGGCAGTAACTAACTCCCCCATAGACACCCGGAGCGACCGCTCCATCCTCGACATGTGTTCCGCCATCGCATCAAACACAGCCTGCATCAGGGAATCCTGTCCCTGACTTACGGGCATATTTTGCGTCAAAGGCAGCGCAGGCGAAGCCCCCACCCGACCGCGCAACGAGGAGAGCTCCTCCTTGAGGGCATCGACCTCCCGACGAAGCCTCCCCGTCTCGCGCCGCAGAAGGAGGGTCTCTTCCGTCACCGTACGCGTTAGAGCGGTAGCAGTGACCTCATGGAGGGTCCACGCCGCCTCCTTCAGGTTTTTAACAAACGTGCCCTTGAGGTTGCCAGATTTCTTGGCAACCTCAAGGACCGCGTCTACTTTCTCCTTTGCGAGGGCCCTCAAACTGTCGGGATCGAGGAGCTCGATGCCCTCGAGTATTCCCACTTCAGCAAAGGCACCAGCCGCATCAACAACGGCAGCCGCAGCCGCGTCCGTAATACAACCAGCCTCATCAGATCTTGTCAACCCAAGAAGGGGACAATCCTGCGGCAACGCACAAGTAACTTCCGCGCGCGTTCTTCCTACAGATGAGCCCAGATCACGGGCTTTGCCCCTCCGAGTGACGTAAACTTGTTGGGAGGAGTCTCCTCCCCATCCTCATCAGCTTTAGCAAGCAATCGCTTCCTATCGGCAGCTGCCACTGGCCCTAACCTACAAGATCCATCATCCCAGTGCCTGATTGAAAACCTCTCAAGCATAGGGTCACGCTCAAGCATCACGACAGGCGAAAGATTCCTTTGTTGTAAAGCCGTGGTCGTCATTGTATTGGTGGAATCGGTTTTCCTTAAACTAGCATTGGTCTTCGTTTGTTTCTTACAATCACGCAAAATTTTGCCCCCCCCAGAGAACGTGGGGCAGCCCGAGCTAAACTCGGGGAGGGATTCTCCAGCAGAGCTGGTACCCTCCTGGGGTAATACTTTTTTCCATTGTGCGTCCATCTTAACTCCACTTTACCATCAAGTTCGCAGTACGCCTGCCGGGATCGGTATGACACAACCGATCCCGCCAGCCGCTACCCGGAACTGGGCCCTTGGGACTCAAAGTGAGTCCTCATCGGCCCCAGCCCAGTACTGGGTGCGCTGCTCACACGCCACACCCAGGAGCTTTTAACGGCCCTCCAGCCAGCGCCCCTCCATAGTTCCCTCTGATAAGCAGAGGGATACCAGGAGGAGCGCGTCAGATATTAGCCGCCGACCAAAGTGATCGACGTTGCCCGGGGTGCACCACGAGGAGGTTTCTGACATCGCACCCCAACCTAACCTAACCTAACCTAACCTAACCTAACCTAACCTAACCTTTTTTTTTTTTTTTTTTTTTTTTTTTTTTTTTTAGTTTGGGAAAACCCATCATGGGTACCAGCCCGCCGCGGAGGACAGCAGACTGGTTATGTGGGACTGTACCCACTAAAAACCCAAACATCGCCTCCGGAGCGCTTGGCGTCGGGGCACAGGAATCGCTTGCGCATTACCTCTGTGCCCCCGACAAGCGCTGCCCCCCCGAAGAGAGGCTCTCCCCACTGGGACGCCCATCACCGACCGCAGCCCCAGCCTCCGTTCAATTTTTCACGAGGTTTTATTCCTCGGTGATTTTTTAAGGAGGTTTTCTTCCTCCGGGTTCAGGCCCACACGTCCACCAGAACCCGACGCCTGGTGATTTTTTAACGAGGTTGTCTTCCTCGGTGATTTTTTAACGAGGTTTTCTTCCTCCAGGCTCCGGCCCCGCAAGACCAGAACCTCGCCCTTGTGATTTTTTAAAGAGGTTTTCTTCCTCTCAATTTTTTAGCGAGGTTTTCTTCCTCACGGTCGCAGAGGATAGGGAGAGCGGCACAACGAAACACCGACACGCCTCTTCCCCTGCGACCCCACCGCGTCCGCCATCTTTTAGCGACGGTGGCGACCCCGTCGAGACCGCGGAAGGTAGGGTGAGCGGCACAACGAAACACCGACACACCTCTCCCGCCGCGGCCTGTCTCCTTCAGCCGCGGTGCCTCCCATACGACACCGCGGCTCGCCTCAGCGGCGGTGGCGCCCATACACCACCGCAACCTACTGTTGGCCGCTTCATCCGGGCTCAAACGCCAAAAGCCCTGACTAGCAGCCTCGCCTGTGGGTTCCTCTTGGCTTCACCGTGGGGGACCAAGCCACGGTTACTAAGCCCCCCCGCCACGACAAGGCGTGAACCCTCCGGGGGGGAACCTAACCTAACCTAACCTAACCTAACCTTTTTTTTTTTTTTTTTTTTTTTTTTTTTTTTTTTTATCGTGGGGAAATCCTACATGGATCCGCCTCCCGAGCCGGGCATCTCGAGAGGGGTATGTCAGACTCTTACTGACTAAAACCCCACGGTGTTCTTCTCGCACCTATGTGGCCGGGGAGCAGGAACTGCTGTAGCAAAACTTCTACTCAACCCGGCAGGTGTCAGCCCCTCATGAGGGGCCTCTTCTTGCGGTTTGAGGGGTCGGATAATTGGACACCCTCTGACGAACCGTCGAGGGGCGCATCGAACACTGATGCGCCTCACCTCGGGCTTGTGCATTGACTGCAAGGGCGAAGGACGTGCCCGCGTCCAACGCCCGCAGGCCTTATTTACGGCGGCTGTAGGTCATCCCTGACCCGTCGCCGCCGTACGGTTCGTCGACCGCGGGAGGGGAGCTGTGATGCCTGCTCCCTCTCCCTCTCCGCCGCCTCCTTCGCGAGCATAACTTCCTCGCAATATGAGACGACGGAGTTCCACCCGTTCTCGCTCTCGGCCATAGACTTCACAACGGCCGAGAGCGAGAGATCGGAGCCAATCTCCGCGACGAGCTCGCGGCGTGGCGTTTCCCAGGCGGGACATTCTTCGAAAGTGTGCTGTGCGGTGTCCCTCGCACAGCCACAATGGTGGCACCCTGCTGTCGGTTCCCGGCCTATACGACACAGGTAACTCCCGAAACAGCCGTGTCCCGAGAGCACCTGTGTCAGCCGGAATGTCAGGGTGCCGTGCCGCCTGGTTAGCCATTCGGCCAATACGGGCCGAACGGCTTCCACTGTTGCCACTCCCGAGCTCGGTCGCTCAAGTCGTCGGCGCCACTCGTCCACCACTAGGACCTGGTGGAGCTGTGACCTCAGCGCCTCGATTTCCCGAGGCGCGAGTCGTAAACATTGCTCCAGCGCCTCCACGCGTCGAAGATATAGAGACGCGTGGGCTCTCGCCTCCAGGTCCCAGGGTGGGGATCCGGCTAATAGGGAGGCCGCCTCGAAAGAAATCGTGCGGTACCCTCGGACGGCTCTGATGGCCATCGCCCGCTGCGGTTTCCGCAATTGGGCGATATTTTTAGCCGTCAAGCTATACGCCCACACGGGGGCCCCATACAGGGCTATGGACCGCACGATCCCTAAATACGCTTCCGGCAAGTGGAATTAGGCCCCCCCAGGTTGGGTAGCAGACGAGCTAATGCACCCGCTGCTCCCATGAGACGGGGGGCCAGTTGCCGGAAGTGCTCGTCGAAGGTCCATCGGCTGTCGAGGACGAGGCCGAGATACCTCATTGTCGACTCGACACCGACGGACACGCCTCCCACGACTATTTGGGCTCTTTGAGGCGGCGCATTCCGAGGCCTATGGAAAAACAGGGCCTCGGATTTACGGAGCGCCACCTCCAGCCCCAGACGCCGAATCCTACCGACGACTTGAGCGACGCCGGCCGTAGCCAGCATCGTCGCATTGCGGTGCGTCTTCCCCCGGGCTAACACTAGCGTGTCGTCAGCGTAACAGACAACGCTGACGCCTCGGAGGAGCGCACCGCGCAACACCCAGTCGTATCCGATGTTCCAGGAAGGGGCCCTAACACTGACCCCTGGGGAACACCGGATACGACATCTCGCCGACTCATCCCTCGCTGACCCGGGAAGGTCACGTACCTCTCACTGAGGTACGCCCCGACTATGCGGGGAGGTAGGACGGCACTCCATGAAACCGGAGTGCCTCTCTAATTGTAGCCCAGGGCAAGGTGTTAAAAGCGTTGGCGATGTCAAGAGACACCGCCAGAACCACCTCGCCCCGAGCAATTGCTTCCTCCGCCTGGATCTTCACACGCATTATGGCGTCAATCGTGGAGCGCCCCTGGCGGAAACCAAACTGGTTATCCGCCAGATCCGGCCCTATCGTTGTTAAGTGTCGGACGAGGCGGACTGCGATTATTCGCTCGCAGAGCTTCGCCACATCGTCCAACAACACTATGGGCCGGTATGCGGACGGAGAGTCCGCAGGGCGCCCCTCTTTCTTCAGCAGGACTAGTTTGCCGGTTTTCCATACACGCGGAAACCGGCCCTGCTGAAGACACGCTGTGAAGATCCCCAAAAGTCGGGGCTCGAGGGCCTCTAGAGCCAGGACCCATGCACGACCAGGTATGCCGTCCGGTCCTGGGGCGGTGTTTTTTGCTTGCATGCGTTTCACCGCCGCCCTCAGCTCCTCCCGGGTCACCTCGGGTGCATCGTCGTGCCCTCCGCGTTGGGCATGGCTGCGAACGGAGCCATCGTGGGAGGTGTATGCTCTGCCCCCGAAGGAAACAGAGCGGCCACTACATCTTGGAGGAGCTCTGGCTGGAGACTCTTTGTTATCGGGGGAGCCCATTGGCGTAATTTGCCACGTACCATTCGGTACGGGCGCCCCCATGGATTCCGGTTGAGCGTCTCCAGCTGCTCCTCCTGGCCAGAGCTTTCGCCTGCTCAATGGCCTTTTTGAGCGCCAACTTGGCCGCTCTGTACCCTTCGTAGAGTTCTATCTCTCTGGCGGACGCGTCCTGCGTGCGACCCCGCCTGCGCCGCTCTCTGGTGTACTGGCGCCGAACCGCCACACACGCGGCACGCAATTGCGCGATTTCGGCGGTCCACCAGTACACTTGACGCCTGGCGGGCATCGGCCCCTTTATTCGGGGCATCGCCGCGTCGCAGACACGCGTCATATCCGCGCGAAGTGACTCCGCCTCTTCGTTGACATCAGCAAGCCTGTCGGGCGGTTCACCGGAAACCCAGGCCTGCATGACGGCAGCTTCCAGAAGTACCTCACGGTCTAGGCGCTTCAATGCCCAACGCGGACCGTCCTCTACGGAGGTCCTACGGGCCGGTACATCCGAGGCCTGGGTGGAGATGTCGAACCGTATATATCGGTGGTCCGACAACGTCTCCACTCCCTCAAGGACTGTCCAGCCCCGAACTCGGCGTGCTAAAGCAGGGCTTGCAAACGTAATATCCACTATAGAACCGCCCTGCTGTCGCACGCACGTGTTAACGGACCCCCGATTGAGGACAAGTAGGCCCATTAATATAGCCCACTCCTCCAGAGCCTCACCCCTAGCGTCCGTTGACGGGGAACCCCAAGCTGTTGATTTAGCGTTGAAGTCCCCGAGGACCAGGACGGGGTGAGGATGGATACGACCGACAACGATTTGCATCTCCCCGAGGAATCCCTCAAAGTCAGCGAGACTTCTACTTGGGGGCATATACACCCCTACTACGACCATGTCACCGAGATGTGCCGCTACGTACCCCGCCCTCGAGATGTTGGAGAAAGGCGGGGCACTAACAGCGGCCTGGGACACTAAGGCCACCGAACCGTCCAAGTCACCACCCAGTTATCTGCGGGTGGAACATAGTACGGCTCTGCCATCACGGCGATGTGGATCAACCACTGCGCCATGCTCTGGAACAAGAGGTCTTGAGCTCTGGCACAGTGGTTGAGATTACCTTGTAAGAAATTGAGTGCCATTATTATTGATGACATCCATTTCGCCTTCATGGGAAGTCGCCGGCGTCTCAGTGACAACCGATGACGTCGAGGGCTGGGACGGGTTCTTACCCCTGCTCCTGCCCCTATTCTTCTTCGCCCCGTTTTTGGTTGAGGGCGCAGGCTTACCACAATCCCTACTACCCACTCGATGGGCAGCAGGACTGCCTGAAGCTGCGCAAACCGCACAGTGTGGCTCCGCACTGCACTCAACGGCTTTATGACCTGGTTGACTGCACCGGAAGCATAGCTGACTACAGTCAACCTGGCAGGTGCATTTATTGCCCAGATGTCCGGCTTGTAAGCATCTAAAGCATTTTCGAGACCGAGGCTCCAAGAGCTTAATTTGTGCCGACACCCACCCAATCAGAAGTCGTCGGCCGTCCGTGACTTTTTTCGCTGCCGCCACAGGACAAGAAACTACAGCCGTACAGAGCCCCCTTAGCCCTGGACGTACTCCATTCGTTTTCACCTGCTCCCGGGGACATCCGCCAGTCTCGGCCACAGCAGCGATAACTTCATCTGCTGTGACGGATTCGTCTAGGCCCGAGATACGAATGTCTGCGCACCTCATGGGCCTGGATATTTTAATGCCCTTGCTGGAAGCACCTCTTTAAATCTGGCTGCCAGGGCATCTGCTTTATCTCCACTGGCGGCACCAGGAATCTGGACAAGGTAACCACCGTTCGCTGCTCTCCTCCAACGGATCCCTTCAATACCCAGGTCAGCCAGCTTGACGTTGGTTTTTATTCCTTGGAGCACCTGCAAATAGGAAAAAACCCTTCTTTCCGCCTCCGGCTGCAGAGTAACTGACACCGCAGTTGTTCTTGGTGCTCGGAGTTTGCGGCTCTTCTCCTTCTTAGGAGTTGACTTCTTCGATTTAGCTGGCTTTTTAGGGCGACCGTTCTTACCAACTAGCACCCATTCCCCTTCTACGGGTTTAGGCACTACCGGCTGCTCCTATTTGTGGAAGGAGCTAACGAAGCTGGAATTGCCGTAGCATTGTTAGCCTTCTCCTTGGTTCCTCTTTTTACGTTTTTGACGGCTGACAACGGAGGAGTTGGAAGTTTGGAGGACCGTTCTTCAGGTACGAGTATGCTTTTGCATTAGCATTCCTACGATCTGCGGCCAATGGAGGTCGCATCCGCTCCTCCGGCGGGAGCCTGTTCTCCATAGCCTCTAGCCGAGCGAACATTATGTTTTCCATTCGGAGCATCGCCTGCTCGAATCTTTCAGCAGAGACTACTTGAGGCGGCTCCATCTGAATCCTCGACTCGCGCGGCTGTGGCAGGGGAGGAAATTCCTCACTCGCCGCCTTCTTGCGAGGTGGCACAATCTGCTGCCCGGGCACCGTAATGGGCTGTGACGCCTGTGCTTGAGGGTGCAGCTGGCTTATTTGCACTCTCATATCAGCTAGCTCCTTTCGAAGCTCCGCCATCTCCGTCTGTTGACGGAGTAAGTCCTCCTTTAGGCGGTCATTGTCCGCTTTTAAGCGAGCCGTTTCACTGTTTGTGGTCCGGCATTGGAGCACTTCCAAGATCTCTTTAAAGAGTCCGCAGCATGGTTTAAGGCTTTTTGGAAAGTCCCCTTCAGATTGCCGGATCTCTTGGCTACTTTTAGAACAACCTCTACGCTCTTTTTAGCCAATTCGTTCAGGTCAAGAGCAGCCTCCGGCTGATTTGTACTATGCGCCCTAGTGGCAACTCGCAGTTGCCTGGCTTCCTCATCCAGGTCTGCCACCTCTTGCTCCGCACGGAGACGGAGCTCTTCCTGCTCAAGGCGGATTAATTCCTTTTGTGCCACATACTGACCCACATATTTACCTGTGGTCGGAGGGCGACCCCTGCCTTTCTTCGCGGGAGTTATACGAGCATCCTTCGCGACATTGTCCAGCTCAACGTCAGAACCCGCCTCTGGGGCAGAACCTTCATCCAAGTTTTTCCCTTTCCGCTTACGGAAAAACTTACTTAAGCAAGGAGACTCACTCCCTCAATGGATTCAACGGTCTCAAAGGTGTCCGCACTGCAGTTACTACTGTCTGAGAGACATTCAACAGACGCCATTCTTTCAAGAGCCGGCAGCCTTTCCAGTACAACAATTGGTGAAGCAACAGAAGTCCTTGAGCAAGCCAAAGTCGTCGGAGTAGTTGAGTCTCGCAACAATTCGCCCCCCCCAGAAAACGCGGGGCAGCCCGGGCCAAGCCCGGAGAGGGATTCTCCAGCACGAGTAGTGCTGGTACCCTCCTGGGGTAGTTTACTATTTACTGTTGCACTGTCCATCATGTTTTCTTCATCGGATACCCATTTTCGCGCCAAAGTCATCGTGTTTAAATCTAACTCATGCAAAATTTTCCCCCCCCAGAAAACGTGGGGCAGCCCGGGACAAGCCCGGGAGGGATTCTCCGGTTAAGGTACCCTCCTGGGGTAGTTCAAATTGTAATTTTGCACTATCCATGTTAAAACGATCGATCAGTAGTCCATTTTCGTGCCATAGTCGTCGGTTTATCCATCAGTTCGACATCCAAATCGTTTCCATCAAGAGTCCTTGTACTCGCCAAAGTAGTCGTTGTGTGTAAATTTCGCAAAGCTTTGCCCCCCCAGAAAACGTGGGGCAGCCCGAGACGTGCTCGGAGAGGGATTCTCCCGTTAGGGTACCCTCCTGGGGTAGTCGATTTTCAACTTTGCGTCCATACTTCCTTACTCCTCTTCCAGTTCGCAGTACGCCTGCCGGGCCGGTATAAAAACCACCAGTCCCGCCAGCCGCTGTCCGGAAATGGGCCCTTGGGACTCAACTTGAGCCCTCATCGGCCCCAACCCGGTACTGAGTGCGCTGCTCACACGCCACACCCAGGAGTATTTATCGGCTCTCCAGCCTAGATCCGTAGTGTTCAGCGTGACAGGGTCACCTCGAGAAGGATGTGGTTCTTCACCACGCACTACGGTCTTGAGGTGGCAGGCTAAGGCTCTCTCCGAAAGGAAAGAGCTGTATTGCGCCTGTGGGTCCACCCCCTGCAGATCAGAGATACAAGTACCTCATCACGCCTGCTTGACCCCCGCACCCCAAACCTAACCTAACCTTTTTTTTTTTTTTTTTTTTTTTTTTAACGTGGAGAAACCCGTCATGGGTACACACCCGCCCGGGGGGACGAGTGGTTATGTGAGACTCCTACTCACTAAAACTCCACGGTGTACCATCGGCCGCCATAGCGGGGCGCGCGGGCAATGCGGTTGCAATCTGCCGCGTTGCCCCGGCGGCTGGCCCCAGTCGGGCCTCGGCGCTAAAGAGAGACAGTCTGGTACAACCCCAACTGTCTCCCAGACGGCTGAACCAGTGCAATGGGAAGACGGGCCCCCCGACCCGTCTCCCCTGGTCCAGCAAGGGCAGAGGAAAGAGGCGGTTAACACCCCCACCTACTGCCCAACGTCTACGCTATCCTCTACCATTGGAAGAGAGAGTGGCAGCGCCTTCCCCTTAGGGGTGGCGGCTTGCAGCCCATTCCTGCCATACGATGCTCTGCCGGCCTGCCGGCGTCGGCGCACAAGGCGCAGTGGAGCTTTTCAGCTGCACACTCCAGCGCCTTGTGGCCAGGCTGCCCGCAGCGGAAACACAGACCTCCGCGGTCAACCGTCGACGGGCAAAGCGGACGCGTGTGGCCCACACCCATGCACTTGTAACAGCGCAAGGGCCCGCTCTCCAACAGACGCACACGCGCCGAACTCCAGCCTACCAAAAGACGGCCCGCCTCGACCAGCACCCTGGCAGCGGCAGTTGGGAGCGATAGGTGCAGCGCTCCCATACCTCTACCATAGGTGCGTATAACACCTGGCTTAATCAGGGCTGGCGCGCAGTACCCTTTCTTAGACGCAGCTGCCACCACCTCCTCGACTGTCACCGACTCGTCTAAACCGACTACCGTACACTCGCCTTTTTAATGGGCCTGGCAATAGTACCTCGCCCTCCAACACCGTCTGCAGGATCTCGGCAATCCGATCTGCCTGTTCTGAGCCACGGGAGCCACGGATCTCTACAATCCTTGACCCCGTAGCTGTGGCCCGCGTTGAAATGTCCTCAATATCGAGATTCGCCAGTGCGACATGGTCCCGGGCTTTCAAGAGAGCCGCCTTATAACTTAACCCCCCCCCGGCCTCTGGCTGCAGCGTAATAACGACTGCAGCTGAGCGCGGTGTCGAGGGGAGCTTCGCCTTGGGCCTAGACCCAGGCGCTCTCCCAGAAGGAGCGGGAGCCATTACCGCAGCAGTCCTCAGCACCGGAGCAGACTTCTTTTTTTTTCCGGCGGCGACTACGGGACACAGTAGTCCATCCTGCATTCGATGTTGCCGAGATAGGAGCAGAAGCACCAGACCCAGGCACCGTGCGCTCCATCTCCAGGGGCTCCTGGAGACTACCAGCTTCCGTCGGACCCTTTTTTACAGGGGCAGTCGCTGACGACTTGGGCACTGCAGGCCTTCGGCTCATGGCCTTGGGACCCACAGGCTTAGTGACAGCATCTCTCGGTAATTTGCCGGAGGCCAGAGGGGGGCGAACCCCTGAAGCAGGGAGGAGACGGTCCTCCAGGGCCTCAATCTGGGCGGCCATGACCTCCCCCATTGTGACCCGGAGAGACCGCTCCATCTTCTCCAATTGAACCCCCATGGCGTCCACCAACACCTGCGGCAATACATTCTCTGCCTGGTTAGACCCCTCCGGCTGCACTTGTAGCGACGGTGGCGCAAGAGCCACCCCTCCCCGACTTCGCAACGAGGTCACCTCCGCCCGGAGGCTCTCCACCTCCTGATGGAGCCTCCTCGTCTCGCGTCGGAGAAGGAAGGTCTCCTCCGTCACCGTACGCGTAAGAGCGGTGGCAGTGACCCTCTTGGAGGATCCAGGCCGCCTCCTTGAGCTGCTTAATATAAGTCCCCTTAAGGTTGCCAGATTTTTTGGCAACCCTAAGGATTTCGTCTGTCTGCTCCTTGGCGAGGGCTCTCAGACTTTCCGGGTCGAGAATCTCGATCCCGTCCAGCACCCCCACATCCGCTACAGATACCGCTTCTTCGGTGTATGCTGATTCGGGACAATTTGCCCCGTGTGCCTCCTCTACTAACGCAGCATGTGTCACCCCAGAAGAGGAGCCCAGGTTACGGGCTTTACCCCTCTGGGCCGAAGACACCTTGCCGGGAGCCACCCCGTCCGCGCCAACATTGCCGCCATGCGACCGTTTCCTGTGAGCTATCGTCACCGACTCTGGATTACTGGAGCTGTCTTTCCAATGATGGACAGTAAAAGTATCCGTCACCGAACTCCTCTCCAACACCACAATGGGTTCTTCAGTTGTCCTTTCTGCAATTGCCAGGGTCGTCTTTTGTGCGCTATCATCAATCCGTGTGCTCGCCTTAGTCGTCGTTTTATTCTTTCCCGAACTCGCAAAACTCTGCCCCCCCCAGAAAACGCGGGGCAGCCCGAGCTAGGCTCGGGGAGGGATTCTCCAGCGGCGCTGGTACCTCCTGGGGTAATAACTTTTTAGGTCTTGCTTCCATTCTCTATTTCTCACCCTCCAGTTTGCGGTACGCCTGCCGA
The DNA here is from genome assembly GCA_033032175.1 of Saturnia japonica. NCBI lineage: Eukaryota > Metazoa > Arthropoda > Insecta > Lepidoptera > Saturniidae > Saturnia > Saturnia japonica. Next base: position 21,988,735 of record CM065310.1, on the reverse strand, counting down.
GATTGATATGAAAACAACCAATCCCGCCAGCCGCTGTCCGGAACTGGGCCCTTGGGGCTCAAACTGAGCCCTCATCGGCCCCAGCCCGGTACTGGGTGCGCCGCGCACATGCCACACCCAGGAGCTTTTAACGGCCCTCCAGCCAGCGCCCCTCCATGGTCCCCTCTGATAAGCAGAGGGATACCAGGAGGAGCGCGTCAGAAATTAGCCGCCGACCAAACTGGTCGACGTTGCCCGGGGTGCACCACGAGGAGGTTTCTGACATCGCACCCCAAACCTAACCTAACCTAACCTTTTTTTTTTTTTTTTTTTTTTTTTTTTTTTTTTTTTTTTTTTTTTTTTTTTTTTTTTTTTTTTTTTTTTTTTTTTTTAACGTGGAGAAACCCTTCATGGGTACACACCCGCCCGGGGGGACGAGTGGTTATGTGAGACTCCTACTCACTAAAACTCCACGGTGTACCATCGGCCGCCATAGCGGGACGCCGCGGGCAATGCGGTTGCAATCGGCCGCGACGCCCCGGCAGCCGGCCCAAGTCGGGCCCCGGCGCTAAAGAGAGACAGTCTGGTACAACCCCAACTGTCTCCCAGACGGCTGAACCAGTGCAATGGGAAGACGGGCCCCCCGACCCGCCCTCCCTTGGTTCAGCAAGGTAGAGGTGTAGGAAGATGGACGTCTCCCACCTCTACCTTTCCGTCTGCGCTCGACCTTCCCCAGGTCCAGGTGCAGCTGGTTGAGCTCCGCTTTTAGCTTTTGTGGGTGGCTTGCAGGCAGCACCCCCCATATAATGCTCTGCCGGCCTACCTGCATCGGCACACAAGGCACAGCGCAGCTTTTCAGCTGTGCACTGTTGTGCCTTGTGGCCAGCAAGCCCGCAGCGGAAGCACAGAGCTCCCCTGTCTTTATCTGACGAGCAGAGGGGCCTGGTATGGCCCACGTCTAGGCACCTAAAGCACCGGAAAGTCTTATTCTCCAGGAGCCGGACGCGTGCCGAACTCCACCCGACGAGGAGTCGTTTGGATTCCACTAGCACTTTGGCAGCAACGACAGGGAGCGACAGATGGATTGCTCCATTGCCTCTTCCATAGGCACGTATTTCTCCGGCCTTAATTAGGGCCGGATCACACCCAGCCTTCGTCGCCGCTGCCGCTACCACCTCGTCAACCGACACAGAGTCCTCAAGTCCGACAAGGCGCACTCCAACTCTCCTAATAGGTCTCGTCACGGTTGCGACTTCCACCAGTGCTTCTTGGAGCTTCTGAGCCAATTCGTCGGCCCTCTCCGAGCTACGGTCGCCAGGGATTTCAAGGATCCTAGATCCTGTGGCTGAGGTCCGCAGTGATAGATCCTCTATCCCTAAATCCGACAGATTGACCCGGTCCTTTGCCTTCAGAAAAGCCGCCGCATAGCTAACTCCTCCTGCTACAGCCTCCGGCTGCAGTGTTATTTGCACTGCAGCCGTGCGCGGCGTTCTAGGGAACCTAGCTTTAGGTTTTGACGCAGGTGCATTTCCAGAACGGGCAGTGGCCACTTTTGGAGCTACCGTTGGAGCTACACAAGAAGACTTCTTCTTGGCTTTTCGGCGACGGCGACGGGTCACAGTTGACCACTCCGCGTCAGCTGTCGTCCGATCCAGAACAGGGGCAGAGGTAGAAGGTAAGACCCATTCCATGCCCAAGGATTGATCGGCTGTTCTCGCAACCTTAGCACTAGGCTTCGGTGCAGGCACTGTAGGCTTCGGTCCCGGTGGTTTTACTAGCCTGGACGCCACAGGACCAGAAGCTGGTTTTTTGTCCGCGGCCAAAGCGGGGCGGACCACCGGAGCGGGAAGGAGCCGGTCCTCTATGGCCTCCAGGCGGGCGGATATAACCTCCCCAAAGGAGACACGGAGCGACCTCTCCAAAACCTCCATCTGGCCCATCATTGCTTCTACCATCTGACTGGTAGGTTCCAACTGCGGCTGTGGCTCTGGTGGTAGAGGTGCAGCCTGCGCCTTGCCACGCAATGTAGCAATATCCGCCTTTAATTCGGCTACCTCCTCGCGGAGTTTCCGCGTCTCTCTGCGGAGAAGAAGTGTTTCCTCCGTCACTGTGCGTGTGAGCGCAGTTGCAGTGATCTCCTGGAGAGTTCTCGCAGCCTCCTCGAGATCCCTCACATACGTACCCTTGAGATTGGTAGACTTCTTACTGATCTCAAGGATTTTTGAAACTTTATCGGCCGCCAAAGCCCTCAGACTATCTGGATCAAGGGTCTCGACATCCTCCACAACCTCGTAAACATCTGCCCCCTTTGGAGCCTCACCAGCAACTGTCTCACGTGTCAACTCTGCAGAGCAGCCGGGGTCTCGCTTCTTACCCTCCCAGCAGTCGAAACTTTGCTCGGGGGTGTTTCCACCTCAAACACACCCGCTTCACCAGCTTTAAACGGCCGCTTTCTGGTGTCAACTGCCACAGTCTCCATACCGGAGCGTTCTCCCCAGTGCTTGATGGCAAATTTATCAAGCCTCAAGTCCTTGTCGAGCCTTATAAAAGGCGTTTCAATGTTCCTTATACGCGAAGCCAAGGTCGTATCGTCATGAGAATCAGCAGTCCGGTTACTTGCTAAGGTCGTCGTTTTCTTACTACGCAAAACTTTGCCCCCCCAGAGAACGCGGGGCAGCCCGAGCCAGGCTCGGAGAGGGATTCTCCAGCTCCTGAGGAGCTGGTACCCTCCTGGGGTAATAACTTCTTTGGTTTTGCCTCCATCCTTATCTCCTTCTACCATCAGTTTGCGGTACGCCTGCCGGGACCGGTATAAAAGCTACCGATCCCGCCAGCCGCTGTCCGGAACTGGGCCCTTGGGGCTCAAATTGAGCCCTCATCGGCCCCAGCCCGGTACTGGGTGCGCCGCGCACATGCCACACCCAGGAGCTTTTAATGGCCCTCCAGCCAGTACCCCTCCACAGTCCCCTCTGATAATCAGAGGGATACCGGGAGGAGTTTGTCAGGTATCAGCCGCCGACCAGACTGGTCGACGTTGCCCGGGGTGCACCACGAGGAGGTTCCTGACACGCACCCCAACCTAACCTAACCTAACCTTTTTTTTTTTTTTTTTTTTTTTTTTTTTTTTTAACGTGGAGAAACCCGTCATGGGTACACACTCGCCCGGGGGGACGAGTGGTTATGTGAGACTCCTACTCACTAAAACTCCACGGTGTACCATCCGCCGCCATAGTAGGGCGACGCGGGCACTGCGTTGGCATACAGCCGCGCCGCCCCGGCGGCCGGCCCGGCTGAACCGGGCCCCGGCCTAAATAGGAGACGGCTCAGTACACCCTAGCCGTCTCCTCCGTCCGCCGAGCCTGTGCAATGAGAAGACGGGCCCCCCGACCCGTCTCCTCTGGCTCGGCTAGGGTGGCGGGAGTTGGCGAATGAACCGCCTCCTCCTGCCACCCGTTCTTCTTTGTCGGAGAGGGCCGCTCAGGGGATCCCCTTCACGGACCCTCTCCGCGGCCTCCTTCTGCGATATGACGTCCTCGCAGAAGGAGGCCATTGCCGTCCATGCCCTCTCGCTGTCGAGCATGGCTCTCACCACACTCGGCAGCGAGAGGTCCCCTCCAACGACTGCGGCCAGAGTGCAACGCTGCTCCTCCCACGCAGCACACTCACCAAGAGTGTGCTGCGCCGTATCCTCTGCAGCCCCGCACTCATGGCACACAGGCGAGGGCTCCCTCCTGGCTATCTTGTGCAGGTACCATCCGAAGCATCCATGTCCGGACAGTACCTGCACAAGCCTAAACGTCAGGGAGCCCTGCTCCCTGAAACTCCACTTCCGGAGGACCGGACGGACGGCGTCAATGGAGTAGCGCCCATATCGCGCGTCCGCCAGGTCCTCCTCCCACCTCCTCAGCACATCCTCGCGGACATCCCTCCGCACGACTTCAATTTCTTCGGGAGCCGGAGGCTCTCCTGACGCCCTCCTCGCCGCCATGAATCTATACACGGCGGCGAGCACCTCCGCCTCCAGCTCCCACGGCGGGGAGCCGGCGAGCACACAGGCCGCCCCCGCGGACACCGATCGGTATCCACGAACTACTCTCAGCGCCACGACACGCTGCGCAGCACGCAGCACGCGTCTGTTTGTGGCGCTGAGGGCATCCACCCAGATCGGTGCCCCGTAGACGGCCATGCTCCGTACGACCCCCGCGAACAGCCGGCGACAGCTCGCGCCCGGTCCCCCCGAGTTCGGGAGGAGTCTACCGAGAGCTGCCGCCGCTCCCACAATGCGCGGTCCGAGCCCCTTAAAATGGGGCTCGAACCGCCAGCGCCCGTCCAGGACGAGGCCCAGATATTTCATCTGGGCCCCGACCCGGACCCTCGCCCCTTCTACATATATGTGGGCCCCAGGGGGCGGCCCACACCGAGGTCCATGAAAAAGAAGTGCCTCGGTCTTCTCCGCCGCCACCCTAAGACCCAACGCTTTGATGCGCCTGACCACGAGGGCCGTACCCTCCGTGGCCAGGCGCGCCACCTCAACATAACTCCCCCCCGGGCTACGACCAAGGTGTCGTCCGCGTAGCAGAGTATGCGGACTCCCTCCGGAAGTGCTACGCGGAGCACCCAGTCGTAGCCCATGTTCCACAGGAGCGGTCCCAACACGACCCCTGTGGAACACCACACCCAACGCGGCGCCGGGCCACAATCCCCCGGCCGTCCGCGAAGACGACCTCCCTCTCTTGGAGGTAGTCCTCCAACAGCCGCCGCAGGTACGAGGGCACCCCGAAAAACCGGAGTGCCTCCCGAATAACGTTGTGCGGCAGACTGTTGAAGGCGTTGGCGATGTCGATTGACACCGCCAGCAGCCTACCTCCCTCCCGGGTCGCCTCCTCGGACCACGCCTTCAGGGTGGAGAGGGCGTCCAAAGTGGAGCGCCCTCTCCGGAAACCGAACTGCCAGTCCGATAGGACCGGCCCCACCTCCTCCATGTGCCGGATGACACGGGAGGCTATTATTCTCTCCAGCATTTTCGCCGTGTCATCCAGCAGCACCAGGGGCCGGTATGAGGACGGGCAGTCCGGAGGGCGACCCTCCTTCGGCAACAGGCAGAGTCGCCCCACCTTCCAGAGCTTCGGGAACCGTCCGACCAGCAAACAGCGGTCGAACAGCTCCCGAAGCTCTCCCCCCATGTGTCCCAGCGCCACTCCTAGTAACTGACCCGGTACCCCGTCCGGGCCAGGTGCCCTCCGCTTCTTGCGAAGGCGCTGCACCGCCCGCCCCATCTCGTCATCAGTAACGATCTGGGGCGGTGCTAGCTCCTCCGCAACAAAGCCCCCATTGGACATGGGAGGTGGGAGGAGCACCGGAGGGTCGGGCAGCAATGTGGCCACGACCCTCCCTAGGACCTCTGGATCGATTGTTTCCGTTAAAGGGGGCGCCTGCCCCCGGAACTTTCTCCTAACCATACGGTAAAGCAATGTGGCCACGACCCTCCCTAGGACCTCTGGATCGATTGTTTCCGTTAAAGGGGGCGCCTGCCCCCGGAACTTTCTCCTAACCATACGGTAAGGGCGCCCCCACGGATCCCGATCCAGGGTCCCAAGGAGCTCCTCCCATTTCTCGTCCTTGGCCCGGCCTATGGCTGCCTGCAGGGAATTACGGCATTCCACTCTTGCGCTCTGTGACCCGGCTTCCCGCACCGGAAACACAGCCCCCCCCTATCAACCGTCGATGGGCAAGTAGGCCGCGTATGACCCAAGCCCAAACACCTGAAGCACCTCAGAGGCTTTTGCTCCAGGAGATGGACTCGGGCCGAACTCCATCCTACCAGGAGGCGTCCCCCCTCAACGAGTACTTTCGCCGCGGTGACAGGGAGGGACATATGGACTCTTCCCAAGGTTCTCCCCGAGGTCTGGATTTCCCCCACCCTAATTTCATCTGTCGCGCACCCTCCCTTGGTCGCGACAGCTGCCACCACCTCTTCCTTCGACACCGAGTCATCCAGGCCAACGATGCGGACGTCCACACGCTTCATTGGCCTGCCTATAGTGGCCACGCCCTCTAATGCCGTCCGGAGGCAATGTGCCAACTTATCGGCCTGTGTCGCGCCTTGGGCTCCGGGGTCTCAATGACCCTGGCGCCCGTAGCGGTCTCTTGACCGATAAATCCTCGATGCCCAGGGCGGGCAAGTCAGACGCCAATCGTGCCCTCAGAAAGGCCTCCTTGTAGCTCACCCCCTGAGCCACTGCCTCAGGCTGCAGCGTTATAAGCACTGCAGCTGAGCGTGGGGGCGAGGGGAGCTTAGGCTTCGGCTTTTGCCCAGGCGTACCCTTCTGGAGAGCGGAGCAACCGGCGCAGCCCCGCTGGCACCGAATGTATCGCCACCTTCTTCTTTTTGCGACGAGCCACAACCGTGGTCCACGCCGCATCGGAATCCGTCGGTGCCGGAAGGCGTGCCCATTCCATACCCAGGACAGGCACTTGAGAGGACGCCGTCAGCCCGGCATCGCAGAGCGAAGGCATCGCGCGAGGCACAGGCTTGGGACCTGAAGTCTTTGTTCCAGTGGTGCTGGCAGCCGTCGGTCTCTTGTCTGCGGCCAAAGGAGGACGAGGACGAGTCACTGGGATAAGCGGCCTCTAACACCACCAGGCGGGCGTTCATCTCACCAAAAGACTTCTGAAATGTACGCTCCAGGCCCTGGATAGCAACCGCTATGGACTCCTGCCCTGAGGCCCTGACAGAGACTCAGGAGATGGTGGAGGAACCTCCTTTCTCGCGTCGGCCTCCTGACGCATATCCAGAATCTCTGCCTTAACCTGCACGAGCTCTCGGCGGAGCCTCGATATCATGCCCGAAGGCAAAGCGTCTCCTCGGTCACAGTGCGTGTCAACGCCGTGGAACAATCTCTTGTAGGACACTGGCCGATCCCTTCAGGTCTTTAATAGACGTCCCTTTTAGATTGCCAGACTTCTTGCAGACGTCGTATATCTTGGCAATCTTTTCGCCAGCCAGAGCTCTTAGCATATCGGGGTCAAGGGTTTCGATGGCCTGTTCCTCCTCAACCCAGAGCTCCCACTAGCTCCCTTCTCCTCATCAAACTCTGGCCCTTTCCAGGAAGCTGCATCGCCAGTATCTGCATGCCTCTGACCCGCCGAAGACCCTGGGTCATGTGCCCTACCCCTCTGGGCCGTTGTTACTTTCGGGGCTATTACTGGATCTAATGTAAGCGGTTCCCCTACCCGCTTTAGACCCCCCGCACTTCCCTCGTCACTCACCACATTTCCACGACATTCCTTAAACCTAAGTGTTAAAATTTTTGGGTTAGTTTCACTCATTGTTGTTCCCACGAGAGTGGGGGAAGAGAAGGTCCACCCAGGCAGTGCCCCCTGTGCCTGGGTAAGCCTAACGTAACCCGTCAGAGAGTCGGCCGGTTCTCTGACGGGGGTCGCACTCGTGACTGGACTCCCCCCAGCCACGCATCCCTTCGTGGTGCGCCGCCACTTGGGATTGGGGTGATTTTTTATAGAGGTTTTCTTCCTCGCGGTCCGGGCGGTGAAGCCGAGACCCTCGGTCCCATCGAAGCCGCGAGACATGACCACGACACTTCGATGGGATTACGAGAATGACGGAGGTAGTGAGAAAAGCCCCACTTACCTGCCCGACGGCAGGTTAGTGCTCGCCGGGCCCGCCATCGCCCCGTCCAGTCACTCCCTCTGCTAATCAGAGGGATGTAACGACGGAGGAAGAAACCCCAAAAAAAAAAAAAAAAAAAAAAAAAAAAAAAAAAAAAAAAACCCCCCTGTCAGGTATTCGCCGCCGACCGTGAAGCGGGCGACGTTGCCCGGGACACACCACCCTAACCTAACCTAACCTTTTTTTTTTTTTTTTTTTTTTTTTTTTTTTTACGTGGAGAAACCCGTCATGGGTACACACTCGCCCGGGGGGACGAGTGGTTATGTGAGACTCCTACTCACTAAAACTCCACGGTGTACCATCGGCCGCCATAGTGGGGCACGCGGGCACTGCGGTTGCAATCGGCCGCGACGCCCCGGAGGCTGGCCCCAGTCGGGCCCCGGCGCTAAAGAGAGACAGTCTGGTACAACCCCAACTGTCTCCCAGACGGCTGTACCAGTGCAATGGGAAGACGGGCCCCCCGACCCATCTCCCCTTGGTCCAGCAAGGGCGGAGGAAGGAGGCGAGTACACCGCCCCCCCTCCTACCACCCACCGTCTACGCAACCCCCTACGGAGGTCGTTGTGCTGGTGGCGGTCTACCCTTTATCAGGGGTGGCCTGCACTTCGCGCCCGTCATATAATGGTCTGCTGACCTCCCTGCATCAGCACACAAGGCGCAATGCAGCTTTGCAGCGATACATTGTTGCGCCTTATGGCCAGGCAGCCCACACCGGAAGCAAAGTATCCCTCGGTCCACATCCGACATGCAAACAGGCCGAGTGTGACCCACATCCATGCATCGGTAACATCGCATGGGTCCACCCTCAAGGAAGCGCACACGTGCCGCGCTCCAGCCCACCAATAGGCGTTTTGCCTCCACCAACACCTTCGCAGCTGCTACGGGAAGCGCAAGGTGGACCGCACCACTTCCCCGGCCATAGATGTTAATAGAGCCGGCCCTAATAAGAGCCGGCTCGCAACCCCCCTTTGCTGCTGCGGCTGCAACTACCTCTTCTATCGACACGGAGTCGTCTAGCCCGACGACACGGATGTTCATCCTTTTAATGGGCCGGACCACCGTGGCCAACCCCGACAGTTCCTCTTGGAGGTGCTCCGCCAGCATGTCAGCCTGCCCCGAGCTCTGGTTTCCTTGGATCTCAATGATCCGGGAACCAGTGGCAGTGGGGCGCACTGAGAAATTCTCTATGCCGAGAGCTGACATGCTGACTCGGTCCCGCGCCTCCATAAGAGCGTCCTTGTAGCTTAATCCCCCCGCCACAGCTTCCGGCCGCAGCGTAATGACCACCGCAGCCGAGCGCGGTGTCAAGGGGAGTTTTGCCTTGGGCTTGGATTTTGATCTAAGCCCACCTCCAGATGGGCCAGAAGTCACTGCCGTGGAAGCCTTAGCCTGCTTCTTGCGTCGACGTCGGCGATGAGCCACTGTAGTCCAACCGTCATCATTTGGTGTAGATAAGTCTGGAGCAGGTGTAGCAGTTCCGAGCGTATTCCGCTCGTGTCCATGGGCTCCTGGGAACTATCAACTACAGTCAGCCCTTTCACAGAAGGTGTAGGGGCAGGTGTCACAGACTTCGGCACTTGCGCACTGCGCGTTTACGGCTGGAAGCCTTTGATACTGCAGGCCTGGATGAAAGAGCGCTAACGACTTTGTCGGTGGCTAGAGGGGGGCGAACCACCTTGGAAGGTAGGAGACGATCGTCCAGAGCCTCAATGCGGGCGGTGACGACCTCCCCCATCGAGACCCGGAGCGACCGCTCCATCCTGTCCATGTGGACCCCATCGCATCCACACCAAACTGCACCAGGGAACCAGGATCACTATCCGACTGCACCTGCGACGACGACGGCACAGGATGAACCTCCACCCTGCCACGCAACGAGGAGAGCTCAGCCTTGAGCTCCTCCACCTCCTCACGGAGCTTCCTCGTCTCGCGTCGCAGAAGAAGGTTCCTCCGCCACCGTACGAGCGAGAGCTGTTGCGGTAACCTCGTGAAGAGTCCACGCCGCCTCCTTCAGCGTTTTTACAAACGTGCCCTTTAAATTTCCAGATCTCTTGGCAACGTCAAGGATTTGGTCCGTTTTTTCCTTTGCGAGGGCTCTGAGTGTCTCGGGGTCAAGAAGCTCGATCCCCCGAGAACCCCCACATCCGCAACAGCAAGCTCATCATTACCTGTCTTCTGGGCAAGAGACATAGGCCCGTGGTTCGCTTGTCTTGCTCGCCGACATCGAACGGGACACTCTAACTTGTACATCCCAAGTCACGAAGTTTCCCTCGCCCAGCTGACGTGACCTTACTAGGAGTGGCCTGTACCTCGTCCGCCCCAGCCTCGTCATTACCATGTGACCGCTTAACAGCCACAGATACTGGGGCTGAACTATCTGCCTTTCCAGTCCAATGCCTTATCGTGAAATTGTCAAGCGAGGAGATCCTCTCGAGCCTAACAATGGGCAAATCAGTCCTTATCTTCGAACCAAAGTCGTCAAATTTCCATCAGAATCCAAGGTCCGTTCACATGCCGTGGTCGTCGGGTTTTTATCAAAATCGCGCAAATCTTTGCCCCCCCCAGAAAAAGTGGGGCAGCCCGAGGCTTGCTCGGGGAGGGATTCTCCCTTGCGGGTACCCTCCTGGGGTAGTTTCTTTTTAGGATTTGCCTTCTCTTCTTAACTCTACCCGTCAGTTTGCGGTACGCCTGCCGGGACCAGTATAAAACTACCAGTCCCGCCAGCCGCTGTCCGGAACGGGCCTTGGAACTCAAATTGAGCCCTCATCGGCCCCAGCCCGGTACTGGGTGCGCCGCGCACATCCACACCCAGGAGCTTTTAATGGCCCTCCAGCCAATACCCCCCACAGTCCCCTCTGATAATCAGAGGGATACCGGGAGGAGTTTGTCAGGTATCAGCCGCCGACCAACTGGTCGACGTTGCCCGGGTGCACCACGAGGAGGTTCCTGACACGCACCCCAACCTTTTTTTTTTTTTTTTTTTTTTTTTTTTTTTTTTTTTTTTTTTTAACGTGGAGAAACCCTTCATGGGTACACTCTCCCCGGGGGGACGAGTGGTTATGTGAGACTCCTACTCACTAAAACTCCACGGTGTACCATCGGCCGCCATAGTGGGGCGCGCGGGCACTGCAGTGTCACTCAGCCGTGTTGCCCCGGCGGCCGGCCCCAATCGGGCCCCGGCGCTAAAGAGAGACAGTCTGGTACAACCCCAACTGTTCCCAGACGGCTGAACCAGTGCAATGGAAAGACGGGCCCCCCGACCCGTCTCCCCTTGGTTCAGCAAAGGTGAAGGAAGGAGGCGAAAAAACACTCCCTCCTAACACCCAACGTTACGCTACCCCCCCTACGGAGGTGGTGGTGCAGGTGGTGCCCTTCCTCTCTTTTCAGGGGGCCTACATTGGGCGCCCCCCATGTAGTGCCCCGCCGGCCTTCCGGCGTCGGCACACAAGGCGCAGTGCAGCTTTTCAGCAGTGCACGCTTGCGCCTTGTGGCCAGGCTCTCCGCATCGGAAGCACAGTGCTCCTCTATTGACCGCCGTTGATGGGCAGAGCGGACGCGTGTGGCCTACCTCCATGCAGCGGTAACACCGCATGGGCCCACCCTCCAGGAGGCGCACACGAGCCGCACTCCACCCGACCAGGAGGCGACCCCCTCCACCACCACCTTGGCACGGCTAAGGTAACGCAAGATGGACTGCGCCGCTGCCCCTGCCATAGGTTTAATAGAGCCAGCCCTGATAAGAGCTGGCTCACAACTTCCCTTAGTCGCTGCAGCCGCAACGACTTCCTCCCCGAGACGGATTCATCCGTCCTATGACTCGGATATGGGCCCTTTTAACGGGGCCGAGTCACCACAGCCAACCCCGACAACTCTTCTGGAGGCGCTCCGCCAGCCATAGCCTGCTCCGAACTTTGACCCCCCGAATTCTACGATCCAGATCCAGTGGCAGACGGGCGCCACGAGAAATCCTCTTACCGAGCTCTGCCATACTCACTCGGTCCCTCGCTTCTAAAAGAGCGTCCTTATAGCTAAATCCCTCCGCCACAGCTCCGGCTGCACGTAATAACAACCCGCAGCCGAGCGCGGTGTCGAAGGGAGCTTCGCCTTTGGTTTGGCTTAGGCTTGCCTCCTGGTGGGATGGAAGCCGCTACCATCGGAGCCTTAGTGGGCTTCTTGTTTCGGCGTCGGCGACGAGCTACAATTGTCCACTCCCCGTCAGGCATCACTGGAGGAGCAGGAGCAGGAGCGGATCCAGGGAGCGGTTCGCAGTGTACTCCCTTCGGACCGGTAGTCCGCAGGGAGAGCCCTGTCAACTTAGGTCCTGCGTCTTAGCCCTAACAGGCTTGGGAACTGTGGGCCCGGGAGTCGCCTTGCGGTTTGCATTCAAGGGTGGGCGGACCACCTTAGCGGGCAGGAGACGGTCTCCCAACGCCTCAATCTGGGCGGACATTGCCTCACCCAAGGAGAGCCGAAGCGACCGCTCCATGCGAACCATGTGATCCGCCAATACGTCTTGCACGTTCTGCGGCAAAGTTTGTTCTTCCTGACTGGAAGATCCGGCCGCAGTGCCGGCACTGGTGGCAGAGGTAGAGCATCGGCCCTGCCACGTAAGCAGCGAGCTCCGCCTTCAGCTCTACCACTTCTTCGCGAAGCTTCCGCGTTTCTCGCCGCAAAGTAAAGTCTCTTCTGCCACCGTGCGCCTAAGCGCAGTTGCCGTCACCTCCTGGAGGGTTCTAGCTGCCTCCTTCAGCGCCTTTATGCACGTACCCTTGAGGTTGCTAGACATCTGCATACCTCAAGGATATGTCAACTTTGCTTGTCGCCAGTGCCCTCAGGTCTCCGGGGTCGAGAGCCTCAAAGTCTAGAGGCGGCTCTGCAGGTAACTTCTGCAGAGTGTTACCGCGGACAGAGGAACTCTCATCACGCGACTCAACCGCACCCCCTGGAACACTCGTTGACCTAGTTGAACCACCCGGTCACGTGCTCTTCCTCTCTGGGCCGTTGTTACCTTACTAGGCGTAGCGTCCCCACCAGTAACACCCGGTTATCTTCATGTGTCCGCTTCCTGTCAGACACAGCTTCCGTCGTTGTAATATCGGGGCTCTCAGACCAGTGTCTGACCGAAAAACGGTCCAGTGAGAGATCCCTGAGAATCCGAACAACAGGCTGATCAGTAGCCAGTGTGCGTTTGTCCGTAGTCGTCATTTTCTTGATGGAATCGGTTTCCCGTGTTCTTGCCGTAGTGTAGTTTTATCGGAGTCGCGCAAAATTTTGCCCCCCCCAGAGAACGTGGGGCAGCCCGAGCTATGCTCGGGGAGGGATTCTCCCTTGCGGGTACCCTCCTGGGGTATTAAACTTTTTAACTTTGCCTTGTCCATCATCATATTTCAATCCTTCTAGTTCGCAGTACGCCTGCCGGGATCGGTATAAAACAACCGATCCCGCCAGCCGCTACCCGGAACTGGGGCCCTTGGGGCTCAAACTGAGCCCTCATCGGCCCCAGCCCGGTACTGGGTGCGCTGCTCACACGCCACACCCAGGAGCTTTTCATGGCCCTCCAGCCGGCGCTCCTCCACAGTCCCTTCTGCTAAGCAGAGGGGTACCGGGAAGAGCGCGTCAGATATTAGCCGCCGACCAAACTGGTCGACGTTGCCCGGGGTGCACCACGAGGAGGTTTCTGACATCGCACCCCCACGCACCCCAACTTTTTTTTTTTTTTTTTTTTTAACGTGGAGAAACCCTTCATGGGTACACACTCGCCCGGGGGGACGAGTGGTTATGTGAGACTCCTACTCACTAAAACTCCACGGTGTACCATCGGCCGCCATAGTGGGGCGCGCGGGCACTGCGGTGTGCAATCAGCCGCGTTGCCCCGGCGGCCGGCCCCAATCGGGCCCCGGCGCTAAAGAGAGACAGTCTGGTACAACCCCAACTGTCTCCCAGACGGCTGAACCAGTGCAATGGAAAGACGGGCCCCCCGACCCGTCTCCCTTGGTTCAGCAAAGGTGAAGGAAGGAGGCGAAAAACACTCCCTCCTAACACCCAACGTCTACGCTACCCCCCTACAGAGGTGGTGGTGCAGGCGGTGCCCTTCCTCTCTTTTCAGGGGGCCTACATTGGGCGCCCCCCATGTTGCCCCGCCGGCCTTCCGGCGTCGGCACACAAGGCGCAGTGCAGCTTTTCAGCAGTGCACGCTTGCGCCTTGTGGCCAGGCTCTCCGCATCGGAAGCACAGTGCTCCTCTATTGACCGCCGTTGATGGGCAGAGCGGACGCGTGTGGCCTACCTCCATGCAGCGGTAACACCGCATGGGCCCACCCTCCAGGAGGCGCACACGAGCCGCACTCCACCCGACCAGGGGCGACCCGCCTCCACCACCACCTTGGCAGCGGCTACAGGTAACGCAAGATGGACTGCGCCGCTGCCCCTGCCATAGGTGTTAATAGAGCCAGCCCTGATAAGAGCTGGCTCACAACTTCCCTTAGTCGCTGCAGCCGCAACGACTTCCTCCACCGAGACGGATTCATCCAGTCCTATGACTCGGATATGGGCCCTTTTAACGGGCGAGTCACCACAGCCAACCCGACAACTCTTCCTGGAGGCGCTCCGCCAGCCTATCGGCCTGCTCCGAACTTTGATCCCCCCGAATCTCTACGATCCTAGATCCAGTGACAGAGGGGCGCCACGAGAAATCCTCTATACCGAGCTCTGCCATACTCACTCGGTCCCTCGCTTCTAAAAGAGCGTCCTTATAGCTAAATCCCTCCGCCACAGCTCCCGGCTGCAGCGTAATAACAACCGCAGCCGAGCGCGGTGTCGAAGGGAGCTTCGCCCTTGGTTTAGGCTTAGGCTTGCCTCCAGGTGGGATGGAAGCCGCTACCATCGGAGCCTTAGTGGGCTTCTTGTTTCGGCGTCGGCGACGAGCTACAATTGTCCACTCCCCGTCAGGCATCACTGGAGGAGCAGGAGCAGGAGCGGATCCAGGGAGCGGTTCGCAGTGTACTCCCTTCGGACCGGTAGTCACCGCAGGGAGAGACCTTGTCAACTTAGGTCCTGCTCTTAGCCCTAACAGGCTTGGGAACTGTGGGCCCGGGAGTCGCCTTGCGGTTTGCATTCAAGGGTGGGCGGACCACCTTAGCGGGCAGGAGACGGTCTCCCAACGCCTCAATCTGGGCGGACATTGCCTCACCCAAGGAGAGCCGAAGCGACCGCTCCATGCGAACCATGTGATCCGCCAATACGTCTTGCACGTTCTGCGGCAAAGTTTGTTCTTCCTGACTGGAAGACTCCGGCCGCAGTGCCGGCACTGGTGGCAGAGGTAGAGCATCGGCCCTGCCACGTAGAGCAGCGAGCTCCGCCTTCAGCTCTACCACTTCTTCGCGAAGCTTCCGCGTTTCTCGCCGCAAGAGTAAAGTCTCTTCTGCCACCGTGCGCCTAAGCGCAGTTGCCGTCACCTCCTGGAGGGTTCTAGCTGCCTCCTTCAGCGCCTTTATGCACGTACCCTTGAGGTTGCTAGACACTCTGCATACCTCAAGGATAGTGTCAACTTTACTTGTCGCCAGAGCCCTCAGGCTCTCCGGGTCGAGAGCCTCAAAGTCTAGAGGTGGCTCTGCAGGTAACTTCTGCAGAGTGTTACCGCGGACAGAGGAAACTCATCACGCGACTCAAACCCACCCCCTGGAACACTCGTTGACCTAGTTGAACCACCCCGGTCACGTGCTCTTCCTCTCTGGGCCGTTGTTACCTTACTAGGCGTAGCGTCCCCACCAGTAACACCGGTTATCTTCATGTGTCCGCTTCCTGTCAGACACAGCTTCCGTCGTTGTAATATCGGGGCTCTCAGACCAGTGTCTGACCGAAAAACGGTCCAGTGAGAGATCCCTGAGAATCCGAACAAAGGCTGATCAGTAGCCAGTGTGCGTTTGTCCGTAGTCGTCATTTTCTTGATGGAATCGGTTTCCCGTGTTCTTGCCGTAGTCGTAGTTTTATCGGAGTCGCGCAATTTTGCCCCCCCCAGAGAACGTGGGGCAGCCCGAGCTATGCTCGGGGAGGGATTCTCCCTTGCGGGTACCCTCCTGGGGTATTAAACTTTTTAACTTTGCCTTGTCCATCATCATATTTCAATCCTTCTAGTTCGCAGTACGCCTGCCGGGATCGGTATAAAACAACCGATCCCGCCAGCCGCTACCCGGAACTGGGCCCTTGGGGCTCAAACTGAGCCCTCATCGGCCCCAGCCCGGTACTGGGTGCGCTGCTCACACGCCACACCCAGGAGCTTTTAATGGCCCTCCAGCCGGCGCTCCTCCACAGTCCCTTCTGCTAAGCAGAGGGGTACCGGGAAGAGCGCGTCAGATATTAGCCGCCGACCAAACTGGTCGACGTTGCCCGGGGGTGCACCACGAGGAGGTTTCTGACATCGCACCCCACGCACCCCAACCTAACCTAACCTAACCTAACCTAACCTAACCTTTTTTTTTTTTTTTTTTTTTTTTTTACGTGGGGAAATCCTACATGGATCCGCCTCCCGAGCCGGGCAGCTCGAGAGGGGTATGTCAGACTCTTACTGACTAAAACCCCACGGTGTTCCTCTTTCACCCATTTGGCCCGGGGAGTAGGGACAGCTTACGCATTACTTCTACTCGCCCGACGGGTGTAGGCCCCTCATAAGGGGCCACCTTCAGCGGTCTGAGGGGTCGAGATGTGTGACACCCTCTGACGAACCTACGAGGGGCGCATCGAACACTGATGCGCCACGCCTCGGGCCTGTGCATTAGCTGCAAGGGCGAAGGACGTGCCCGCGTCCGACACCCGCAGGCCGTTTTTACGGCGGCAGGAGGTCATTCCTGACCCTGCGCCGCCGGGTTCGTCGACCGCGGGAGGGGAGCTCTGACGTCTGCTCCCTCTCCCTCTCCGCCGCCTCCTTTGCGAGCATGACGTCCTCGCAGAATGAGGCGACGGAGTTCCACCCGCTCTCACTCGCAACCATGGACGAAACGACGGTCGGGAGTGAGAGATCGGGCCCTATAGCCGCGATGAGGTCGCGGCGTGACGAGTCCCATGCGGGACAGGCGGCCAGTGTGTGCTGCGTGTTATCGACCGCGCAGCCACAATGATGGCACCCAGTCGTTGGCTCTCGGCCTATGCGACACAGGTAACTCCCGAAACATCCGTGTCCCGAGAGCACCTGCGTCAGCCGGAAGGTTAGGGTGCCGTGCCGCCTCCGTACCCATGCCGTCAAATGAGGCCTCACGGCCTCGACGGTCGTCACGCCGGCGCTGGGGTGCTCCAGTCGTCGGTCCCACTCCGCCATGACCAGGATCTGGTGCAGCTCTGCCCTTCGCGCCTCGATCTCACGAGGCGCATGTCGTATTCCTCTCTTTAACGCCTCGCCGCGCCACCTGTAGAGCGACGCGAGGGCTTCCGCCTCCAGATCCCATGGCGGAGATCCGGCAAGTAGGGAGGCCGCCTCGAAGGAGATCGTGCGATATCCCCGGGCTGCTCTGACGGTCATCGCTCTCTGCGGTTTGCGCAGAGCGGCGATATTACGGGCCGCCAGGTTCTCAGCCCACACCGGGGCCCGTAAAGGGCCATGGACCGCACGATCCCCATGTAGAGCCTTCGGCACGCGGAATTTGGACCCCCAAGGTTGGGCAACAGCCGCGCTAACGCGGCCGCAGCGCCCATAAGACGGGGGGTCAGCTGCCTGAAGTGCTCTACAAGTGTCCCATCGGCTATCCAGAACGAGTCCAAGATATTTCATATTGGACTGGATGCCGATTGGGACGCCTCCCACGATGATCTGGGACCCTCTCGGTGGCGCATTCCGAGGCCCATGGAAACACAGAGCCTCAGATTTTTGCAGCGCCACTTTTAGTCCCAGACGCCGAATCCGACCGACGACGTGTGCCACCCCAGCTGTTACCAATATCGCGGCTTCGCGGTGCGACTTAGCTCTCGACGTGACCAGTGTGTCGTCGGCATAACACACGACACTGAGGCCACGGAGGAGCGCACCGCGCAACACCCAGTCGTATCCGATGTTCCAGAGAAGAGGGCCCAAAACTGACCCCTGGGGAACACCGGATACGACGTCTCGCCGACACATTCCACTCCGACCCGGGAAGACTACATACCTCTCGGAGAGGTACGCCCCGACTATGCGGCGGAGGTAGGACGGCACTCCGTGAAATCGGAGCGCGCCTCTCTAATTGTGGCCCAGGGCAAGGTGTTAAAGGCATTTGCGATGTCTAAAGACACCGCTATCACCACCTCGCCCCGAGCAATGGCCTCCTCCGCCAGACTCCTCACTTGCGCGATCGCGTCAATCGTGGAGCGCCCTCTGCGGAAACCGAACTGGTTCGACGCCAAATCCGGCCCCACGTGCGTTAAATGGCCGACGAGGCGGTTTGCAATCACTCTCTCGAAGAGTTTTGCCCACCTCGTCGAGCAGCACAATGGGGCGGTACGCGGACGGCGAGTCCGCCGGGCGCCCCGGCTTTTGGAGCAGGACTAGACGGCCGGTTTTCCACTTCGACGGAAACCGGCCCTGCTCCAGACACACACGCTGAGGAGTCCCAATAGTCGGGGCTCGAGGACCTCTTGGGCCAGGACCCACGCTCGACCAGGCAGGCCGTCGGGCCCTGGGGCGGTGTTTTTGGCCGCGAGGCGTTTCACCGCCGCTTTCAATTCTTCCCGGGTCACGTCGGGCACGTCGTCTCGGTCCACGTCGGGCTCGGCCGCGGGCGGAGCCATGTGGGGAGGTGAAAACTCCTCCCTGGAGGGAAACAGAGCGCTCACCACCTCCTCGAGGAACTCTGACTGGAGACTCTGGGTAACCGGGGGGGCCCATTGGCGAAGTTTGCCGCGTACCATCCTGTACGGGCGGCCCCACGGATCCCGATTGAGCGTCTCCAGGAATTCCTCTCTGGCCAGAGCTTTTGCGCGCTCAATGGCCCGTCGGAGGGTGAGCTTAGCTGCTCTGTAACCCTCATGCAGCTCCGCCTCTCCGGGGCTTGCGACCTGCGAATGACGTCGTCTGCGCCTTATTCTGGTGTACTGGCGGCGCGCTGCTACGCAAAGTGCGCGCAGCTGCGCGATTTCAGCGTTCCACCAGTACACCTGGCGCTTAGCTGGACGACGCCCAACTCTCGGCATCGCCGCGTCACACATATGCGACACGGCGGCTCGCAGTCGCTCCGCCCCATCTTCGACATCGGCAGGCCTCTCGGGTGTTCCATCCATCACCCAGGCTTGCACGATGGCAGCCTCGAGGAACACCTCGCGATCGAGGCGTCCCAGAGCCCAACGTGGACTGTCCTCTTCCAGGGCTCTCGGGACCGGTCGTCCCGTGGTCTGAGCGGACACTTCGAATTGTATGTATAGATGGTCCGAAAGTGTCTCTACCCCCTCCAAGACTCTCCAGTCCCGAACACGGCGTGCTATTGCAGGGCTAGCGAACGATATGTCCACTATGGATTCGCCCTGCGGTCGCACGCACGTGTTTATGGAGCCCCTGTTAAGGACGAGTAGGCCTGATGTTACGGCCCACTCTTCCAGCGCCTCACCCCTATTATCCGTGGATGGGGAACCCAAGCCGTAGATTTGGCGTTGAAGTCCCCGAGGACTAGGACGGGGTGAGGGGTGGCTGCCCGAGACGACAGTGACCAACTCCACCAAGAAAGCCTCAAATTCGGCGAGACTCCACCGAGGGGGTGCGTACACCCCCACCACCACAATGTCACCGAGACGCGCCGCCACGTATCCCTGGCCCTCCTTGATGTTAGCGAAGGGTGGGGAGCCAGTGGCGGGCTGGGAAATAATGGCAACCGAGCCATCTCGATCCCCCGCCCAGTTATCTCGGGGCGGCACAAAGTATGGCTCGGCTATCACGGCGACGCTGATTGACCACTGTGCCATGCTTTGGACTAGCAGGTCCTGCGCACTGGCACAGTGGTTCAGATTCCCTTGGAGAATACGAATAGACATTATTAATTGGCTTCTTCCATCTCCTCCGTCTGGACCGTCGTCGGCGCTTTAGGAACAGCCGACGAGGTCAGGGGCTGTGTCGGGGCTTTTCCCCTCTTCCCCCTCCTTCTTTTCTTGGGTGGCGACGACGCAACGCATGTCTTGCCGCCCACCCGGTGCCCAGCAGGTTTACCCGCACCTGCACATATTAAACAATGCGGGTCCGCTGTACAGCCTGCCGCCTTATGGCCGGGTTGACTGCAGCGATAGCAGAGTGCACTGCAGTCAACTTCTGAGGAGCATTTTGCCCCCAGATGACCGGCCTGAAGGCAGCGGAAACACCTCTGTGAGCGGGGCTGCAAGACTTTTACTCGCGCCGACACCCAACCCACCAATAGCTTACGGCCGTCGCCGAGTTTTTTGGCCACCGTCACTGGGCACGAAACCACGGCCGTTCCAGCCCCATCAAAGCTGGGGCGTGGATCAGTTGCCTTAACGTGCTCTGGGGGGCATTCCCCAGCACGTGCAACGGCGGCAATTAGCTTCTCCACTGTAACGGAGTCATCAAGGCCTGAGATGCGCACGTCTGCACACCTCATCGGCCTGGTTACTCGTATATCCTCAGCTGGAAAGGACGCCCTAATTTTTTCTGCAAGGGCGTCTGCTTGCAGACCACTCGTTGCACCTGGAACCTCTAAGAGGGCAGCCCCTGTTGCTGCCCTTCTATAGTTGACGCCCTCAATGCCTAGAGCGCCAAGGTCGACTTGCTCCCATGTTTTCGTTAGCACCTCCCTGTAGGTGATGCCCCTCTTCGCAGCCTCAGGTTGCAGTGTTATAACCACCGCAGTGGATTTGGAGGTGCGAAGTTTTGGGGCTCTGCTTTTTTGGAGGTGCTACTTTAGCCGCCTTTTTCACCTTTTTTCTTTGTGGCCTTACCCCCCTTGCCTACTAAAACCCATTCTCCCTCAGAAGGTTTGGGAGTGGCCACCTTCTCACTATAGGAGGGGCGATAGGCGGGTGCAGCTGAATTGGGCCCTGCTTTCCTGTTTTCTGGTTACCTTTCTTCGCAACCACTTGCTGGGGACCAGGCTGCCGTGGAAGCCGAGTTTCCGGCACTCTCGTTTTCGCCGTCTGCGTAACTTTCCTATCCGCTGCTAACGGAGGGCGGAGTTGTTTTTCTGGTAGGAGTCTATCCTCCAAGGCCTCGAAGCGAGCACTCATTATATTAAGAATACGTTCAAACTTCCCGTCAATGTCAGAACTCTCGCTCGAGGCCTTCCTTGTTGCCGCTGAGGCAATGGCGGAAAATCCTCACTCCCCCGTGGAGCTAAATATGTTGAAGGGTCCGATCCCGTTTCCTTTGCAAAGACTGAGGAGACTTCAACTCCTGGCGATGGCTGGCGAACCTTATTTAGGTCTACCCTCATTTCCGCGAGCTCCTTCCGGAGCTCTGCCAGTTCTTCCGCTTGTTTGGTGTTCGTTTCCTCTAGCCTTGCGTACGCTGCTTGGACCCTGGCCAACTCCTCGGTGGTAGTCCGACTGCGGTATTGTTCCACTGCATCCTTAATAGACACAGCCGCATCCTTGAGGGCCTTCTGGAAAGTGCCCTTTAGGTTCGCCGATTTTTTGGCGACCTTGAGGATCACCTCCACGTCGCCCAGCACCCTTTCACTTAATTGGGAGGAGAGCTCTTCCTCCGGTGCAGTGGCAATCTCCTTAGCGGACCTGTTGTATCGTGCCCGCGATGCCTCCTCCGCCAACTCTTCTTCAGCTGTTAGGCGAAGCAAACTCCTCTTTCTTCCGGATATAATCCTCCTTCACCTTTGCCAACCCCACATATTCTCCTGTAGTTGGGGGCCGCCCCCTGCCCTTTTTGGGGATAGAAACTGGCGTTTGCGTCTGGTCTGCACCTTCGACCTTCCTTTTCCGCCAGAAGGAGCTTGGCGGAGCATCCTCAGCGCCAGACAGAGGGTTCTCAGACGACCCTACCGTCACCATAGAGGCCTCGCTTGACTCGCTACACATCGACAGCCTGTCTAGTGAAGGGTCCCTTACGATAGCCACAACAGGGTGGAATTCACCTTTGCGACCATCCACTTTTCTCTCCTCGCATGCAACTCCACTGGTGGAGCCACCGTCCTCGTCCTTCTTAAAGCTAGGTATATTTACATTATTTACAGAGGTTTTTTTTAAAAGGTTTGCTCATTTTTGTTCCCACGATTGTGGGGGAAGTAACAGTCCACCCAGGCAGTGCCCCTGTGCCTGGGTAAGCCTAGCGTAACCCGTCAAGAAAGTCGGCCGGTTCTCTGACGGGGGTCGCACTCGTGACTGGTCTCCCACCAGCCACGCATCCCCTCGCGGTGCGCCGCCGCTTGGGATTAGGGTAATTTTTTATAGAGGTTTTCTTCCTCGCGGTCCGGGCGGTGAAGCCAAGACCCTCGGTCCCATACGAAGCCGCGAGACGTGACCACGACACTCCGATGGGATTACGAGATCGTCGGCGACAAGCCGGACAAGTTGTCCAACCTGCCCGCCCGACGGCAGTGTGAGTGCACGCCGAGCCCGCCAACACGCCACGTCTTCGAACCCTCTAAAGAAAAGATGAACGGTAAACGTCGCCCCCCCGTCAGGTATTAGCCGTCGGCCGTGAAGCGGCCGCCGTTGCCCGGGATGCACCACGCGGAGGTTCCTGACTCGCACCCCAACCTTTTTTTTTTTTTTTTTTTTTTTTGTACGTGGAGAAACCCTTCATGGGTACACACCCGCCCGGGGGGACGAGTGGTTATGTGAGACTCCTACTCACTAAAACTCCACGGTGTACCATCGGCCGCCATAGCGGGGCGGGCGGGCAATGCGGTTGCAATCTGCCGCGTCGCCCCGGCGGCTGGCCCCAGTCGGGCCTCGGCGCTAAAGAGAGACAGTCTGGTACAACCCCAACTGTCTCCCAGACGGCTGAACCAGTGCAATGGGAAGACGGGCCCCCCGACCCGTCTCCCCTTGGTTCAGCAAGGGTAGGAAGGAGGCGAAATCGCCCCTCCCTTCTACCCAACGTCTACGCTATCCTCTGAGCTTGGTAGAGGTAGTTGCGGCGCCATTCCCTTAGTGGGCGGCGGCTTACAGGCAGCTCCAGTCATCTGGTGATTCGCCGGCCTCCCGGCGTCGGCACACAAGGCACAGTGGAACTTTTTTGCTGCACACTCCAGCGCCTTGTGGCCAGGCTGCCCGCACCGGAAACACAGGGCTCCGCGGTCTATCGTCGACGGGCAGAGTGGACGAGTATGGCCCACACCCATGCACTTGTAACAGCGCATGGGCCCACTCTCCAAGAGGCGCACACGTGCCGCACTCCATCCGACAAGGAGACGACCCGCCTCCACTAGAACCCTGGCAGCGGAAGCCGGGAGCGAAAGATAAACCGCTCCCATACCCCTGCTATAGGCACGTATGGGGCCAGCCCTAATAAGGGCCTGCTGACAGCCAGCTTTCGCAGCCGCAGCCGCCACGACCTCCTCGACCGATACTGATTCATCCAGTCCGATCACACGGACGCTTGCCTTTTTAATGGCCTTGGCGATAGTGGCCTCGCCCGCCAACACCGTCTGCAGGATCTCAACCATCCGGTCCGCCTGCTCTGAACCACGGGAGCCACGGATCTCGACCATCCGGGATCCCGTGGCTGTGGGCCGCGCCGAGATGTCCTCGATCCCGAGGTCCGCTAGCGCGACTTGTTTCTGCGCTTTTAAAAAGGCATCCTTATAACTCATTCCCCCCGCCAAAGCCTCTGGCTGCAGCGTAATAATCACTGCAGCTGAGCGCGGTGACGAGGGTAGCTTCGCCTTAAGCTTGCTGACAGGCGCTCTCCCAACAGGAGTGGGAGCCAGTGTCGCAGCAGCCTTCGGTTCACTAACTGGCTTTTTCTTCCTCCGTCGCCGACGAGACACGGTGGTCCATCCTTCGGCGGTTGCGGCTGGAGCAGGAACATCAGCCCCTGTCATAACATGCTCCACCCCCAGGGAGTCTTCTTCCAAATTCCTCTCCGCCTCAGAAGGCGCTGGACCAGCCACTCTGGATTTAATTCCCGAAGTTTTAGCCTTGGAAGGCTTAGGTCTTGTGGGACCCGGGGCAGTCTGTCTGTCCGCAGCCAGAGGAGGGCGGACCACCTTGGGGGGGGAGGAGACGGTCATCCAAGGCCTCTATGCGGGCAGTAACTAACTCCCCCATAGACACCCGGAGCGACCGCTCCATCCTCGACATGTGTTCCGCCATCGCATCAAACACAGCCTGCATCAGGGAATCCTGTCCCTGACCTACTGGCATCTTTTGCGTCAAAGGCAGCGCAGGCGAAGCCCCCACCCGACAGCGCAACGAGGAGAGCTCCTCCTTGAGGGCATCGACCTCCCGACGAAGCCTCCCAGTCTCGCGTCGCAGAAGGAGGGTCTCCTCCGTCACCGTACGCGTTAGAGCGGTGGCAGTGACCTCATGGAGGGTCCACGCTGCCTCCTTCAGGTTTTTAACAAACGTGCCCTTGAGGTTGCCAGATTTCTTGGCAATCTCAAGGACCGCGTCTACTTTCTCCTTCTCGCACCCCAACCTAACCTAACCTACCCTAACCTTTTTTTTTTTTTTTTTTTTTTTTTTTTTTTTTTTTTTTTTTTTTTTTTTTTTTTTTACGTGGGGAAATCCTACATGGATCCGCCTCCCGAGCCGGGCAGCTCGAGAGGGGTATGTCAGACTCTTACTGACTAAAACCCCACGGTGTTCGTCTTTCACCCATTTGGCCGGGGAGTAGGGACAGCTTGCGCATTACTTCTACTCGCCCGACGGGTGTAGGCCCCTCATAAGGGGCCACCTTCAGCGGTCTGAGGGGTCGAGATGTGTGACACCCTCCGACGAACCTACGAGGGGCGCATCGAACACTGATGCGCCTCGCCTCGGGCCTGTGCATTGGCTGCAAGGGCGAAGGACGTGCCCGCGTCCGACACCCGCAGGCCGTTTTTACGGCGGCAGGAGGTCATTCCTGACCCTACGCCGCCGGGTTCGTCGACCGCGGGAGGGGAGCTCTGACGTCTGCTCCCTCTCCCTCTCCGCCGCCTCCTTTGCGAGCATGACGTCCTCGCAGAATGAGGCGACGGAGTTCCACCCGCTCTCACTCGCAACCATGGACGAAACGACGGTCGGGAGTGAGAGATCGGGCCCTATAGCCGCGATGAGGTCGCGGCGTGATGAGTCCCATGCGGGACAGGCGGTCAGTGTGTGCTGCGCGTTATCGACCTCGCAGCCACAATGATGGCACCCAGTTGTTGGCTCTCGGCCTATACGACACAGGTAACTCCCGAAACATCCGTGTCCCGAGAGCACCTGCGTCAGCCGGAAGGTTAGGGTGCCGTGCCGCCTCCAAACCTAACCTAACCTTTTTTTTTTTTTTTTTTTTTTTTTTTCAGTTTGGGAAAACCCATCATGGGTACCCGCCCGCCGCGGAGGACAGCAGACGGGTTTGTGGGACTGTACCCACTAAAAACCCAAACATCGCCTCCGGAGCGCTTGGCGTCGGGGGCACAGGAATCGCTTGCGCATTACCTCTGTGCCCACCGACAAGCGCTGCCCCCCCGAAGAGAGGCTCTCCCCACTGGGACGCCCATCACCGACCGCAGCCCCAGCCTCCATTCAATTTTTTCACGAGGTTTTATTCCTCGGTGATTTTTTAAGGAGGTTTTCTTCCTCCGGGTTCAGGCCCACACGTCCACCAGAACCCGACGCCTGGTGATTTTTTAACGAGGTTGTCTTCCTCGGTGATTTTTTAACGAGGTTTTCTTCCTCCAGGCTCCGGCCCCGCAGGACCAGAACCCCGCCCTTGTGATTTTTTAAAGAGGTTGTCTTCCTCTCAATTTTTTAGCGAGGTTTTCTTCCTCACGGTCGCAGAGGACAGGGAGAGCGGCACAACGAAACACCGACACGCCTCTTCCCCTGCGACCCCACCGCGTCCGCCATCTTTTAGCGACGGTGGCGACCCCGTCGAGGCCGCGGAAGGTAGGGTGAGCGGCACAACGAAACACCGACACACCTCTCCCCCCGCGGCCTGTCTCCTTCAGCCACGGTGCCTCCCATACGACACCGCGGCTCACCTCAGCGGCGGTGGCGCCCATACACCACCGCAACCTACTGTTGGCCGCGTCGTCCGGGCTCTTACGCCCAAAGCCCTGACTAGCAGCCTCGCCTGTGGGTTCCTCTTGGCTTCACCGTGGGGGACCAAGCCACGGTTACTAAGCCCCCCCGCCACGACAAGGCGGGAACCCTCCGGGGGGAAACCTAACCTAACCTTTTTTTTTTTTTTTTTTTTTTTTTTTTTTAGTTTGGGAAAAACCATCATGGGTACCCGCCCGCCGCGGAGGACAGCAGACGGGTTATGTGGGACTGTACCCACTAAAAACCCAAACATCGCCTCCAGAGCGCTTGGCGTCGGGGGCACAGGAATCGCTTGCGCATTACCTCTGTGCCCACCGACAAGCGCTGCCCCCCCGAAGAGAGGCTCTCCCCACTGGGACGCCCATCACAGACCGCAGCCCCAGCCTCCGTTCAATTTTTTCACGAGGTTTTATTCCTCGGTGATTTTTTAAGGAGGTTTTCTTCCTCCGGGTTCAGGCCCACACGTCCACCAGAACCCGACGCCTGGTGATTAACCTTTTTTTTTTTTTTTTTTTTTTTTTTTTTAACGTGGAGAAACCCGTCATGGGTACACACTCGCCCGGGGGGACGAGTGGTTATGTGAGACTCCTACTCACTAAAACTCCACGGTGTACCATCGGCCGCCATAGTGGGACGCGCGGGCACTGCGGATGCAATCTGCCGCGACGCCCGGGCGGCCGGCCCCAGTCGGGCCCCGGCGCTAAAGAGAGACAGTCTGGTACAACCCCAACTGTCTCCCAGACGGCTGAACCAGTGCAATGGGAAGACGGGCCCCCCGACCCGTCTCCCCTTGGTCCAGCAAGGACAGAGGAGAGAGGCGTGTAAGCACCCCCCCCCCTACTGCCCAACGTCTACGCTACCCCCCTACGGAGGTGGTGGTGCAGGCGGTGCCCTTCCTCTCTTTTCGGGGGGCCTACATTTGGCGCCCCCCATATAGTGCCCCGCCGGCCTTCCGGCGTCGGCACACAAGGCGCAGTGCAGCTTTTCAGCAGTGCACGCTTGCGCCTTGTGGCCAGGCTCTCCGCATCGGAAGCACAGTGCTCCTCTATTAACCGCCGTTGATGGGCAGAGCGGACGCGTGTGGCCTACCTCCATGCAGCGGTAACACCGCATGGGCCCACCCTCCAGGAGGCGCACACGAGCCGCACTCCACCCGACCAGGAGGCGACCCGCCTCCACCACCACCTTGGCAGCGGCTACAGGTAACGCAAGATGGACTGCGCCGCTGCCCCTGCCATAGGTGTTAATAGAGCCAGCCCTGATAAGAGCTGGCTCACAACTCCCCTTAGTCGCTGCAGCCGCAACGACTTCCTCCACCGAGACGGATTCATCCAGTCCTATGACTCGGATATGGGCCCTTTTAACGGGCCGAGCCACCACAGCCAACCCCGACAACTCTTCCTGGAGGCGCTCCGCCAGCCTATCGGCCTGCTCCGAACTTTGATCCCCCCGAATCTCTATGATCCTGGATCCAGTAGCAGAGGGGCGCCACGAGAAATCCTCTATACCGAGCTCTGCCATACTCACTCGGTCCCTCGCTTCTAAAAGAGCGTCCTTATAGCTAAATCCCTCCGCCACAGCTCCCGGCTGCAGCGTAATAACAACCGCAGCCGAGCGCGGTGCCGAAGGAAGTTTCGCTTTGGGCTTAGGCTTAGACCTAGGCCCACCTCCAGTCAAGGCAGTAGCTGCAGTCCTCGGAGCCTTAGTGGGCTTCTTGGCGGGCTTCTTATGCCGACGTCGACGACGAACCACAGTGGTCCACTGCTCCTCAGGCGCTACCACAGGAGCAGAAGCAGGGGTGGAAGCAGGCAGTGGGACCCAGTCCACTCCCATAGGACTGTCAGACACAGCAGAAGTAGGCCTAGGCGTCTTGGGTCCCGCAGTTTTAGCCTTAGCAGGCTTAGATTTTGTAGGCCCGGTAGTCACCTTACGGTCTGCTGCCAAAGGCGGGCGGACTACCCTGGCGGGCAGAAGGCGATCTTCTATCGCCTCTATCTGGGCAGACATAGCCTTACCCAACGACACCCGGAGGGACCGCTCCATTTGCGTCAGGTTTTCCGCCAATACTTTGACCAAGCCCTGCGGTAGGGCTTGCTCCTCCTGACTAGGAGTCTCTGGAAGTAGCACTACTGGTGGAGGGGTGTCTTCGCGATGGTACGTAGAGCAGCGAGCTCCGCCTTCAGCTCAGCCACCTCATCGCGCAGCTTCCGCGTCTCTCGACGCAAAAGCAGAGTTTCCTCCGCCACTGTGCGCGTGAGCGCTGTCGCAGTAATCTCCTGGAGAGTCCTAGCTGCCTCCTTAAGCGCTTTAACGCACGTACCCTTGAGGTTACCAGAAACTTTACATACCCCAAGGATTGTGTCCACTTTACTATCCGCCAGAGCCCTCAGGCTCTCAGGATCAAGAGCTTCAATGTCAAGAGGCGTCTCTACCGATGTCTTCTGCAGAGCGTCACTGCGGACAGTGGAGCCGCGGTCACTCGAACCACCCGCTCCTCCAGGGACGCTCGTTGACCTAGGTGGCCCACCTCGATCACGTGTTCTTCCTCGTTGAGCCGTGGTAATTTTACTGGCAGTAGCCTCCACCACATTAACTCCAGGTTTATCACCGTGTGACCGCTTCCTCTGTGCCACATCACCCAATGCAATGTTATCTGTCTCGCTACTTAAGCTCTCTCTCCAGTGTCTAATCGAAAACCGGTCAAGCGAGGGATTCCTCTCAAGCCGCACAGTAGGCCTTTCAGTGTCCAGTCTTTTATCCAAAGTCGTCATTTTAGTAGCAGGATCAGTTATCCGTGTACTTGCCGAGGTCGTGGGTTCTCCAGAATCGCGCAAAATTTTGCCCCCCCCCAGAGAACGTGGGGCAGCCCAAGCTATGCTTGGGGAGGGATTCTCCCTTGCGGGTACCCTCCTGGGGTAGTTTACTTTTTAACCTTGCGGAATCCATCATCAATACCATTATCGTCAGTTTGCGGTACGCCTGCCGGGACCGGTATAAAAGCAACCGATCCCGCCAGCCGCTGTCCGGAACTGGGCCCTTGGGGCTCAAATTGAGCCCTCATCGGCCCCAGCCCGGTACTGGGTGCGCCGCGCACATGCCACACCCAGGAGCTTTTAATGGCCCTCCAGCCAATACCCCTCCACAGTCCCCTCTGATAACCAGAGGGATACCGGGAGGAGTTTGTCAGGTATCAGCCGCCGACCAGACTGGTCGACGTTGCCCGGGGTGCACCACGAGGAGGTTCCTGACACGCACCCCTGGTGATTAACCTTTTTTTTTTTTTTTTTTTTTTTTTTTTTTTTTTTTTTTTTTTTTTTTTACGGGGGAAACCCGTCATGGGTACACACCCGCCCGGGGGGACGAGTGGTTATGTGAGACTCCTACTCACTAAAACTCCACGGTGTACCATCGGCCGCCATAGTGGGACGCGCGGGCACTGCGGATGCAATCTGCCGCGACGCCCCGGCGGCCCACCCCAGTCGGGCCCCGGCGCTTAAGAGAGACAGTCTGGTACAACCCCAACTGTCTCCCAGACGGCTGAGCCAGTGCAATGGGAAGACGGGCCCCCCGACCCGTCTCCCCTTGGTCCAGCAAGGTAGAGGAGAAGGCAGAAAACGCCCTCCTTCCCTTTACCTATTCGTCTGCGCTAAAACCTCAAGGAGGTTCTGGTGCGGATGGTGCCTTCCCTTTACCTGAAGAGTTTGGCCTGCATCCGGCTCCCCCCATGTAATGTGCCGCCGACTTTCCTGCGTCAGCACAAACGGCGCAATGCAGTGCCTCTGCCTCACAATCTCGTGCCCTGTGACCAGGTTTACCGCAGCGGAAGCAGAGCACTCCCCTGTCAACTGCTGACGGGCATAAGGGCCGAGTGTGGCCCAGACCCATGCACTTGAAACAGCGCATTGGCTTGTATTCAAGCACATGAACCCGGGCCGCGCTCCAACCGACAAGGAGGCGCCCAGCCTCCGTCAGGGTCCTAGCCGCGGCTACGGGCACAGACAAATGTATCGCACCCAGGCCTCCTCTAAAATTGCGAATTTCGCCAGCCCTTATATGGGCTGGCTGGCATCCGCCCTTTAACGCCGTGGCGGCAACAACCTCATCTCTGGTCACAGAGTCATCCAAGCCGACGATGCGGACGCTAACCCTCTTGACAGGCCGGTTGATCAAGGCAACGTCCGCCAACGCCGCCTGGAGACTCTGCGCCAGTCTGTCGGCTTGCTCCGGGCCTTGGGAGCCAGGAATTTCGAAGATTCTTGCTCCCGTTTTAGTCTGACGGAACGAGAGCCTATCAATTCCCATCGACGTCAGATTGACAGCCTCTCTAGCCATCAGTAGAGCCGTTTTGTAGCTCATCCCCTGAGCCACTGCCTGGGGCTGCAGTGTCATGACCACTGCAGCCGCACGCGGGCTCGGGGGGAGCTTCACCTTGGACTTCCGAGGTGCACCCTTCTGAGGAGTGGAAGCTGCCTTCGCAGACGGTACCACCTTCCTCTTCTTATTCCTTTTCTTTTTGCGACGGGATACTTCGGTCCACGTCGCTTCGGCATTTTGCGCCGTGGTTGGAGTCGTATCCAGGACCACTCTAGGGACCGACTCTTGGAATGGCGCTGCCCCAGAGGTCGCAGCACAAGGTGCAGGTGCGGGTTTAGCCGGCTTCTTCTTGGCACCAGCGGGCTTAGACTTTGGCCCCCCTACAGGCCCAGCTTTCTCCAGCCTCCTATCCACGGCCAAGGATGGACGAACCACCTCTGCAGGGGGAAGACGATCATCCAAGCGGGCGGTAATCATCTCACCGAGAGATACCCGAAGGGAATGTTCCATGTTGTCCATACGGACCATCATCGCATCCAGCAACGCCTGAGGAACGATTTCCTGCTCCCGGTGAGGGACCTCCGGCACCACCTGCACTGGCGCAGCCTTTACCTGGCCACGCAGAGCGGCGAGTTCCACTCTCATCTCGGTCGCCTCTTCGCGTAGCTTACGCATCTCGCGCCGGAGGATAAGCGTTTCCTGCTCTACCGTGCGCTTGAGCGCTGTAGCTGTGACCTCCTCCAGGGTCCTGGCCGCCTCCTTTAGTTTTTTAATAGAAGTACCCTTGAGGTTGCCAGATGTCTTGCACACCTCAAGGATATTTTTAACTCTGCTGGTAGCCAGAGCCCTCAGTCGCTCTGGATCAAGGGTCTCTATGTCCAACGGCGGCTCCTCGTCCACCTCCTGATGAGCATCACCGCACTGGGTACTTCCAGAGGGAATGGGCCCAGATAACTCGTCTACGGATGCGGGGACGCTCTTCGCCCTGGAAGAACTGCCCAAGTCACGTGCCTTACCACGCCGAGCCGTTGTAATTTTACAGGGAGAGACTTCCACAACATCATCATCGTGTGCATCTTCCAAATGCAACCGCTTTCTCCCTTCAGCCCCCAATGCCGTTAAACTACTGGAGCTATTAGACCAGTGCTTGACTGTAAATCGGTCAAGCGACTGATCTCGCTCCAGGACCACAACGGGTCTATCAATTAACCGTTTTTCCTTACCAAGGTCGTCGTTTTAGTGGAATCAGTCGTCAGTTTACTAGCCAGTGTCGTCGTGTGTTTTCTCGAATCTTGCAAAATTTTGCCCCCCCCAGAAGACGCGGGGCAGCCCGAGCTAGGCTCGGGGAGGGATTCTCCCTTTCGGGTACCCTCCTGGGGTAGTTTACTCTTAAATTTTGCCGAATCCATCGCTATTTTCTTTAACGTCAGTTTGCGGTACGCCTGCCGGGACCGGTATAAAAGCTACCGATCCCGCCAGCCGCTGTCCGGAACTGGGCCCTTGGGGCTCAAATTGAGCCCTCATCGGCCCCAGCCCGGTACTGGGTGCGCCGCGCACATGCCACACCCAGGAGCTTTTAATGGCCCTCCAGCCAATACCCCTCCACAGTCCCCTCTGATAATCAGAGGGATACCGGGAGGAGTTTGTCAGGTATCAGCCGCCGACCAGACTGGTCGACGTTGCCCGGGGTGCACCACGAGGAGGTTCCTGACACGCACCCCAACCTTTTTTTTTTTTTTTTTTTTTTTTTTTTATCGTGGGGAAATCCTACATGGATCCGCCTCCCGAGCCGGGCAGCTCGAGAGGGGTATGTCAGACTCTTACTGACTAAAACCCCACGGTGTTCTCCACACACCTATGTGGCCGGGGAGCAGGAAATGCTGAAGCAATAACTTCCACTCAACCCGGCAGGTGTCAGCCCCTCATGGGGGGCCCCTTCCTTCGGTCTGAGGGGTCGGATGATTGGACACCCTCTGACGAACCGTCGAGGGGCGCATCGAACACAGATGCGCCTCGCCTCGGGCCTGTACACTAACTGCAAGGGCGAAGGACGTGCCCGCGTCCAACGCCCGCAGGCCTTATTTACGGCGGCTGTAGGTCATCCCTGACCCGTCGCCGCCGTACGGTTCGTCGACCGCGGGAGGGGAGCTGTGATGCCTGCTCCCTCTCCCTCTCCGCCGCCTCCTTAGTGAGCAGAACGTCCTCGCAGAATGAGGCGACGGAGTTCCATCCGGTCTCGCTCTCGACCATGGACTTCACAACAGTCGAGAGCGAGAGATCCAGGCCAATCACCGCGACGAGCTCGCGGCGTGGCGTTTCCCAGGCGGGACATTCTTCGAGGGTGTGCTGCGCGGTGTCCCTCGCACAGCCACAATGGTGGCACCCTGCAGTCGGTTCCCGGCCTATACGACACAGGTAGCTCCCGAAACAGCCGTGTCCCGAGAGCACCTGCGTTAGCCGAATGTCAGGGTGCCGTGCCGCCTGGTTAGCCATTCGGCCAATACGGGCCGAACGGCATCCACTGTTGCCACGCCCGAGCTCGGTCGCTCAAGTCGTCGGCGCCACTCGTCCACCACTAGGACCTGGTGGAACTGTGACCTCAGCGCCTCAATTTCCCGAGGCGCGAGTCGTAAGCCTTGCTCCAGCGCCTCCACGCGTCGAAGATACAGAGACGCGTGGGCTCTCGCCTCCAGGTCCCAGGGTGGGGATCCGGCTAGAAGGGAGGCCGCCTCGAAAGAGATCGTGCGGTACCCACGGGTGGCCCTTATAGACATCGCCCGCTGCGGTCTTCGCAATTGGGCAATGTTCGTGGCCGTCAGGCCGTAGGCCCATACGGGTGCCCCGTACAAGGCCATAGACCGCACGATTCCTAGGTACAGCTTCCGGCAAGAGGAATTAGGCCCCCCCA
The DNA here is from genome assembly GCA_033032175.1 of Saturnia japonica. Classification (NCBI taxonomy): domain Eukaryota; kingdom Metazoa; phylum Arthropoda; class Insecta; order Lepidoptera; family Saturniidae; genus Saturnia; species Saturnia japonica. Next base: position 21,955,701 of record CM065310.1, on the reverse strand, counting down.
TGTTCGGCAGCAGTCGGGCTAACGCACCCGCTGCGCTCATGAGACGGGGAGCCAGTTGCCGGAAGTGCTCTTCGAAGGTCCATCGGCTGTCGAGGACGAGGCCGAGATACTTCATGGACGACTCGACACCGATGGACACGCCTCCCACGACAATCTGGGATCCTTGAGGCGGCGCATTCCGAGGCCCATGGAAAAACAGAGCCTCAGATTTACGCAGCGCCACCTCCAGCCCCAGTCGCCGGATCCTTCCAACGACTTGAGCGACACACGCTGTCGCTAACATCATTGCGCCGCGGTGCGTCTTCCCCCGGGCCAACACCAGCGTGTCATCAGCATAGCACACGACGCTAGCGCCTCGGAGGAGCGCACCGCGCAACACCCAGTCGTATCCGATGTTCCAGAGTAGGGGCCCTAACACTGACCCCTGGGGAACACCGGATACAACGTCTCGCCGACACATCCCTTCTTGACCCGGGAAGGTTACATACCTCTCACTGAGGTACGCCCCGACTATGCGACGGAGGTAGGACGGCACTCCATGAAACCGGAGTGCCTCTCTAATTGTAGCCCAGGGCAAGGTGTTAAATGCGTTGGCGATGTCAAGAGACACCGCCAGAACCACCTCGCCCCGAGCAGTTGCTTCCTCCGCCTGGATCTTCACACGCATTATGGCTTCGATTGTGGAGCGCCCCTGGCGGAAGCCATACTGGTTATCCGCTAGATCCGGCCCTATTGTTTTTAAGTGCTGGACGAGGCGGACTGCGATTATCCGCTCGCAGAGCTTCGCCACCTCGTCCAACAGCACTATGGGCCGGTATGCGGACGGAGAGTCCGCAGGGCGCCCCGCTTTCCTGAGCAGGACCAGCTTGCCGGTTTTCCATAAACGTGGAAACCGGCCCTGCTGAAGACACGCCGTGAAGATTCCCAAAACCGGGGCTCGAGGGCCTCTTCAGCCAGGACCCATGCACGACCAGGTATGCCGTCAGGTCCTGGGGCGGTGTTTTTCGCTTGCATGCGTTTCACCGCCACCCTCAACTCTTCCCGGGTCACCTCGGGGACCTCGTTGTCGTCGTCAGAGTGGTCCGAGTTGGGCGCAGCCATAGGCGGAGCCATCTGCGGTGGCGTGTGCTCCGCCCTTGAAGGGAACAGAGCGGCCACCACCTCTTGGAGGAGCTGTGGCTCAAGACTCTGGGTTACCGGGGGGGCCCACTGACGTAACTTGCCTTGTACCATTCGGTACGGGCGCCCCCACGGGTCCCGATTGAGCGTCTCCAGCAGCTCCTCTCTGGCTAGAGCCTTCGATTGCTCGATAGCCTTACGGAGGGCCAGTTTGGCCACTCTGTACTCCTCGTAGAGCTCCTCCTCCGCAGAAGACGCGGACTGCACGCGGCCTCGCCTGCGTCGCTCCCTAGTGTACCGGCGTCGGACAGCCACACACGCTACACGCAATTGCGCGATTTCATCAGTCCACCAGTACACTTGACGCCTGGCGGGTATCGGCCCTTTAATTCGGGGCATTGCCGCGTCGCAGACCCGTGTCATTTCCACTCGCAGCTGCTCCGCCTCTTCTTCGACGTCTGCAGCCCTGTCGGATGATTCGTCAGCCACCCAGGCCTGCAAGACGGATGCTTCCAGAAACGCCTCACGATCGAGGCGCTTCAACTCCCAACGCGGACCCTGCTCTGCGGGGGTCCTACGGACTGGTCCGTCCGAAGTTTGGGTGGAGATGTCAAACTGTATATATCGGTGGTCCGACAACGTCTCCACCCCCTCAAGGACTTTCCAGCCCCGAACACGGCGCGCTAATGCAGGGCTAGCGAACGTGAGGTCTACTATTGAACCGCCCTGCTGTCGCACACACGTGTTGACAGACCCCCGATTAAGAAGAAGCAGGCCCGTTGCGATGGCCCACTCCTCCAGAGCTTCGCCCCTGGCGTCCGTGGACGGGGAACTCCAAGCCGTTGACTTTGCGTTGAAGTCCCCGAGAACTAGGACGGGGCGAGGATTACTGCGACCGACGACGCTGCCTAACTCCCCGAGGAGACCCTCGAAGTCGGCGAGACTTCTACTTGGGGGTGCATACACCCCCACTACCACCACGTCACCGAAATGAGCTACTGCGTACCCCCGACCCCCGAGATGTTAGAGAAGGGCAGGGCACCAGCAGCGGCCTGGGACACTAAGGCCACCGAGCCGTCCAGATCGCTCACCCAGTTATCGGCGGGTGGGACAAAGTACGGCTCAGCCATCACGGCGACGTGGATCAATCCCTGCGCCATACTCTGGAACATGAGGTCCTGAGCTCTGGCACAGTGGTTGAGGTTACCTTGCAGAAAATGGAGTGCCATTATAATTGATGATATTCCATTTCTGCCTCCTGGGACATTGCCGGCGTCTGAGTATCCACCGGCAACGTTACGGGCTGAGAGGGACCCTTGCCCCTCTTCCTGCCTCTCCTCTTGGCACCTTTACTGGTTTTCGGCGCAGGCTTCCCACAAGCCCTACTGCCCACTCGATGACCGGCGGGCTTGTTATCGGCAGCGCATACCGCACAATACGGAACGGCTTCACACCCACCGGCTTTGTGCCCCGGTTGACTACAGCGGAAACACAATTCACTGCAGTCAACCTTACATGTGCATTTGACCCCTAGGTGCCCACCTTGGAGGCACCTGAAGCACCTTGTAGGCCGGGGTGGCAGGACTTTCAATTGCGCCGAAACCCACCCAATAAGAAGGCGGCGGCCATCGCCCAACCTTTTTGCCGCGTCCACCGGACAAGACACCACGGACGTCCACAGTCCCCTTAACCCGGGACGGACGCCGTTCGTTTTGATTTGGTCCGGTGAACACCCTGCAGTTTCAGCGACCGCAGCGACCACTTCTTCCGCCGTAACAGACTCATCCAAGCCCGTGATGCGCACGTCAGCACACCTCATGGGCCTGGAGACTTTGACGCCTTCGGCGGGGACGGCTTCTCTTATCTTGGCCGCCAATACATCCGCCTTGTCGCTACTTGCAGCGCCAGGTATCGTCAGGAGGTAGCCTCCAGTTGCTGCTTTTCGCCACCGGATACCGGAAATACCGATGTCAGCCATCCTTACATCAGCCTTGATTTTCTTGAGGACCTCCAAGTAGGAGAGTCCTCTTTTCTGCGCCTCCGGCTGCACTGTGACCGACACTGCAGTAGTTTTCGGTGACCGGAGTTTAGTAGGCTTCTCCTTCTTCGAGGTCGACTTTTTCTTCTTTTTCTTCGGCTTCTCAGGTCGACCGTTCTTTCCAACTAGCACCCATTCCCCCTCCGCAGGTTTAGATGCCGATGGTTCTGTTCTGCTCGCAGAAGGGGCTTGTGTTGCTGGCTTGGCTGTAACCTTATTCCCTTTTTCCCTGCTGACTTTTGAGGAATAGGGACCTCAGACTGCCGCGCTTCCAGAGTAGCCACAGGTTTTGCCGCTATTTTTTCGGCTTTTCTGTCTGCAGAAAGAGGTGGTCGGAGTCGTTTCTCTGGCTGGAGCCTATCTTGGAAAGAATCCAGGCGGGCAGTCATGATATTCATCATTCTCTGCACCGCCTGGTCTAACACCTCTACTGTAACCACGGCCGAAGAGTCAGTTTGAGGCCCACTTGGCGATGCTTCGGCAGTGGCGGAAACTCCTCCCGTGCCACAGCCAACCTTTTATGAACTGGAAGAGAGGCAGACTCCGAAGATGTGGCAGTTGCAGGTCTGGGCACCTCTCTCATCACAAGCTCTGGACAGCGGGCCTTTGCCATCTCTGCCCTTACGCCCGCTAGCTCTTTACGGAGCTCTGCCAATTCTTCGGCCTGTTTGGAGTACCTCTCCTCTAAACTCGTGTAGGCAGCCTGGACCCTCACCAACTCTTCCGAGGTAGTCCGGCTGCTAAATTCTTGAATCGCGACTGTGATAGACGCCGCTGCATCCTTCAGGGCCTTCTGGAATGTGCCCTTGAGGCTATGGGATTTTTGGGCAACTTTCAGAATAACCTCCACGTCACCAAGGACCCTCTTATTCAAATTACAGGCTAGTTCCTCCACGGGGGCAGGGGCAGCATTCCCCTTCGCTGCACGCTCAAGCCGCGCCCGTGAGGCTAGCTCCGCCACCTCCTCCTCGGCTGAGAGGCGAAGTTCCTCCTCCTTGAGTTTTAGGTATCGCTCCTTTGCTGCTGCCATACCCGCATACTCTCCAGTGGTGATGGGACGCCCTCTACCTCGCTTTGGAGACATAACACGAGGCCTCGTTGTTTCTTCAATCTCGTCACCAGAAACCGAATCCGCAGCCGGTTTCCGTTTTCGGAAAAACCGGCTCATATGAGGGGACAGTCCACCTTCAGCAGATTCCACAGTTTCCATCGTATCTGCGCTATTTTCACTCGCGTCTGAAAAATATTCGACGGAGAGACGGTCGATTGAAGGATTCCTCCTTAAAACCACAATCGGTATTGAATCGGTTGTCCTGTTGGTCGCCAAAGTCGTCGTTGAATCTTCACCTTGCAAAATTGTGCCCCCCCAGAAAACGCGGGGCAGCCCGGGCTAGGCCCGGAGAGGGATTCTCCTGCTCCATTGGAGCCGGTACCCTCCTGGGGTAGTTCATTTTTGAATTTTGCACTATCCATGTTTCCGTCATTAATATCAGTGGTCCGTGTGCATGCCAGAGTCGTCGTGGAATGTTCCTGATCAGGAATCCATTTTCGTGCCAAGGTCATCGTATTTAAATTAAGCTCATGTACAAATTTGCCCCCCCCAGAAAACGTGGGGCAGCCCGGGCTAGGCCCGGGGAGGGATTCTCCAACTACTGAGCAGCTGGTACCCTCCTGGGGTAGCTATGATATTTTACAACCATCACCTTTAACTCCTCCTCCAGTTCGCAGTGCGCCAGCCGGGATCGGTATGAAGACAACCACTCCCGCCAGCCGCTCCCCGGAATTGGGCCCTTGGGACTCAACTTGAGCCCTCATCGGCCCCAACCCGGTACTGAGTGCGCTGCTCACACGCCACACCCAGGAGTGTTTATCGGCTCTCCAGCCTAGATCCGTAGTGTTCAGCGAGACAGGGTCACCTCGAGAAGGATGTGGCTCTTCACCACGCACTACGGTCTTGAGGTGGCAGGCTAAGGTTCTCTCCAAAAGGAAAGAACTGTATTGCGCCTGTGGGTCCACCTCCTGCAGATCAGAGATACAAGTACCTCATCACGCCTGCTCGACCCCTAGTGATTAACCTAACCTAACCTAACCTAAAAAAAAAAAAAAAAAAAAAAAAAAAACAACTTTTAGAAAACTTTCCAGCTTAATAACTTTTAAAATATACCATTAAAAAATTTCAAAATTTAAATACAATAACATATAATATAACACTATTTTTGTGCAAAATTTCAGAATTTATCATTGAATAGTTTACGAGGAAACTTCAATTAAAATATTTAACCATAAAAATCATTGTCTCCTGTGACGTATTAGAAGCTGGGACGGGAGTATACTGGTGCGCAAATTAATCCCGCATCAGATAAGACTTTTCCCAAAGCGCTACGACATCAGGAACAAGAGTTATTAAACAAAATATAAACAAATTTGGACTAATACTAAAAGGAATTTCATATTACGTAACTCTTTCACCGTGGGAAAACAGAAACTTCAAGCGCGCGGCCCGCAACGATATAATATTGAAATTTTATTAAATATTTTATTTCAATTTACCAAAATATATTAATTGTTTATTAAATCATGAACTAATTACTATTAATAATAATAAATACAAAATTTAGTGATAAAATTAACAAAATAATAATAATATAATAATTATTTTAACATTAAAAAATTAAATACTTATCTCCGGATTAACTTTGGGGGCCGGGAAATCCTGGAATTGGGACCGTGAGAGAGAGTGGTAATTACCGCTTATTGTTAACTCCGGTCCACTCCTGTAACAACGTTGGTAGAGGGAGTTTACAATCACGGCACATTTTTGTCCTGTGACCCTCAGCCACCATCTTCACCATCTTCATCATCATCGCCATCAACAGCATCTGGAGCAAGATAAAGGAAAATAGTAATTAATTAATTATTAAATAATTTTAAAATTTTAACATATACATTTATAATTAGGTAAGATTGACATCAACAGCACTGTATATTAATAGATAACGTAGATATAAAATAATTATTGTATAGTAGATTTATAAAATATATTGTTAGAGCGACCCACGCTTGATGTGAGCAACACCCAGTTGGTTAGACTAGCTGAGGTATTAACCACATATAAGACGGTTAATAGAGTTAGACAATTTACTTACGAAAATTTAACCAAATTTTTGGGGTTCAGTAATTTTTGATATTTTTGAGTGACTATTGGTACGAGGGGTATAATTTTAAGAATTTGTCAATAAAAATCCCAAGGAATTCCAGGAACCGCTTGGGAAATCCTACTTTAAAACGAAAACTTTGTATTCAAATTTATCACTTAAAACTATTAATTTCTAGAGTTTTTAGAATTAGTATATATTAAATTAGATAATTTACATAAGAATTTAAAATTGTTTTCGGAAAAAACTTAATAATAATCAAATTAGATTAACAATTAGGCAATAATATTTTTGTATAGGAAAAAGCGCCTGCGGCTTAAAAATAGCAAAGTTACAGGTCACTGGGCTGATTAATTCAGTAACAACCAGGGCCTTCTATTTTTAAGGGAGCAATTACAATTGGAGTCCGTAAGGACTAAAAATAATAGGAGCTCGGGACTGGGTGGAATCACTGTGTGACGTCAGACATACGTAGCTGGAGACGAGGTGTGACGTGGGTCGGTGACGTGTGGCGGTCGTCATATTGACGAACCAGTACCACTTGTGGGTGACCCCTATCTCGCCCCTCACATTTCCTCTCCCTGCAGTTGGTTCCCTCCCCCGGTTTACGGGTGCCTCAGTCCCCGCAACGGTAAATTGTAACGCCATTTTGAAGGGCGGACACTTAGGAGTTCAAGGAGGAGTCTAAGGTTGGGAGTCCGGTCTAGGCCCCGCCCCCAAAAGTTTTACACCCCCCCCCCCCCCCTCTGGGATACTTCACCCCCGCGACACCAAGCTCAGTCATTATTGACTCTACAGACCCGTGCGAGGTGTCGTTAGAATCAGGCTGGAAAGTGTTAGAAACTGACTCCAATAAATTTCTGAATTTAAATAATAATATAAAAATTTTAACAGTTATAACATATACTGAGAAATACTGTGATAATTATAGTGTATAGGCATATTAAATTATTTTTATTCGGCTATTTAGTAATTATTAAATTATTGTTGTAATATTGTTATCATTAAAACATAAGTAACGGTATCAAGTACAGGCGTAGAGTGGGACCCACGCAAATTACCCTAGACTAAGATTTTAAACTTTGACATTGATTTTATTAATTTATTAACAAATTTAATTCTTATCTGTCTATACTTTCTCCAACTTTTATTAAATTTCATTTCATTATATTTTAACATTAGAATAAGATAACGTACTAACTCAGATTAAAATTAGTTATTGACATTAAATTTTATTATGACTTACACAACACATTAATATGTCTCAAAGACAGCAAACTACTAGAAGAGGGGTGTTGCCACGAGTGGCAAAAAGTGACACCGAAACAGTACTGAAACCGAAGCTTACGGGTGTGCGACGAAGTGGGGAAGCTGAGGATGCGCTGCGTAAAGAGGTATTAAGCAGAAATGCGTCAGCCATAGGGGTTAAACCCGAAACAACCACACAGTTGCCGTCGTCGCCACCCACTACAACTACTATTAAGGACTCTGCCGCATGCCCGGCGGACCCTCTACGGGATACGGGGGCATGTTCCGAGGACAACATGGCGGATGTGTCCTCGGGAGCAGAATCAGGAACCGATAGTAAGCGAGCAAGCCTGCTACAGCCGTACAAAAAAAGAGCAGGCGTTACCATGGATCTCGCTACTATTAGGGCTAACGAATTCTTCCAGGCAGGGAAGGCTGCCCTGGAGGCCTCAGGCAACTTAAAGAGAGAGATCCGGTCGGAGGTCTTCGATTGTCTCGAGGGCCTCTACCTAGCAACCCTTGAGCTGGCAGACTCAAGGTCGCGGCACAGGTGCTTGGAGGAGAGGGCCCGGCAAGAAGGAGCGAGAGACCTCGCATATGCAGAACGGGCCCACTCCAAGCAGCTGGCTGCCTTGGCGGCGGGCCACGAGCGCGCGATTGAGACTCTCACAAAACAAATTGACACTCTAATCAAGGAAACGGCATCGCTGCGCTCGTGGCTCGACTACGAGGTAGCGGAGCCTCTACGGGTTGTGGGGGGGATTCGCGAGGCAGTTGAGGACCTCCGTAAACGCCCACCTCCAAAGCTGCCAGACCGGATCAGGTTGGAGCAGCAGGAGCTCGATCAGATCATGGGGGAGCAAAGAGGCTCCAGGGTACAGTCTCGCGCCTGGAGGACCAAGTACTGCAGCTCCCGGGGACAATAATTGACGGCATAAAGATCCCGCCTCCTCCTCAACCACCAACCATAAATTGTAAGTGTGAACCAACCATAACTGGTTTGGATGAAAAAATTGTAAAAATTCAAAAATCTTTAGATAAATCCACAGAACACAGACAAGAACCACATGACAAAACATTAATGGAATTGAGAAATGCCATGGCCCCATGACAGCAAAATTAGACACAGTTTTGCATGAAATACGAGACATGGGGGTCGTGCACACAGTTACAACAGATCAAACACAACCTACGTTGGCAGATGAGTTGGGAGGACAAATGGACATGCCCCCCTTACCAGCCAGGACTTTGGAGGTCAAACAAGCACTTCCAAAGTTGCGTGAAAAGGACCGTCCTACATATGCCCTGATCTCGGCACTGCCAAAGAGGCCACCTCCGGCTGCTACTATTATTGTGGCATCCAAGGACCCACGAGCCACAAGTGAGGTGGTCCTCAAACAGATTCAAAAAGCAGCTAATACCGGGAAAACGGGGGTGAGGGTAGACGCGGTGAGGCGTGTGAGCAACCAGCGGGTTGTTTTGCGCTGCCATAATGAAGAAGACGCCAAGACAATGGCAGGGCAGCTGCGCGGCGCGTCGCCGGAGCTCACCGTCTCGACCCCTCACAATAGAAACCCCTTGGTCGAGATCAGGGGCATATTAACATCTGTGACGGATACAGAGTTGGTTCAATGCTTAAAAGCGCAAAACAGGAATGTTTTTAAAGATCTTCTTCCTGAGGAGCAAACCATCACTGTACGTTACAGGAAACAAGCGCGCAATAAATTGGAGTGCAACCCGGTGATCGAGGTAGCGCCGAAGCTATGGCAGCGCCTCTTGGAAGCCGAGAAGGTGCACATAGGCATCTTCTACCGGCCTGTACTCGATCAGTCCCCTCTGGTCAGGTGCTCGAATTGTTTAGGATATGGGCACAGTAGGCGCGTCTGCAAGGAGAAGGAGGAATCCTGTGCCTATTGTCTTAACAAGCACCGCAGGGGGGAGTGTGAGGCACGGGCCGAAAAGGCCACACCAGCGTGCGTGAACTGCCATAGGGCCAAATATAGCAAAACAGAGTTAAACCACTCAGCGTTTGACCGTATTTGCCCAGAGCAAATAAAGTGGGACTCTATTGCTAGATCCCGGGTAGCCTACTGCTAAGGGCACCTCACCTAACCTTTTTTTTTTTTTTTTTTTTTTTTTTTTTTTTTTTTTTTTTTTTTTTTTTAACGTGGAGAAACCCATCATGGGTACACACCCGCCCGGGGGGGAACGAGTGGTTATGTGAGACTCCTACTCACTAAAACTCCACGGTGTACCATCCGCCGCCATACTGGGGCGACGCGGGCACTGCGCTGGCATTCTGCCGCGCCGCCCCGGCGGCCGGCCCGGCGAAACCGGGCCCCGGCCTAAATAGGAGACGGCTCAGTACACCCTAGCCGTCTCCTCCGTCCGCCGAGCCTGTGCAATGAGAAGACGGGCCCCCCGACCCGTCTCCTCTGGCTCGGCTAGGGTGGCGGGAGTTGGCGAATGAACCGCCTCCTCCTGCCACCCGTTCGTCTTTGTCGGAGAGGGCCGCTCAGGGGATCCCCCTCGCGTGCCCTCTCCGCAGCCTCCTTCTGCGAGATGACTTCCTCGCAGAAGGAGGCCATCGCCTTCCATGCATTCTCGCTGCCGAGCATGGCTCTCACCACACTCGGCAGCGAGAAGTCTCCTCCAACATCTACGGCCAGAGTGCGGCGCTGCTCCACCCACGCAGCACACTCAGACAGAGTGTGCTGCGCCGTGTCTTCTACAGCCCCGCACTCGTGGCACGTAGTGTTTGTCTCCCTCCTGGCAATCTTGTGCAGGTACCATCCGAAGCAACCATGTCCGGATAGTATCTGCACAAGTCTAAAGCTCAGGGAGCCACGCTCCCTGAAACACCACTCTCGGAGGACCGGGCGGACGGCGTCTATGGTATAACGCCCATAGCGCGCGTCCGCCAGGTCCTCCTCCCACCTCCTAAAGACAACCTCCCGGGCCTCCCTCCGGACCCGGTCTACCTCTGTGGGAGCTGGAGGCTCCCCTAACTCTCTCCTCGCCGCCGTGAACCTGTACACGGCGGCGAGCACCTCCGCCTCCAACTCCCACGGCGGGGAGCCGGCAAGGACGCAGGCCGCCCCCGCGGACACCGATCGGTACCCGCGGATTACCCTCAGCGCCACGACACGCTGCGTAGCACGCAGTACGCGTCTATTCGTGGCGCTGAGAGCATCAGCCCAGATCGGTGCCCCGTAGACGGCCATGCTTCGCACGACCCCCGCGAACAACCGGCGACAGCTCGCGCCCGGCCCCCCCGAATTCGGAAGAAGCCGACCGAGAGCCGCCGCCGCTCCCACTATCCGCGGTTCGAGTCCCTTAAAGTGGGACTCGAACCGCCATCGTCCGTCCAGGATGAGGCCCAGATATTTCATCTGGGCCCCAACCCGGACCCTCACCCCCTCTACGTAGATGTGGGCCCCAGGACCTCACCTAACCTAACCTAACCTTTTTTTTTTTTTTTTTTTTTTTTTTTTTTTTTTACGTGGAGAAACCCGTCATGGGTACACACTCGCCCGGGGGGACGAGTGGTTATGTGAGACTCCTACTCACTAAAACTCCACGGTGTACCATCGGCCGCCATAGCGGGACGCCGCGGGCAATGCGGTTGCAATCGTCCGCGACGCCCCGACGGCTGGCCCCAATCGGGCCCCGGCGCTAAAGAGAGACAGTCTGGTACAACCCCAACTGTCCCCCAGACGGCTGAACCAGTGCAATGGAAAGACGGGCCCCCCGACCCGTCTCCCCTTGGTCCAGCAAGGGCAGAGGAGAGAGGCGGTTAAGCGCCCCCCACCTACTGCCCATCGTCTACGCAAATGTCCAGCGGCGGTATCGGCGCTGGCTGAACACTCCCTTTTACAGGAGGTGGCTGGCAGCTGGCGCCCCCCATGTAGTGGCCTGCTGGCCTTCCGCTATCGGCACAGTAGGCGCAATGAAGCGCCTCAGCCTTACACTCTTGCGCCCTATGCCCCGGCTTCCCACACCGGAAACACAGTCCCCCCCTGTCGACCGTCGATGGGCACAATGGCCGCGTGTGACCCAGGCCCAAACACCTAAAGCACCTTAAAGGCTTTTGCTCTAGGAGATGGACTCGAGCCGAACTCCATCCTACTAGGAGTCGTCCCCCCTCAACCAGCACTTTCGCCGCGGTGACAGGGAGGGACACATGCACTCTGCCCAAGGTCCTCCCCATGCTCTGAATTTCACCCACCCTAATTTGTTCAACCTAACCTAACCTAACCTAACCTAACCTAACCCAAACCTAAACCTAACCTAACCCAAACCTAAACCTAACCTAACCCAAACCTAAACCTACCCTAACCCAAACCTAAACCTAACCTAACCCAAACCTAAACCTAACCTAACCCAAACATAAACCTAACCTAACCCAAACATAAACCTAACCTAACCCAAACCTAAACCTTTTTTTTTTTTTTTTTTTTTTTTTTTTTTTTTTTTTTTTTTTTTTTTTTTTTTTTTTTTTTTTTTTTTTTTTTTTTTTTTTTTTTTTTTTTTTTAAACGTGGAGAAACCCATCATGGGTACACACCCGCCCGGGGGGACGAGTGGTTATGTGAGACTCCTACTCACTAAAACTCCACGGTGTACCATCCGCCGCCATACTGGGGCGACGCGGGCACTGCGCTGGCATTCTGCCGCGCCGCCCCGTCGGCCGGCCCGGCTGAACCGGGCCCCGGCCTAAATAGGAGACGGCTCAGTACACCCTAGCCGTCTCCTCCGTCCGCCGAGCCTGTGCAATGAGAAGACGGGCCCCCCGACCCGTCTCCTCTGGCTCAGCTAGGGTGGCGGGAGTTGGCGAATGAACCGCCTCCTCCTGCCACCCGTTCTTCTTTGTCGGAGAGGGCCGCTCAGGGGATCCCCCTCGCGTGGCCTCTCCGCAGCCTCCTTCTGCGAGATGACTTCCTCGCAGAAGGAGGCCATCGCCTTCCATGCATTCTCGCTGCCGAGCATGGCTCTCACCACACTCGGCAGCGAGAGGTCTCCTCCAACAGCTACGGCCAGAGTGCGGCGCTGCCCCACCCACGCAGCACACTCGGAGAGAGTGTGCTGCGCCGTGTCTTCTGCAGCCCCGCACTCGTGGCACGTAGTGTTCGGTTCCCTCCTGGCAATCTTGTGCAGGTACCACCCGAAACAACCATGTCCGGATAGTACCTGCACAAGTCTAAAGCTCAGGGAGCCATGCTCCCTGGCGCACCAATCCCGGAGGACCGGGTGGACGGCGTCTATGGTATAACGCCCATAGCGGGCGTCCGCCAGGTCCTCCTCCCACCTCCTGAAAACATTTTTCGGGCCTCTCGCCTGACCCTATCAATCTCCGTGGGAGCTGGAGGCTCCCCTAACCCTCTCCTCGCCGCCGTGAATTTGTACACGGCGGCGAGCACCTCCGCCTCCAGCTCCCACGGCGGGGAGCCGGCAAGAACCAAGGCCGCCCCCGCGGACACCGATCGGTACCCGCGAATTACCCTCAGCGCCACGACACGCTGCGTAGCACGCAGTATGCGTCTGTTCGTGGCGCTGAGAGCGTCCGACCAGATCGGTGCCCCGTAGACGGCCATGCTCCGCACGACCCCCGCGAACAAACGGCGACAGCTCGCGCCCGGCCCCCCCGAATTCGGAAGAAGCCGACCGAGAGCTGCCGCCACTCCCACTATCCGCGGTTCGAGTCCCTTAAAGTGGGACTCGAACCGCCAACGTCCGTCCAGGATGAGGCCCAGATATTTCATCTGGGCCCCAACCCGGACCCTCACCCCCTCCACATTTATGTGGGCCCCAGGAGGCGGCCCACACCGAGGCCCATGAAATAGTATGGCCTCGGTCTTATCCGCCGCCACCCTGAGGCCCAACGCCTTTATGCGCCCGACCACGAGGGCAGTGCCCTCTGTGGCCAGGCGCGCCACCTCTTTATAATTCCCCCCCTGGGCCACGACTAGGGTGTCGTCCGCGTAGCATAGCACTCGGACCCCCGAAGGGAGCGCTACGCGGAGCACCCAGTCGTAGCCCATATTCCACAGGAGCGGCCCCAACACCGACCCCTGTGGAACACCACACCCGACGTGTCGCCGGACCACACCACCCCTCCCGTCTACGAAGGCGACCTCCCTGCCCTGGAGGTAGTCCCCCAACAGCCGCCGCAGGTACGAGGGCACTCCGAAAAACCGGAGCGCCTCCCGTATAACACCATGCGGCAGACTATTGAAGGCGTTGGCGATGTCGATCGACACCGCCAACAACCTACCTCCCCCCTCGGTCGCCTCCGCAGACCACTCCTTCAGGGTGGAGAGGGCGTCCAGCGTTGAACGCCCTCTCCGGAAACCGAACTGCCGGTCCGAAAGTACCGGCCCAACTTCCTCCATGTGCTGGACGACACGAGACGCCAGAATGCGCTCCAGCATCTTCCCTGTGTCGTCCAGCAGCACTAGGGGCCGGTACGAGGACGGGCAGTCCGGGGGGCGACCCTCCTTCCCCAGAAGGCAGAGTCGCCCCATCTTCCAGAGCTTCGGGAACCGTCCAACCGACAAACATCGGTTGAATAGCTCCCGAAGCTCTACCCCCATGTGGTTCAGCGCCACACCTAACAGCCGGCCCGGAACCCCGTCCGGGCCTGGCGCCCTCCGCTGGCTGCGGAGGCGCTCCACCACCGACCCCATTTCCTCCTCAGTGACGGGGGGGTGGTAACAGCTCCTCCGCAACACTCCCATCTAACATGGGGGGCGGGAGGAGCTCCGGAGGGTCGGGCAGCAATGTGGCCAAGACCTCTGAGTCCAGGGACTCCGTTAAAGGGGGCGCCTGGCCCCGGAACTTCTTCCGGGCTACCCGGTATGGGCGCCCTCAGGCCTCAGGAGCTCCTCCCACTGCTCATCCTTTGCCCGGCTGATGGCCACCTGCAGGGACTTCCTAGTTTCCCTGTAGTGGCCAAGCAGCCGGGCCTCCTCTCCCTCTACCCGAGTTTGCCGCCGGCGGCAGCGTTGAAGCTGCCGCCGCGCCGCGGAGCAGGCCACCCGGAGATCGGCAATCTCCGGGGTCCACCAATACACCGCCCGCCTGAAACGGCCCGCGGACGCGTCGATATCCTCCTCACTAGGAGCTGGCGCACGCCAGCTCTGCACGATGGCCGCCTCTTCGGCGAGCTGCCAGTCGAGGCGGCCCAGAACCCATCGGGGGAACTTTGCCCCCCCCCGAGCATGGTGCGCCAGCTCCTCTGAGGAGGTGGAGACCTCAAACCGGATATACCGGTGATCAGAGAAGGTCTCCACCTCCTCCAGCACCCTCCAATCCTGCACACGGCGTACGACAGATGGCGTGGCGAAGGAGAGGTCCACCACGGACCCTCCATTATGTCGCACGCACGTGTGCACATTCCCTCGGTTGAGGAGGGATAGCCCAGCCTGGACTGCCCACTCCTCCACCACTGCCCCTCGGGGGTCCGTGGTAACCGCTCCCCATGCCCTCGACTTGGCGTTAAGGTCGCCAAGCAGGACAATGGGGAGCGGCGACAGCCTCCTTACCACCGGCCCCAGGGAGTCCAGAAACTCCTCAAACTCCCTCAGGGGCCGGTTTGGGGAGAAATACGTCCCCACAACCCCGAATCCCCCCCAGGCGGCCGCCACGAACCCAGAACCCCTCTCCCTAACAGAGAGGGGTGTACCCGTACTGTAGATGGCTACAGAGCCGTCCAAGTCGCCTGCCCAGTACGGTTGAGCAGGGACAGAGTACGGCTCCGCAGCCACCGCCACACTGATGTTCCACTCCGCCACTGATTGCACAAACAAGTCTTGTGCAGTGGCGGAGTGGTTCAAATTACCCTGGAGGTAATTGGTGCAGCTCCGGTCCATTAGCGGGCTGATCCAATCACCTCCGACCTGGGTCTGCTAGCCCCAGCACCAAAAGGCCTCACCTTGCTTGTAGGGGGCCTGCAGCTCGCCCCTCCCATGTAGTGGTCTGCTAGTTTACCAGCGGCGGCACACACATCACAGTGCATCTTGGATGATGCACATTCTGCCGCCGCGTGGCCAGACCCCCCACACCTGTAGCATAGGGCGCTCCTGTCGGCCATCGCCTCACATAGAGGGCGAGTGTGGCCCAAGCCCATGCACCTGAAGCACCGCAGGGGCTTCTCCGGCAATGGGCATATTCGGGCCACACTCCAGCCGACGAGGAGACGCCCTGCATCGGCCAACTTTTTTGCCTCCGCTGCTGGGAGCGACACAAACGCCGCCCCCCCTCCCCAGTTTTGCCGGATGGAGCCGACCCTAATCATGGCCGGCTCACATCCGGTCGCACCGACTATGGCCGCCCTCAACTCGCCTTCGTCGACCGAGTCGTCGATTCCAACGACCCGAAGCTCCGCCCGCTTTATTGGCCTGGTAACTACAGCTACGCCGGCCAATGCAGCCCGCATCTGTGTCACCAGGCCATCCGCCTTCATATCACCATCGGGGCCATTTACTTCAATAATTTTGGCCCCCGTGGCCGTCGTGCGGAGCTTCGGGTCGCTAATCCCAAGCTCCGCCAGCTTCACATTCTCCCGCGCCTTCAGGACCGCCGCCGCATAAGTAACCCCCCCAGCCACAGCCTCAGGCTGCAGCGTGATGAGTACCGCTGCTGTACGCGGAACCTTCGGCTGGACCTTCTTGGCGGTCCCTTTAGGCGTAGGAGCAGCTATTGTTGCTGCCGGCGCCCTGGGTTTCTTAGCCCGACGCACCACAGTGGTCCACGCCTCCTCCCCAACCTGAGATGGGGCCCGGGAAGCAGCCTGGGAGGCAGAAGCCCCCGGGAGAGCGGCCCACTCCAAACTAAGTGGAGCAGTGGGTGCTGAGGGCTCAGCTGCTCCCTCAGACCTGGCCCGTAAAACAGACCGTGACTTTTTTGTTCCCCCCGATTTGGCACTAGGGCCAGCATGGCTGGCCGGCCCAGGTCCCGCAGCAGGCCTCGGCCTTTTCTCCGACCCAGGTCTTTTGTCCCCCGCTAGCGGTGGGCGAATAACTTTCTTGGGCAAGAGCCGCCCATCGGCCTCCAGACTGTCGAAGCGCGCATCAATCACCGCTCCGACAGTGGTACGGATGGACAGCTCAAGCTTGCCCATCGCTCCCTCTAGGACCTTCTCCCATCCCGGGGGAGGTGCCTCCACTTGGACCGTCTTAGGAGGTGGCGGCGGAGGGGGAGGAGGCATTACCTTCCTCGCACTCGCCTCTCTTCTCCACGCAAGGACCTCTTCCTTGAGGTCCTTCACCTGCTGCCGGAGCAGCCTTGCGTCTCGGGCCAATCGGGCCGTCTCCTCATTAGTAGTGCGCGTAATTAGCACATCTACCGCCTCTCTTAAGGATTTGGCCGCATCCTTCAGGGACTTTATACACGTCCCCTTCAAGTTGCCCGAAATCCGGCAAACTTTCAGGATGGCGTCTATTCCCTCCTCAGTTCGGGCTCTCAGAGCCCCCTCATCCATCGCATCCA
The DNA here is from genome assembly GCA_033032175.1 of Saturnia japonica. Taxonomy (NCBI): domain Eukaryota; kingdom Metazoa; phylum Arthropoda; class Insecta; order Lepidoptera; family Saturniidae; genus Saturnia; species Saturnia japonica. The sequence continues at coordinate 21,938,653 of CM065310.1, read as the reverse complement.
CACTGGGTGACTCTTCCGCGTCACTTTCGCCGCCAACGGATACCACCTCATCATCGTCGGCAGCCCTAGCGCCGCTCGCATCCTTCAAAAAGGAGGATATCGCCCCCTTATTGGCCCAGATTGAGCGTTCTACGCTTTTAGAACGCCCCTGACCCCGAACCGCTCCTCTTCTCGCAGTTCCCCGCTTTGGGGCTTGTACCCCATCTGTCTCAGCTTCGGAAGCCGTAGTCCGGGACCCGAACGGCCGTTTCCCCAACCTCCCAGACACCTCAGAATCACTCCCGGACGCCATGGGGAAGCTTTTCGCAACCACGGACGAAAACGTCGTCAAGGTAGGACGGTTTTTTACCTCCTGCCCATTCCCGGGCGGAAGTTCTGCCAGTTTTTAAGTGCCCCTAGCTAGAGGGAGTTACCCTCCACCCCAGCACGGCAAAACAAACCAAATCAACAGAAACCAGAACACAGGGCAAATCTGAATCCAAAATATGCAAAATATAAAATATAAACGAAGTGCCGAAAGCCAAAAATGAAAAATCAATAACAGAGTCCGAGTGGATAGCCAAGTCGTAAAACGTAATAGGGATTCCACTGAAGCACAACAAGACACACTAAAAACCAAAAACGCGCAGAAGATAGTGTGTAAGCCGGCCGAGATATCGAGTTCCATAGATCCACCAACACAAACCTAAACCTAACCTAGCACAAACCTAAACCTAACCTAACACAAACCTAAACCTAACAGCTAACCTGGTGTCGAAGTATACACCAGGCAGAATAAAAAAAAAAAAAAAAAAAAAAAACAATTTAAAAAATTTTACAATTATCCGGTTTCAAGTGTCGGGTTCGAATATTTTTTGTCTCCAACAGACGTACTCAGGCTTCATGTAACAACTCTTCTACCCTAATGCTGTTTACAATGCGACGTAATGCCCTGAAATGAGTCCGCTGTGCTGACAAAAATTCATCTATCTCACCACTAGGATCAGTTGCCTTGTCTGATTTTGATGAACTCGGACCAGCAGTCGCCTTCAAAGATTGACGCTGTTTTTCTTGTTCTTTGGAATATGTTGTACTCATATGATATGTTGCGTGGTAAATGTTCATTCCAGATTCATAAACATTATTAATAATAAAATATTCTTCGCCTCTTGCAACGGTTTTATATTCATCCAGAGCATTATTATGGTCCTGAAATTCTTACTTAAAGATTTTCTAGCCTACTTAACCTCTCTTTCAGATATTCTGGGGGTGTTCTGATATCACTATCTTTTCCAAAATTTGATTTAAGTTTAATGATATTTTGGAAAATATCTGCTTGATGTACAAGTAGTTTTTCCATTTCGAAAGATCTATATGATTAAATTGGTTAGTATAAGGAGCAGTCTTACTTGGTTTTTGCTGACACTGCTAAAGACGCTAGTGTGGTGATTTTTACACACCACGTTGTTGATAATCTTCTGATGCTGATGTGATACTGCTACGAAGACTTCTCGCCTTCCAATCCAATTCTAGTAATTGATAGTCCAATCACTATTCTTAATAGAGTTCGGTTATGATATGATATAGGTACCCAAAAACTAGAACGAATACCAGGGAATTCTGACGTGGGGTCCCGATTTTAACAAACCGCACGCTAGGTCAAAACATCGAAGGACAAAAAAAAAAATAAAAAAAAAATGCAATCCGCTATGATAAAAGTAACTACACAAAATTATATTATGATATGGAACAATTAAATAAATGATAAAAACAACCGTTCCGATGAGTGCTTTATTGCGACTGATTGTACACGATTTCATTTAAATACAATGAAGATAAATTTTGCTTATTACTAAAAATTACTTTACAAATGTGCGGTAACCCGTACACATATAGTCTGCAGAATGTCAGGATTTTTTTTTTTTTTGATAAAATCAAAGCATTGCTATTGTTAGTTATGCGTCATAGATGTGACAGGGGTGGGGTAAACGCAAGGGGGGATCTGCGAGCGTAGGGGGTGCAGAGTTGTCGAAGGCGCGGTGCGCGGGGCACTTTTTTTGCGTTACGGTCGCAGACGCACGCTCGTTGATTTGAATTAGCGCGATCTTGTATTTGTACCCTGAACGATTTACAAATTGGTCCTTCGAGCCGGATCGTTTATTGAAGATCCCTCATTATGTTCAATACACCACGCAAAATGGTCAGAACTCGTGGTGCAATTGCACGGGAAATTCAAGAACGTTCCACCAGCGATGGACCCAGTGGGCAACATAATAAGACAAGATCCGAAACGGCCGTTAACGAGAAACGTGAACAAAGTCCCGTAAAAGTGAGTAGCTTAAAAAAAATTGAAGTTTTTGGCTGCCATAAGTCTGTTGGTTCTGCAAGTAGAAATTCTTCAACTCGAAAATCGTTTGAAGCACGAAAAAAAAAAGCAACTACAATTGGAGGCAGCCGAGGCTTTAGCACAAATCGAAAAGGATTTGGTGCAGAAAAGGCTGGAAGCTAATGTCGCTGCACTGGAGGAGGAATGGTCCCAGGGTTCTCACGGTGACAAGGAATCCTTACGTGATGTCTCCCAGAAGATTGAAAAATGGCTCAATGGAAGTGAACAAGTAAAACAACCGCCGAGTGTTATATCTGCACAGCCGCCACGCCCTGTAGAAAAAAAAACACACGACACGGTATACCTACCTACGCTCGCGGCACAGACCGCGCTCGCGCCACTACCTGCGCCAGCGCCGCAATCAGATTTTGAACAACTAGCACATGCTATTAAGGACATGGCGTCTGCAGCTATTTCAAGCGCACCTAATGCACAGATGTTAAGCCGATTAAGTACACCGAAAGACCTGCCTGTTTTTTTTTTTTTTTTTTTTTCCGGTGATCCGATGGAATGGTTATCTTTCAAACAGGCGTATCATGAGTCCACGGAGGTGAGTGGTTTTAATGAAAAGGAAAATATGTGGCGGCTGAGAAAATGTCTTAAAGGACAAGCCCGAGAATCTGTCACAGCACTGTTAGTCAGTGCTGCTTCTCCAGACGCCGTGATGTCTACACTACAGCTACTATTCGGGAACCCTGATATTATATTATCCCGGATAATTAAAGATATCAAAAGGTTACAACCCATAAACCTGGAATATCAAAGAGATATTATTTCATTTTCTGTTAAAATACAAAATTACGTGTCAGCTGTACTGGCTCTGGGTCAGCACGAATACCTGCAAGGATTAAGCATCACGTTGGTTATTCTAAAGAAGTTGCCACCAGTTTTAATCTCCAAGTGGACTGACTAAGGGTTCGCGCGACTAGAAGAAGGAAAGAAAACCAGGCTGGAGATACTCTCGGAGTTTTTAAGTCAGGAGGCGTTAAAAATATCCAAAACGGCTGTATCCTTTAATATAGTTTCTAATGAGTCTAGACGTAAATATAGTCAAGTATATCATTCTGTGATACAAAGCCAAAATGTAACAAATGACGAAAAGTGTCGTTTCTGTCGGGAAGGCGATCATAATTTACCTAATTGTAAAAAGTAAAAAAAAAAAAGAAAAAAAAAAGCGTTATGTAAAAATAGGAGGACCTTTGTTAAGCGTTTTGGTATTTGTTATAGATGTTTAGTGTCACGTCATAGTAGGGAGTCTTGCCTCGCACCCGTTTGTGATATCGATAACTGTGGTAGGTCACATCATAAACTACTACATTATAAAAACACGAACGCTGTGCCCGTTCAGAGTAGTGTCAACATTTCACAATTATCAGATTCGGAACCCACTATAGAAACTGTATCAAATATTAATTCATTTTCTAAAGTATTACTTAAAGTCGTGCCAATTAATATTCACGGGTCTAATAGTATCATACGCGTTTACGCATTGTTAGATGACGGCTCAACTTTTTCACTGATAAGTTCCGACCTTGCAGAACGGCTAGGGTTGCGCGGACATAAAAAAAAAAACGATACGTATTTGTGGTGGTTGGGACAACGCGGAACTTGTGTGTGATAGTGAGATAGTGGATCTAGATATATCTGATAGGGAGGGATCTAGATTTAAAATCATGGCAAGAAGCGTTAGTGAATTAAACTTACCTACACAGACAACCTTAAGTACCGTGAAGTATCCTCATTTCGATAACATACAAGATGAAATTATTCAATCGTTTTCTTGTAAGCCTGAAATTTTGATAAGACAAGATAATTATCACTTGATAACACCGATACGGGTAATTAAGGGGAAACCGAATGAACCGTACGCGACGCTTACTCCGTTAGGGTGGTGTGTTCACGGGCGTGTACCTAACTTACTCCATGACAGTGCGTCTCACTCCTCTCTTTTCATTCACGATAATCAAAATGAGTGTATCCTACAAGAGCTACATGATGATGTCCATCGGTCGTTCTCGATTGATTCAATGGGAATTGCAGCAAAACCACGTCAAAATAGAGAAGATATCCAGGCCGTTGCTTACCTGGAACAGAACTCCACACTGATCTCTGGGAAGTGGCATGTCGGTCTACCTTGGAAAGACGTCACGAGTTTGATGCCTGATACCCTACCTACCGCCATGAAACGTTTTGCTAACATAGAAAATAAAATGAAAGCTAATAAAAACTTTGCCATAAGGTATATTGACAGAGTTCATCATTTACTGGATAATAGTTTTGCTCAGGAGTTAATCACTCAACAAACATCTCCACGGACATGGTATCTTCCTCACTTTGGAGTTGATAACCCTAATAAAAATAAATTACGTCTTGTATTCGACGCGGCCGCGAAAAGTAATGGTTTTTGTTTAAATGATTATTTGTACAAGGGACCCGATTTACTTATGTCACTATATTACGTTATGTTATGTTATATTATGTTATTGTTAGCGACGCATAGGCCTAAGCGTAATGATACGAAAATAGTAATTGTAAATATAAGTTGTAGGGATGAATGATTTGTACAAACAGTCATAAATTTAATGTTTCTAATGCTTTGAATATAATACTATAGCGTGTAGGTATATAAGAACAGTATATAAGTTATGAAAATGTTTGTAATTTAACAGAAATAATCATTTAAAGTATTAAACTCATATATCATCGATAATTCATATTATATAGAAGTTGTATGTAATGTTTTGTGTTATATAGGTAAATTGGCCTTCGTTTTATAATGTTTGTAACATCAAATAGTGTGTATATAACGAGTTTCAAGCCGTTTTAAAGTTGCAATGTTTAACGCTCTGTATCTACCATGTTTATTAACCTATAATGTTAAAGTTAGTGTTTTTGGATAGGTATTTGTGTCTACATTAATGTGAAATAGTTTTTATAGTAATTGAATAATTGTAATTAGAGATATTAATGATTTATTAGATTTTGCATACAAGAAATAATAATAATGTAGATAGAGATAGCAATAGTGCAACCACGAAGCACCCCCGCGGTTAGCGGGCATGCCCATATTTGGCGAAGAGCAGTACGGATAGAGACGCCATCGTCCGTCTCACTCTCCGGCAAACCAAATAAAAGGCACGCTACCGGGGCCAACCGGCATATTCACTGACCCGCCCGACCAAACCGAAAAAGCTAACGCGTTCTACGCCGACACCGTCTCTCCAAACAGAGTGTGCCACCGCCCACGCCCGTGTAACCACCGTTCTCTCCGCAGAGGACGGGCGGTCAACTTCGCTCCCGCACACCCGTCACGTCCACCCTCTCTAGCGGCAACCCAAGCCTAGGTCCGTTCCTCGGTGTGAAGCCCTTGGGTCAGGCAGCCGCCCGCGCGATACAAAGTGACACTATACGTGCAACACTTAGTTACCCACACACAACATTACACACGTATGAACACACACACGTGCACACCACACAGGTACATAGGTTCTGTAAGGGACCTTTTTTTTCTTTTTTTGCGCTAGTTAGACTAATGCGCTAGTTAGTATAGAAAAACCATTCCGATTAACAAATACACATACGCATGGTCCACTCCTTCCTCCCAGGAGGAGGGGAACGTGCATATGAGTATATATTAGTTAGCTCGAATTCTCATAAGATTAGGGAATTAGTTAGATCGCGACTTTTTCGCATTCGCGACGACCGCCCGAGCCGAGGTTCGGCCACTCTGGCACCCTCGTGCGGGTCGTCACAAACTTTCGCGGCTGAGTGCCCTAAGCGCTCGCCCCCAAGTCCGGTGAAGCTGTAAAAGCCGCAGCGGCTCTGTTTGACGATAGGGCCCTTAAGGCTAACAGTGTAGTCAATTCTAAAAAAAAAAAAAAAAAAAAAAAAAGCCAACCGGCACACACAGGTGCCACAAGCTGAAGACTCAAGACTCAAGAAACTGGAAGAAACAGTACCCAGAAGATAGTACCAACAAATTGTATTGTGTCTTGAAGAATACAGCGAATTTTATTGTGGTGCCTGTGTGTCATTTTGCATCTTCACTAGTGTTCAACCCGCCAGCGACCCAATCCATTCCGCTCCGTGCTACGTCATCGCCGCGCCTACCAGCGGACACCTCACTGCGTGTGTGTACCTTAATGTTTCGCCCTCTTCACGCCTAGTAGTTTCGAGTGTGAACAGGGTTGGTCGCACGTAGTGAGAGGGGCTCGCACGCACTGGTTTCCAGACAGCTGGTTACCGTAGCGTGTTATCCGCCGTCGGTAATACAGAGTACGAGGGAATCGTTTCCGTCGCGTTCGCGCTCTCGGTGCGCGGTCCCGTTCTGTATTTGGTTGACGTAGCACATTGTATAATTGGCGTACGCATGCGCTAATTTTAGTTATGTTGCGCTTTCGGGAAAATAAAATAGCTATAACGGCTGACATCAAGGATCAGAATGCATTGAGGTTTATATGGCGCGATAATCCAGGTGATCATCTTAAAACATATCTAATGTCTTCTTTAATCTTTGGAGCTAACTGTTCACCGTTCATTGCACAGTTTATAAAAAATAAAAACGCCCTCAGGTTCGAGTCGAGTATGCCGGATTCCGTACAAGCGATCTGTAAACAACATTATGCGGACGACTATATAGATAGCATAGCGAGCGAAGAACACGCTATTCAGTTGGTAAAAGACATTGTTTACATTCATAAGGAAGGCGGATTTGAAATAAAAAGTTGGACGTCTAACTGTACAACATACTGTGCAACATACCGGGTCCGGATCGTCTACCTCGTAATTTAACAAAGAGGCAAATGCGCACGCGATTATTTGTAAAGATGAATATACAAATCTACAACTACATATATTTTGCGATGCGTCAACGCAAGCGATGTGTGCCGTAGCTTACTGGCGCTGGGAAAATAACGGTATACGTACAGTATTTATAACAAGCAAATGCAGAGTAGCACCTATAAAACATATGACAGTGCCGCGATTGGAGTTACAAGCGGCTGTCCTCGTTTCGCGGCTGGCTGAAACAATTGTGTTAGAACATAGAATAAAACCAAAACACAAAAATCTGGACTGATTCGAGTACGGTGCTTCACTGGATTAGAAATGATGCTCGAAATTATAAAATATTTATAGCTCACCGCTTGGGGGAAATCGATGAACTAACGAAAATAACAGAATGGCGATACGTACCGTCTAAAATGAATGTTGCCGATGTGGCTACCCGGGAACATTGTGACTTCAGTGTATTTAAGCGGGAATAGTTTTACGGGCCGTTATTTTTATCGCTGGATGAGACATTATGGCCCCAAGACTTTCAGGTTCCTGTAGTGAATGAGTTAGATTTAGAACGCACTTTAATACTACAAGAAAACTGGGAGGACTTACCCGTTACTCCTGATCCGTTGCGATTCTCTTCATGGCTGCGTCTATTGAAATCTACTTGTTACGTGTTATTATTTGTTGATAAAATTAGTAAGAAACATTCCCGCGATATTAATGGTGTTATGATGATGAGAGCTGAAACATTGTTAATTAAATATGCTCAGGCGCAAAGCTTTTCCGATGATATTAGAAAGCTGAAAAGGAAAAATACATTAGACAAAAAAAGTAGACTACTTACCTTATCTCCTATCCTGGACGAACACGAAGTACTACGTGTAGGCGGACGTATCGGAGCTACTCGAGATGTTCCTGAAGACATGAAGCGCCCTGTCATCCTGGATGGTCGTCATCACGTCGCTCGTTTGATAGTCAAACACTAACACCATCGCGCCGCTCATGGTAATACAGAAACCGTGGTCAATGAATTGAAGCAGAAGTACTGGATAATACATATTCGGCCAACGGTGAAACGTGTGGCAATGAATTGCATGATCTGCAGAATAAGAAAAGCTCAACCTAGACCACCTAGAATGAGAGACTTGCCGGAAGCACGACTGGCTCATCACCAACGTGCTTTCACATATTGTGGTCTAGATCTATTTGGACCCATGGAAATCACTATTTGTAGACGAAGAGAAAAAATATACGCTGTCTTGTTTACATGTCTTACGGTACGGGCCATACATATAGAACTGGTGTCGTCTCTTACCACTGATGCCTTAATAATGGCCGCAAGACGCGGTTGGCCACTACATCTATATTCAGATAATGGAACAAACCTGAGAGGCGCTGATGCTGAGCTTAAATTATCTATTCAAGGTTTGAATCAGGATACCTTAATGGCGGCAGCGATCAACTACGGAACGACTTGGACTTTCATTCCTCCCTCTAGCCCGCATTGGGGTGGGGCGTGGGAACGCCTCATACGAACAGTGAAGAACTCACTTAGAGTGGTGTTGAAGGAATGAGCTCCTCGTGAAGAAGTTCTGCTTACATTAATGGCCGAGGTTGAGCAAATTGTGAATGGTCGTCCCTTGACTCATGTGAGCGTCGAACCTGGTACTGAAGAAGCTCTTACACCTAATCATTTTCTTCTGGGTTCCTCATCTAACCTGCCAGTTTTGGGTGAATTTAACGACTCAGATTTGTTTATGCGTAAACAATGGCGAATTGCACAGCGCCTGGCAGACATGTATTCGTGTAGATGGGTAAAGGAAATTTTGCCAGATCTCATACCCAGGAAAAAATGGACACAAGAAGAGAACCCCTTGGAAGTGGGAGACCTTGTAATAGTCGTAGACCCAAACGCTCCAAGGAACATGGGGATGAGGGGGAGGATCGAGGTAGTATTGCCAGGGAAAGATAAGCGCGCGAGGGTGGTTGATGTACGCACCAGGTTAGGCTTAGTGAGGCGTCCTGCGACTCGTGTCGCTTCTATACGTATAGGTTAGGAGTGCTGTTACAGCACTGGGGTGGGGAATGTTAGTTATGCGTCACAGATGTGACAGGGGTGGGGTAAACGCAACGGGGGATCTGCGAGCGTAGGGGGTGCAGAGTTGTCGAAGGCGCGGTGCGCGGGGCACTTTTTTTGCGTTACGGTCGCAGACGCACGCTCGTTGATTTGAATTAGCGCGATGTTGTATTTGTACCCTGAACGATTTACAGCTATGTTCAGAATCTTTTTTGAATATACTTGACCCTGAACTACCAATAATTATTTATACATATGCTAGTATCAAAGGAGTGGGAGCAGTGTTGAAACAAAAAGATAAAAACGGGAATAGTAAGCCGGTAGCTTATTTAAAAAAAAAAATTAACCAAACCTCAAATAAAAAAAGGCGATATATCTAGAATCTCTATTGGCAGCACTGGGTTATGGGTAAAGAATTCATTGTATAATCTGATCATAAACCATTAGAAAATATAAATATCAAGGCCAGAACTGACTAAGAACTAGGGGATTTGGCTCATTATTTATCCCAATATAATTTTAAAATAAAATATAATCCGGGAAAATTAAACCAAGAAGCAGACTGTTTAAGCAGAAATCCAGTTCTAGAACCTTATGGTAATACTGATGACTTTTTGAAAATTGAATAAATCTAGAAAGTATAAGGAATTACCAAAAAATGTAAATCGAGACCTACGAAATGGAAAATTTATATTAGAAAATAATATTTACTACAAAAAAAGGAGAAAAAAAATTATACTATCAGAAACTTTAAGTAAAATTTCCAACGGAAATAAATTATGTATAGTGTTCAGAATACACCATAATTTTTTCAAATTAAAAAAAATATATTCAATACCTTAAATAAATTATCTATTGTGCCGCACTCGCTTTTGACGCCGCGCGCGCAACCTTAAAATGTCGCGCCAGACCTATTTTCAGCGTTAAATTAAAATTATAAATAATGGAGATAGAGTTCCAGGAGTTAAAAGTTTTTTATTGGAAATTTTCTTCTCTTTTAGAATCTTTTTTTTTAAATTTATTAAATATTAATAGTTTATGAAATATTAGCAAAAAATGATATGTAATTTTTTTTCATTTTTAATTGTTTATAACTTTTGCAATTTTTTATGTGCTTATACAAGCTTTTGGCACATTTTTCTAGGCGTCATTCTGGATCCAATGAGCTATCGCAAATAATTTTACGAGTAGTATCTCTATTTTGTATCATTTTCTTCATCAACTAATTGTGTAGTTCTTGCGAGCGCAGCCGCGGGCACAGCTGATTATTAATAAAGTGTAACATTGTTAATGAAGATGAATGTATTCTTTTGAATTTATTTAAAAAAAACTCGTTCGGAAGTAGGACAAGTGTGACGTCACAAGTCACGACTCACGAGTCATCAATAACAAATACTAAATGAAAACTGAAATACACAAGTGTTAAGAAGTCTGTAGGGTCTCTAGGCTCTGTAAGTACCTATTTAAATGTATATTTTTGTAAAAAAATTGAAGACGTGTCTATTAATGGAACATTGGTTTCGAATTTGTCATTTTCTTATAAATCCTTTAAAAATGTCAATAATTTACGTATTTAGCTGTTTATTATATTTATTTGTTTCGGTTTTTTTTATGAATGTTTATGTCGTAGTAGCTCTTCGTTCGCGTCAATTATATGTATAAATTATTTTTTTTGATTGTACATAATATAAATCTTGCTATTAATTTATTGTTCATATGTAATGTGCATTATATATTTACCTAAGGTTTATTATTTACCTATCTATTGTTCTTCAAAAAACCAATGAACAGAAGAATAATATTCAATAAAATATTCTATATATATGTAAATACCACATTGGTAGTTAAACTGTCCGCTCCTAAACTCATGAGGCGGTTGTTGAAGCTGTTGGAGCTGTCAGGGCTGAACCTGAGACAGGCCGCATACAATAAATCTCATCTGAAAAATAATCAAAATTCAAATTCAAAAAATTCAAAATTCATATATTATACACTAGATTTACAAACATTTAGAAAGTGAGTTCCAAACTAGGCAGAGTGTATCTTGGAAGCCGACATACGTTTTTACAAAATATTTTGCATTTTTTTATCTCAGTTGGCTGTACACGATTCTTTAAGTATCATTTAATAAAATGCAATTATTATTCACATATGTGCACATGCATCTATACAATTAATAAAATTGAAGTGTCTGTTTGTAATGACAAAATAACAGCTTTTTACTAAATGCATATCAAAGTAAATACGATACCTATAACAAAAGGCCCATTTTTAAAATTTTTGTCTGTCTGTCTGTCTGTTCCGGGTAATCTCAGAAACGGTTGGACCGATTTTGACGGGACTTTCACTGATATATAGGGAGTAACTTAGGCTACTTTTATTTAAAAAAAAGAATTAGTGCTCTGCACAAATAAAAAAAAACTGGACATGGTGAATCAATTCGGGCGTTTAAATGGCTTATGCTGAGTAAACCATAAGAGATATAGCAAATTAATGTTAGTACATTAATAATGTTAGTATTATGTAGTCATAATAATAGGCATTAAAAGGACCTACATACAAAATTCGTGAGAGTAAACACCTATCTTCTAAGGAACACACACAATAAGCATTTTTGTATTTAAAATAGCCGGGAGCGGGGGAGCAAGTTTCGCGCGGGTATTCTGTGGTCCACGTAAGCGAAGCCATGATGGGCACAGCTAGTATAACAAAAAACACACACATAAAAAAAATACACAACTCTCTTACATTTTTACGACTCAAATCTATAAATGGAATTCTATTGATTCTAGTATATTATATAATTTATTAATAGTTATATGAAAAATGAAAATAATATTTTCTATAAATACTGTGTATTGACCACGCCCAAATAGTCTTATTCGCAAACGACCTGAAGCTGGTTAGAGTAGTAACTCAGGTAACTGATTGCGAATACTTACACGAGGATATACATAGTATATATACATGGGCTATCCCAATGGAGTTCTGTTAACGGTATACCGTTGAATGCGAGTAAATGTTCATACCAAAAGCTCGCAGCCTATAAAGTCCCATTACAAAACATGCGACGGTTCTCTTCAGGAGGGGTTGGATATATTAGATATTTCGATGTCATCTTTGATTACAGATTAACTCTTGACTGATATTAATTTTTCTAAATATTCTCAACTCCATAGGTTTTTATTATATTTTCTTGGATATATCACGTACTACTGGTCACGCATAAAGCATGCTACGTTGGTCTTCAAACGCCATTACAGTGATTAATGTTTTTACTTTTAATTTATAATTGCAACTTAGTATATTGGCCACTTATCATCCATTTAAATAAATTCTTCCCAAATTTCTAATTTCCATCTTTAGTGGATAAGGTCGGGTTGAGCGAGCCGCCGAGGGATGAAGCGCTTAGTATATTATTATTATTTATATATATAAAATAATAATAATATAGAGAGACGTTTGCGGTAGATATCACAGTATAATATGCCTTAAAGGGAGATGTTCTTACAAAGTCCATCATAAGACTAGGCCTAGTGAACTAAACAAAGCTGTCAATATATACAAGTGAGGCATATGTGTATTGTGTTGGGTTGTGTTGTGTACTACTAATACGAGTAAGTAAGTATTTCTTATGTATACACGAATTATTTTTATTCTATGTTTAGTACATGTAAGTATAAATATATTTTTGTAATTATTAGACAATTTAAAGAGAAGGTACACGTTGAAGTTTTAAGTAAAAGAATTAGCTGCTGGCAGCGCTCCGTATGCATTATATAAACTAGCCCCAACAGTTAGTACAGATGCATTACTTATCGTATACCTTGGCCTTGTAACATCTTTATTACGATATGGCGTTATATTCTGGGGCAACTCCACAGATAAGAAATTAGTATTTTCAAACTGCCGATAGCTGTAAACCACATTTTGAAATACGTAAGTCTCTAACATAGCCGTCTCTTTATTTGTAGGTTTCTCTTTTACACCTTCTCTTTTAAACCATCAATACTTTATACGGTTTTTAGAACGCTTTTATTAAATTTAGTTACTTGTAAGTCGCATCGGGCGTGATTATTCTCAGTTATGTATTCACAGTTCTAGGTCTGCTCTTATGTGGGAAAGTATTTTTGTATAGCACCTAAACACTATAACAAAATACCAAACAGATATAATAATAAAAATAATTCTATATTGATTTATTATAATAAACTATTTATTATAATTTAATAAATTTGAATCAAAATACAGTTTAATATGGGTTTTAGTAGACAATACTTATGTATTTATATTAGCATACAATATTATTTAAAAAGTACACCGGAATATAAATTCATATTAAAATTAAGCAATTTTAATCTTATTTGTTATAGAAAAAAGTACAAGAATAACTGTCTCACACTGAAATATAATATTTCATTACATTTCAATTATATAAAAACGAAGCGAGATGTCAAATGAGAGCGAACACGAGCACGAGCACGACAACAACGATCGTGCTGATCGCGGGAAACGTCACAGACTGACCACTGTATGGAGCACTGAACACGTCTACACTTACGAGGAAGCCATCGATCTCGCAGGTACAAGTACATTACGCATCCAGCAGACCTACAGAGTACAGAGAGACAAGCGCAGGAAAGTAACAACGAGTCGAGTGTGTAAGCGACCTGTTTCTCTGTAAAACTGTGTAAATAATAATAGTTGTTGATGATTGTAAACAATTTTGAGCTGGTTTTTAGAAGGACCAATATTTGATGATCACATCCCTTACAGTGTTCAGTGTACCCCAAGTTGACAAAAGGTCTGCAACTAACAACGCAAATCCACTTACCGTTCTTCTGGAACGTCCAGCTGCTCGTTGGTGGTCTGCGTGAAGGTTGTTGAATGCTTAAGAATAATCCCAGGCACTTCAGTGGGTTTGTTAGCGCGTACGGCGCGCGGCGTAAACAAATTAACGATGGCCATTACGACTATACGGGCGGATTTAGGAGTGGGGATGTGCCGGTTCCGGACCGCGACTCTCCGGTACAACCGACAGTTCAGTCGGTTCAGTAGCGGATGTACGCGATCAGTCACAAACCTTGCCCAATCAAGAAGTGCACTAAACACTGAACAATAGTAGATACCAATATGTATTAGTTTAACCGTTTTCAGTATCGTTTATAAAATGTCGGTTAATACATACATATCGGTATAATTTGTTTGTGAGTTCGTGTGCGTGTGTGTGTGCGTGTGTATGTGTGTGCGAGCTTTGTGTCGTATCCGTGTCCCGTGTCGTCATGAGCCAGTCATGGTGATCACGGACGCGTATTGATCAATGGTAGTTGTGATGATGGAATGTTGATAATAGAACTGATAATATCTCCTCTACTAACACTCCTTTGTGTTGACGTCATGAGACAAGAACTATATGAGCGCATTGTATATAACGTGTATGTTCCCGTAGAAGGCGAGGGTGAGGGATGGTACGGAGCAGGACTGCTGGCGGCGCTGAGCATCGCGACGCTGGCGATGGGGGTCGATATGTTCGGTTTCTCCGTCATCGTGAACGGCTCCGTCTGCGAGTTGAACCTCGACCTCGACCAAACCAGCGTTCTGCTGTCCATGCCTTTTATTGGTAATATACGCATCTATTTACCAAGTATGTTATGTAATAATTTGATTTCAATGAGTCAAACCCAAGTGAATGCAACTAACAGTTAAGGCAGGATTGTTCGTGCAACAGACAGATGCAATACGTTAACCAGCACACAGCTGTGAACCTCGACTGTATTCGTGTGTGGAGAGGTTGCCTATAGCATTCTCTGCACTCCCTGCGCTCCCTGCTCTCCTTGCTCTCTCTGCGCTACCTGCACTCCTTGCGCTCCCTGCATCCCTTGCTGTCTGAACACGACTTAGGTAAAGGGAAATCATCAATGTATCTGGTCCTCAGTCACTCAACAATGGTTACATAGCACTGTGATCACTGTGAAGGGGACACAACACAAAGAATTCACTGTTGAGATGAACTAACTGAACATCTGTTGTAGATCATCTGGTGAATATCTATGCAGGGAACTAACTCTGTGAACTGTTTGAGGTCCTATTGCGATGTCGTACTGGTGGGGCTACGTGTCGGACCGGTGCGGCCGGAGAGCCAGCCTGCTGGTGGCGCTGTGGACGAGCTGCCTCGTGGCCACAGCCGGTGCATTCTCGCCGAACTGGCTTGTCATGGCGGTACTCAAGTTTATCAGCACAAGCTTGTAAGTTGAAGTGACAACGCTTTAGTAGATCCGAATGTTACAACGGATTTGAGCATTATGTCACTCGGCAGATGTAGCTGTGCGCAGTCCGGCGCGTACACGCTGCTGGGCGAGAGCTGTTCACGTCGCGCGCGGGACTTCTACATGCTCGTGATGACAAGCGTGCTCGACTTCAGCCTCGCCACGTACGTCGGTAACTAACCTTGCATTTTTGAGGAATAAGTTTCAAGAATTTTGTATCTTAACTTTGCCATCCCAATACTGATGATAATCTCAAATGATGGTGATGTCTGGATTTGATTCCCTCTCTGTACATCTACTGAACATAACTGTAATATAAAACTGTATACTGTAAAATAACACTGTAAAAACTATTTATTAAAGAATATTATAATATGTTGATAAACCCAATTGAGTTTCTTGCCGGTACTTCTCGATGGCTAGGATGTTTTCCGAACCGATGGTGGTGTATTGACATTCATAAGGGCTTTCTTAGGGTCTAAATTGAATAAAAAATGTTTTAATTTTGATTTTGTTGAGTAATCGGTTTGTGTTACACATGACATCATTGTATATATTTATAATATTTGATCCTTAGATATGAAATTAGCATTTTATATGGAAGAACTAAAACGAAAATATAATATTATATTAAACATTTGATCAATCTAAGTATGTACTTGCTATGCCATAACATTGCATTGCATGTGCCATTTTATAGGTAGTTAATTGATTCCAGTGCTGAAAAAATTGTGGAAGCGAGAATCGATAAAGTCTTTGAAGGTTGTTTGAACGGCCCCATCATTTGAATTTTATTCCTTGCAATAAATTGTTATGATTATAATTTAATTTAGGATAGTTATGTATAATTTTCCAGCATACCTTACAATTTTCAGATAATATGGGTTTACAAATTACTAGTACACAAATTTTAATGTCCGTAACCGAGACGTTCTTCTTGCTCCGACAGCTCAGCGTAGAGATCCTTGCCTAGGATCTAGAATAGAAGTCAGCACGGTGTAGGCCGTATCAGGATACACTGCTCAAGCAGACGAAGCAGCACCAAATATCTTATCTATTGAGATTTCCTCATATGTAAAAGGAAAAGTTATTATTTGTATTATAAATACAAAATCCAGGTGATACTTTCCCGGTAGTGTTCTTTCAATGTTCAGTAGGTATTTGTCGTTTTGGCAAAGGGTATTTCACCCATATTAATATTAAAATTATAAATTATAACAATTAAAATAACTTTTCTATATAAATATGTTATAAAATAAACTGTCTTTTCGACTCCCGGGTTTGTTGTACAATAATTTGGTTTTTATCAAAACACATGATAATTATGATATAAACGTTACTTCGATTCAAAGGTCTGCAGTCCAATCCATAAAACATGATCAGATCCATCCTGAAGAATCTGTCATACTCTCTGTTCTAATTTTCTATTTTGTTTGAATTCAAAATTTCATCTTACTAGACTTTTCTTATTTTAAAAATTTAAAATAAATCTAATCATAGATTTATTTTGCTAAACTAGAACCTGGATGGAATATTTGTCTATACCTGAGAAACTCCTAACTGCGCATGCTCTATTACTATCAAAGAATTATCAATGACAGAGATTGTCATAATATTGCAATGTAAACAATACGAACCTAAAATATTAACAAAGCTGTTATTAAACCAAAATTATCAAGTTATAAATTATCTAAACGCATCAATACATAAACCTATCATTAATTGGTATCCTGGAAATAAAAGAATAGGTACACCAAAACAATAATAAGGTAAATCAAATGAACTTATGATGAATAATATAAAGTAGATATTAAATAAGATTATCTTCCAGATAAATAATATAACAAAATTTACCAAATTCCGTAAAAGTGGTAATCTGTTGAAGCAAGCTCCGGAAAGTAGGGTGGGTGTCGGAGACATTCCAACCTCAGTTCCTCTAATTTAGCGACCGTCTGTCGTGAAGTAAGGGGTCTAGCGTTGTCCTGATGCAGCAGTGGGCTAGAGAGATTGACCAGTCTCAGTTATTTAACGGCTAACTTTTCCATCATCGTTTGCAATTGTTGACAATACAGATCTACCGTTATCGCTTGGCTAGATCTTAGGAAACTATAGTATATGACACACTCACCAGTACCTTTTCCTGAATCAACTTTCGCTTGGAATAAGATTTCGCCGGTTCTCCTGGGTTCAACTACTGTGATGTGAGCATCCAAAGAATCCATTTTTGGTCACAAGTTATATGATTTAAAATTCCCTCATTATTGTGACGGTTGAGAAATGTAATGCAGCACTCAATGCATATTTGTTGTGCTTCAGTCAATTCAAGCGGTACAAATTTCTTGAGCTTTTTCACTTTTCCAATTTGTTTCAAGTGAATTAAAATTGTTTTATCACTCACACTGAAGCCTGCCGCTAACTCTGACGTGGTTTGCGATGGAACCGATTCCACGATCACTTTTAATTCTTCATTATGAACTATATATTCTAAACAAAAAACTTACCTTTCCTCGGCACTGGCGGTATCTCTGATCGCAACCCAGTCGACCTGGACTATGTAATGAGAAATATGTGGGTGGAGTGAACTGTATGTAAGTGTATGTGTTACAGCCTCAAATCGTACAGGATAATACTGGTGCCTTATACAACAGTTCCACAAAACTCCCGAGACACAACTCAAAGTTATACAATACTAATAAAACACAACTTGATAACACCAAAAATTCCCAATTAAGCAATTACGTGGCGCTCAACAACCAACGAAACGCTGGGATGCTCAGTAGCAACATCAGTGGACTAACTGGCGCAAGTGGTGGCTATGTTGAGAGTGCGTGCGCCGGAGCAACTCTCCTCCCACGTGCATCCCCCGGTGACTCAACTGCTCTAGCCCTCATTAAGCAAATTTAGCGAGCGAGCTAAATGAAATTACATTTCCAACAAAGGCCATAAACGAAAAGTTCGATATCGTTACAACTCTAATGTTCCCGTTAATTATCCTAGAAATAGAATTAGTCTGTAGAACCAATCTCGGATATAATTCTCCTGTCTCGAGAATGTTCAGAACATGTAATGAGTTTAATGGATTAATAGAGAATTTATACATATTTGCAGAGACATTACCGAAAATTATTATCAAGATTAAAAATTATTTCTCTACAGACACTTAATTTTATTTACAATAATCGATATTCAGAATCTCTGATCTCTTTATTTCTTTTCCATTATTAATTGAAAAATACTGGTCAATTCAATGAATTCTTTTAAAGTTACAGTGTTAATTACCATTGTTTTCTGTTATTTATATTAGTGCTAATTTAAATTATTTTATATTATTAGTAGTGTTTCATATATTGCAATAACTTTCTTGTACTTCAATTAATTTAAAAAAAAATTACATTTGGGGTTTTGGAATTTGTGAATGTAGTGGGCGCCTTTAATAGGTTCGCATTCTGTATTGGGCTTAGAATTAATTGTAAAAATGGGTCAAATATAATTATGCGCGCTGTTGGTGCCTCTTTAATAAATAAACATTATTTCATACTAAATTGTATTAAATATTTTTCAGTCATCGCATACTTTATACTAAACCTGGAGTTCAGCTTCGACTTAGGTTCGATAAAGTTCACGCCGTGGCGGCTGCTTGCACTGGCGCTAGCGTTGCCTCTGGGTATCGGCGCTTTTAGCGTTCACTTCTTTTACGAAAGCCCAAAATTTCTCATCAACGCAGGCAGAGTGGACGAAGCTTTAGATAACTTGCAATGTATCTGGCGGAGGAATGGCAATAAACAGGAAAATTATCCGGTATGGAACTAAATTACATTATATTAATCGTTAAACACGGCTTAGTGGACTCTACTAAAGTAAAATTTGTTCTTTATTCTGACTGTGACATAAGGGATCCTGAAGCGGCTACGTAAAGTAGTGCATGGTTCGGTGTTTTGCTCGTTGCCGTTGGAATATTCCGCCGTCTGCTAGTGATGGAATGCATTCTACAATGTAGTTGTAGAGTTCGATGCATACTTCTAAAAGAAATTTATCATTGTCATTGAAACAAGTCTTATTATGGAGTGTATCCAACTTCCCCTCCAGGTTAAACAATGATCTAAGGAAATGGTTTTAGGTGAAAAGAATTTACCTAGATGAAGAAGGAAACGAGGCGCGCAAACACGTGCCGTTTCTGCAATCGTTGTGGGATCAATTCGCACCAATTTTTAAGCCACCGCTGCTAGTTAGAAGTTTCCAACTTTATTTTTTGACTGCAGTTATTTACGGCACGTAAGTTCCAATAAACTATTAATAACCTAAGAAATATTTACGTTACATAAAATATTCAATAATGTAACTTGAATCGTTGTAGATCCCAAGCATACTATACTCTCAATGAAGCTATACGAGTTTATGTATTTACGTAATGTAGTTTGCCGGACATGCGCGGGCGCCTTACTATTGCAAGGGCTAATGACGTTAATGGAACTAACATTGGAAACTGAATACTGTTTGGTATTACAATGTGTCGATACCGTAATAAAATTGTTTGTTCACGTGCTACTGGATAAATCTTGAAACTTGCATAAGTATTATTAAAATGTAGGGTTTTTGTACAAAAATAAGTAGTCAAATAGTTTCTAGTTTATTTTATTTTAAAAGATATTACTGAATATATTAATATTACATATTATGTATACGTATTGCAGAAACAACTCATACTACATCTGGTTCCCGTTCCTAGCGGAGTGGTTCGGGTCAGGGTTGGCCTCGTCCGTGTCCGTGGAGTCTGGCTCCAGCGGTCTGTGCGACCTGATCGTCTCGGTGGGCCGTAACGCTACTCAACATGTGAGTCTGCACCTACATGCGTCTACTGTCTGAGTCGTGAGCTAGTAGCATCATGCTTAGTTCTTTTCTCCTTTATGGTTCAAATACTGCATGGAACATTATCCGTAGTGGTGTTTCTGTTGTCTCATACAAATCTCGTCGGAGGCCACGCTGAGACTGCGCGTGAGTTTTGTCCTGGGAACGGCGGTCCTGCAGACACAGAAGGATAATTATTGGGTTTATGGGTATTCATTCCTTATTAGACATATTTATTACTAGCTGAGCCCGCGGCTTCGTTCTCGTGGACTACACAATGCCGTTGATTTGGCTTACGCGCATATCGTGCTACTTCCGCTCTCGGTTATATTGCTTGTCGTGGGTGATCTGACATGTACTGTTGGTGACTTTTTTGTAGATCTTTTTAATATCTAAAATTATCTAGTACATTAATTCGATATATTTCTTATCGTTTACTCAGCGTAAGCCATTTAAACGCTCGAATTTATTCACCATGACTAGTTGGTATGGTACCTTAAATCTTTATCTAAAATAAATGTAGCCTAAATTACTCCTTATAACGTCAGCTATCTACCAGTGAAAGTCCCGTTTAAATCGGTCTAACTGTTTCGGAGATTACCGGGAACAAATAGACAGATAGACAACAATTTTTAAAATGGGGTTTTTGTTATAGGTATCGTATATACTTTCATATGCATTTAGTAAACCACTGTTATTTTGACATTACAAACAGACGCTTCAATTTTATTAAATAGATGATAGATGGGAATCCTAGTATTCAAGATCTCAGTATAGTCAATCTAGTTTATATTTTTACAAAATATACACTTTGGTAATATTGATTTCAGGCGACATGCCCATCACACGTGGAGATCAGCTTAGTGTGGTCGAGTCTGGCTCAAGGAGTAGTGTTCGTGGTCATTTTGCTCACTATTAGCAAGTTTGCTCACAGAAGGAAATTATTGATGATTGCCCTGCTCGTGATCTCAGGCACTTCTGCCGTGGCAGCAGTCACCATCGATGACCACATCACCAGTTTCGTCATGTTCTTCGGACTGCTGCTGAATGAGTTGTGCATCGGTTTCATATTTTCCTACTTCGTAGATTTGTACCCTACGTCATACAGGTATGCCCATATCCATCCGCACTCACTCACTATGCTAAGCGATAACTGATCACCAATAATATATTCGCTAAAATTTATATTCTCATGCTGGAAACTCATGCTAGGATTATTATTCCTAGAATATAATTCTGGTTTTTCCACTTCAACATGGAGAATTGTTAATATCTTGATGTGTCGTGGCAAACGCGAGTATTTGAAAAATTACATGGAGTCCAGAAAGTTAACGATTGCGGATTTTTGTATCGAGGAAATACATATAACATACGAATGTTCTGTTTGAATAAAACCCACGAGAGTCACGGATTGGCCTCATGTCACAGACGATCACAAAATATAATTATTTGTTTGGGAGACGCGGAACATTACATATAGGTACTTAATCTATACTTATAAAAAAATATTAAAGTTGGCAATCTGTACATTGAAGATTTATAAGAAAAATAATACGGGGTGGTTTAGAATCAGGGACAGAACACGTTTTGATAGTTTTTGGAATTTTTATTCTGTCCGTCTTTCAGTATGTTGGAACGCCAATCATGCAAAAACTAGTTAACCCAATTTAATTAAATTTGATATGGTTGTAGTTTATAACCTGAAGGAACATTTACGTTGCGTTCTTAAACTTATGAACATTTGTATAATTTATAATTTTCATTTATGAACACAAAAAAGTAATGTATGTACTAAAATGTAATACTAATATATTTTAAGTATAGAGTGAAATTAATTCTAATTATTTCAAGACGATTTTCTTAATGTAGCCTTTTATCTTGGAATTAATAAACAAATACGTATGTATTTTTATTAGGTAATTATAGATGGCGCTATACACTATATTTTACGTTTATCATTCTTTAAAACTATCACGAATTTGGTTTGATTTTGTAATATTGTTTTTAAATTTGTAAAACTATTAGCTATTTCGTTCTACATTTTACGATAGATATCATTGTTTTTTTTTTTTTTGTGTTATTGATACTTTATTAAATTATACTGAACAGAGATGTCTGTTCTGTCAGTAATGCTTCATTATTCACTGGATATTAACAGTGAATAAAAGTTATAAAATAACCTCAGCCTTTATGGATAGCAAAACCTACAATTTTTATATAGAACTAGCTGTGAACGCGTCAACTAAGCAATATAGAGGGTCGCTAATCCACGAGCGGGGAGAGTTAGGAATATGTAAGAAAGAGTTACCTTGAAACTGGATAAGTAAGAAACAGCTGCACCGCTTATTCTACGATCACCTTTATGTGGTATTCTGCAGCTTCAGCCTGGCAGCGCTTCTTCTCGGCCAATTCCTCAGATTTGCGGCTTCGATAGTAGTGGACCAGCTGGATGTCGTGCAGCGTGCACAAGCAACTCCAACAAGCGGGATTAATATAATTTAGATAGATCGACTCGCGGCGGCGGTGGTCAATCATAGACTGCGTAGTGTGCGGTGCAGCGAAAAATAATAAAGAGAAAAAACTAATAATGAAAGTACCCCACATAAATAATTGACTTAAATGCTATTGATAAAGCATTAGGCGCTAACACTAGCTAGCTGTGCCCACGGCTTCACTCACGTGGAATACAGAAAGCCCGCACGAATCTTGCTCCCCCGCTCCTGGCTATTTTAAAGACAAAAATGCTTATTGTGGGTGTTTCTTAGAAGATAGATGTATACTCTCCCACACTTTATTGTAGGTATTCTTAATACCTATAAATATATAGTACATTAATTTGCTATATATCTTATGGTTTACTCACCATAACTAGTTTTTTTATTTGTGTGGAACCCTAGTTCTTTTTCTAAAATAAAAGTAGCCTAAGGTACTCCCTATAAAATCAGCTATCTACCAGTGAAAGTCTCATCAAAATCGGTCCAACCGTTTCGGAGATTACCCGGAACAAACAGACAGACAGACAAAAATTTTATAAATAAGTTTTTGTTATAGTTATCGTATATACTTTCATATGCATTTAGTAAAAGGCTGTTATTTTGACATTACAAACAGACACTTCAATTTTATTAATTGTGTAGTTATAGATTGGCCCCTATTAACCATGTCTTCTGGATAATATCGGAAAATAATTTAAATAATTTTACTTGAATATTCCTCAAAGGGTTTTTCATTCATTGATTTGTGATTTAGTTTAATATTAAATTAAATTACCTGACAGAAAGTAGACGGGAGTTTCTCGGTATCCCATTGATCTACAAAAGAGTTACTTTTCTCATATCGAACCAAACAGAGTAAGTGAAACACACGATCGGCAAGATGCGTGATGTATGAAATAGAAACAGGCATAATTCATACAACAGTAAACCATATTATATCGTAAATTATATCTAAAATTTTTTCTTAACTTTTGAAGTGTGTATATTGAACAACAAGAAAGTTTCAAACAAAATTCAACCTTAATTTAAAAGTAATAGGTACTTAATATTTATGCCAGGTTCGTTTGATTTAGCGCAGGTTTACCTTTAGTCTTAAAGTACGAATTTTGAGCAAATGTTTATGGAACATATAGGAACAGATGAAAGACAGCAGGTTATAGGAATATAATAAAATAAATAAATACACGTCGAGTTCGTAATATTGAGAAATATTTAATTGGAAATGACCTCTATAATATCTATATTGAATGCAATATAGTCATCTCAATTAATTAATTCTAAATACCTATAACTCAGAAAACAAAAATAATGAAAACATGTAAAAGTAATAATGAAGGAAAGTTCGATTTGTTATGCTGTAAAAGCGATATTACCCATTTCTGCGGTCAAAGTGTATCTTTCTTCTGAACGAGATGATAGATACTAAGAAAAAGTTTACGCGCCCCAGAAACGAGTGCTTGAGGAACATGTAATAGGTACGTCTTTATGTATTAGGCGTATTAGGATATGTTGACAGCGTAGATCCTTGTTTTACTGATCTGTGGCGTAGACGCATGGCAGAATATCGATTCGATCGAAAGTAGTAAATATGAGCCAAAGCTGACAGCTAAACATTAGTACCAAGGTGAGTCTCAGGATCCAAGACATTCATAAATCATGAAGTAGGTACAGTTAAATCGCCGATATTAAATTTTAGAACACCTACATACCTTTTTTATCGCTGTTTTTCATACGCGGACTAAGTCGCGAGCACAACTAGTACCTAATAAAGCAATCCTATATCATTTTCATTTGTTTTATAATACATGTTGCTGTTCATGAAGTTGGCAGAAAGTGCTTAGAGGGTGGACGTTTGCACCACTGACGCTGGCGCAACGCTGCTAAGTCATATATTGGGTCCTGGGAGGAGCCACAGGATGCAATCGATGTGTTCTGTGATCTCTTAAAGGCCTTCGACTGCGTTGACCACAGTTCGCTTATACTTAAGCTAAAACACAATGGTGTGTGTGAAACTTCTCTCGACCTGCTAATTTCTTATTTAACAGAACGCTGGAAAAAAATAAGTGTAAATGACGCAACCTCTTGCGGGATCATTGGTTAGAATCGACTTCCCTCAGGGCTCGATTTTGGGATCATTTTTGTTTCTCGTTTACATAAACTATCTACCGCTGGTGATTGAAAACAATGCTGGCAGGGTTCTTTTTGCAGATGATACTTCACTTATATTCAAAGTGAAAAGGATAGATTCGGAGCTTACGCAATTAAACAATACCTTAGTTAAAATCTCTGAATGGTTTGCTATAAATAATTTACTACTAAATGCAATAAAACCAAATGTATGAGATTTGCTTTGCTCAATGTTCGGCGTGTTGATAGTAATATCAAGATAGAAGGGAATTTAGTAGGCTTAGTTGATACTACAGTCTTCTTAGTTATTACGCTTGATTCAAAATTAAAGTGGGGTCCGCATATTAAAATTTTGACGGGTATATTAAGTTCTGCTGCATTCGCAGTACGTAAGATTCGCTAGTTAACAGATATTGCCATTGCGAAGTTAGTCCACTTCGCTTACTTCCATAGCTTAATGTGTTACGGTATTTTTCATATTCATATTACAAAAGCGGGAAATTCGAGCATGAGACCTCGCGAATCACTAAAGAACAAGTTCCAGGAATGTGGTATATTAACTTTGCCTTCCCAATATATCCTTAATAACTTAACTATATTCTCAAAAACTTAGTCAAGCTTGATTTTGTCAAAGATCAGCACAAGTATTAACTAGAAATAGAGATAAATTAGTCGTAACGTGTTTTAGACTTAGTAAGACTACTTTTTTTTTAAATAATAGTATTAGGTTCTATAACAAGATTCCGAAGCACATTACTGATTTGCCGGACAACAAGTTCAAGAACCGTGTCAAGCGGGCTTTACTGTCAAAAGGTTATTATAAGTGTGGATCATTATGTGAATGATAGTAATGTCTTGAAGTGACTCCCTCTCTGTGCAATTACTAAATTATTATTATTCTACCACTTGTATAGTTGAAAAAAAAAGATAAACCCGATCGATTCTCTTGTCGGTTCTTTTCGATGGCTGGGATGTTTTGAGGTGCATAAGTGCCTTCTTAGGGCCTAAGTTGCATAAAGATTTTTTAATTTTTGATTTTGATTTTGGTAGAGGCATGGCTGCCTGCTTCGGCGTGCTAGTCGCTCGCACGAGCGCTCTGATCTGCGTTAACCTGCTCGGCGCTTTCATCGTGTCTCACTGCACATTCACCTTCTACGGTTCCGCTGCTTTGCTATTCTGTAAGAATTTCAACATTTGTTTATTGTATTTCATAAACTGGCTACTTTGTTTGCTAATTTGTCGATTTTAATATTCTATAAAAAAATGCCGATACTCGATACATTTATTTTGATAACAATAAATCTGATGTGTTCTGTTTCACTCTAGTTTGCAATAGTATAGTTCGAGTGAATACGTTTGTTCCAGGCGCATGTGCAGTCGCCGCGTTCCTGCCGTCTGCACCGGACAGAAACCGATAATTACGAACATAATGATAATGTGAATCGCTAATAAAAATGTTCTTGTTGAATGATTTGTTTGTTATTGGTGGATATTATAATTGTATTCAGTGGACATTGTCTGTTATTTGTTAGATGCATACACCGCTAACAGTCGCTACAGAAACATAACAGTTGTGGTCTATACGACACGGTAAGTACCAGTCCCGGGTCGCGGGTTCCAGGTCGTCAAGCTTCTTGCACATGTGTATATCCTGGGAACGTACTGAAAGAACCGATTGAAGAACAGCCGCACTGATCTGCCGTTTGCGTGTCCTAACAGTCAAATAAGTGTGTTTGTTTCTATCTTGAAGCTCAACTGATTCCTGCACTTTTTTTTCTTGTGGTTGAGGAGTTTCAACTCATTTGCATTGTGTCGATACAGATAGCATTAACAACAAAAGATACAGTCCACATTTCTCCTTTATTAAACCCGCAAAGCTAACGTGGTGAACTACTCTGCATAGTTAATTAAACAGTACAGTTGCCCAACGATCCAAATATTCACCACTTATCATTATTGTTGTTTTTCTGTTGAAGTGATAACTCCTTATGGGAGGGTAAACCGCTTCGTAACGTAACGCGTTACGGCGCCACTCTGTCTGGTTTCCCTTCTCTACTCAGTGTTATAATGAACATATTCAAGAATTGTAACTAAGGATAAAATATATTTTATAATCAATAAAAGATTGTATTAATAAATAACCTTTCCTCACATTATCATATTAATATATAATACATAAATTTTAAGTAATAACCTAAGCTTTTCTCAAGTTAAACAATTTCAATATTAAATAGTTCAACTTAGATTACTCATATCACTTCTGTCGAGCGTCCTGAGAAGCACACGTTTCTTTTTTCCTTTTTTATATAGAATATTTGAAGCGCGTCTTATAGTTTGTGTGCAATTTAGATTTTAATAATTAGCAGAGGACACGGAAGTAGCGCCGCGAGCTATATACAAGATTTCGTACGCTCGTAATAAAAACAGTTCACTGTTACATTAGCATTACATGTGGCGCTCCACAGTTCCTTGTCCCTATTAACTGGGCAATTAGTCTCGATTCCAATGTCATTGACAGTTTCAACATTTGACGGCGACCCGAATTATTTTTATATAAAATATGAAATACAAGACAAAGAAGAAAAAATAGACTCAATAAAACAAAATCTAGTTTGTTTGTGAGTTCTGAGAATCCATTTTGAAAACCCATTACATTATAATATATTCGGCTAAATAACGGAGCGCTTCGTGTATATATTTACTATGTATTAGTTTCTATGTATGTATGTAACGTGTTTTTAAAAGTATGTCGTCATTCCTTATAGATAACACGTTCTGAACTAGAATACAATATAAACAATGGTTAGTTGGGATGGGATCGAATCGAGAGTCTGTCGTCGCCTCGTCGCTTCCTCGCCTCCTCGCGTCGGATGTACTGGAGAGACGAACGAGAATCCTCTTTGTTTCTCCAGAAGTGCGTGTAATATAGTTGCTAATAATTATGTGTTCATTAAACGAAGGCTATGACCATTCAGGAGATATGGGAATACGCCTGGAAACAATAAGAAGCGGTGCGACCGCAACCGCGACCGTGACAATGGCAGCACCGGCGCAACCGGCGGTACGCGACAACGCTTACAGCTACGAAGAGGCCCTAAGTTTATGCGGTAAGTCCCGCCTCGAGTAACTCCTCACGTGTGACTCGCTGCACGAGTACAAGATGGAAGGTGCGCGTCTACACGCGGTACGCACCACATACACTCGTATATGTCCTTTAACAGTCATCATATAGAAAGTGCAACATTCAGGAGATAGAGTCTCCTGCTTTGGGATGGTTTCACCCAACACCTTCTCTAACGCTAACCGCATTGTGAATGATGCAAACGTCACTAAGTATTTACAATAGCTTCAACTGTGAAGAGACAGCGCCTCGCTGAGCGTGTTTTCTCGTCTGCACCATGGCAAATAGTCTTAAGAGCTGCTTGACCTTATACTATCTTTCTTTCACTACAGAACTACACGGTCTGGTCTACTGAACCACAGTTACGCGGTATAGCTGTACCGTGCAGATGTGGACGTGTTCCACTTCGTTATAGACGACTACCGTTAAAGTTTTGTGATTGACACAACGGTCGCCGTGGTCTGTGAACTGAACTGTACTTACCATCAGGTTCTGTACAGTCATTTCCTGAGCTAGTATAAGTAAAAAACATTAATACACAGGGATCTTCTGGAGAAGTTGCTCGGTCTTTCCAGGTGTCAGACATGTAATGTGATTTCATAACAGTGAGGGGTTCGATGACTAGTGGCTGTCATGAGTTCAGAGGATAGGGGACAAGACTACAGTTAACTCTCATACGGTTAACTAGCGATGTTAACGTTTCTAAGTTAAATTCGAATTTACAAAATAAGTCATATTCGTGTTTTGTGTCCTTTATGATATACATTTGATTGACGAAGGCGTTGCATTACGAAAATCCATCATAAACAATTAATACGCTTATAAATAATCTAACTAGCTCGGAAAAGTCAAAATCGATCGGAGGGATGCGTCGCGTCGCGTCCGTGAGGAACAAAACACGTCTCATCGAGACTAGCTGTGCCCCTGGCTTCGCTCACGTGGACCACAGAATGCCCGCGCGAATCTTGTTCCCCCGATCCCGGCTATTTTAAAAACAAAAATGATTATTGTGGGTGTTCCTTAGAAGATAAATGTATACTCTCCCGAACTTTTTTGTAGGACTTTTTGATGCCTACAATTATGTTTTACATTAATTTGCTATATCTATTATGGTTTATTCAGCATAAATCATTTTAGCGCCCGAATTGATTCACCATGACCAGTTTTCTTTAATTTGTGCGGAACCCTAATTCTTTTTCTAAAATAAAAGTAGTCTAAATTATTTCCTATAAATTCAGCTATTTATCAGTGAAAGTCCCGTCAAAATCGGTCCAACCGTTTCGGAGATTACTCGGAACAAACAGACAGACAGATAAAAAATTTAAAAATGGGCTTTTTGTTATTGGTATCGTTTAAAAGATACTACGATACTTTCTTATGCATTTAGTAAAAAACTGTAATTTTGACATTACAAACTGAGACTACAATTTTATTAATTGTACAGATATGTTTATCTGGGAATGCAATAATTATAACTATATACGTAGACTGAATTACGAATATATTATATTAATATAAATAAATAATTTTATGAGTAAGCAAGTAACTAGATATAATTAAACAATGTATTTTGTTGTATTATATTCTTGTATAACACGAGCTTAACAACTGATCTGTTTAAGTATTATATATAATTACTGACGTAACCTCATGTTCTACACAGTATCCGTACTCGTGTAGTGCGCTAAGGTCGGGGCGGGAGGGGGGGGGGGGGGGCGAGAAATGTCGAAATATGAGCACTTGTTTAAATTTAGGCTCATGAATAAATATACAACTGGTGAAGGTGAAACTGCTTCAAACAAGTTTGGCTTAGCGCACACGCTCCGCTAACTTATTTTTTATTTATATAGAAGCCATTGTTTATGGTATGACGTATGGAACACGCATATAGGTAAGCATTTATAAATCTATGTATATATATGTGTATATATTGTAATAGCTACTGCTGCCTATAACTTTTTAAAACCAATATCAGAAGGATCGAATTGCAAATGAAGGTAATTGAGCGCTGGCATGTCATCGCTGGCAAGGTACTACTGGACTGGCACGAACAAGTGTTTATACAGAGCTCAGTACCTTGATAGTGCTGTCATGTCAGCGGGAAAGGCGCTAGCGGCTAGCGGCTAGCGGCTGGATACGTATTGATCAGTTGCTAGGACTGAATGTGAAGGTCTCGTATATCGTGAGTTGTGAGGCGGCAAGCTAGATGTAACAGGCGACAGACGATAGGCCACGCAGCCAGAACACAGCAACACGAGCACTGCTTGCTGCTCGCTACTGTGAACGATGTTTTTAGTAGTCTAGTAGATCTTCTAGTAGATTTGACATAACTATCGACAGCGACAAAGCTTTTGGCTCACTCGTTTCAACTGCACAGATGCACTCGTGGCTACGGCATGTAATATAGGAGGGTTTTCAATTCCGGAACTGAGTTCCGATACTGGAGACCTAATTCCTGAATTCAGGAACTGGTTCTGGAGCTGTATTTAACAATTTTCGGTTTCTAGAAAAAGGATTGTATTACGAATCAAAGACGATTTAATATGAGTTATTGTATCAAATTTAGCCACATCAGACTGTTAATAATCACTTTATCAATTTAACATTTTTTGTCATAGTTCTCATTTAGTAGTTCTAATTCACTACTATTTTCGGGGGGCTTTCCTTCAGGTTGTTGATAACCTTGAACTCCTTGGTGTCCAACTAATATGTGATCTTAACTTTGGGCGATCGATCGAGATAAAGACGAGAACAGCTGCCAAGAAATTGGGGATCCTCTTCAAGGTTAGGCGGTATTTCACACCGAACCAGCTTCTAAGCTTGTATCAAGCACAGGTACGTTCTTGTGTGGAATATTGCTGTCACCTATGGGGTGGATCAGCCAAATATCAGTTGGCCGCTCTCGATTCCATTGAGCGCCGAGCTCGTCGACTTGTTGGCGATGCAGCACTGTTGAAGGCGAAATTGCTCAGTCTAGAGCATCGTCGTAAGGTAGCTTGCCTCTCAGTATTTTACAATTTGCACTTTGGAGAGTGTGCACAGGAGTTGCACCATTTAATTCCACCCAATCCGGTCCACCATAAGACAACTAGATCTCTTGACGCATTCCACCCTTATGTTGTGAAAATTCCCCTGATTCGGACGAAGCGTTATGCTTCGTCGTCGTTCATTATGCGAATGGCAAAAGAGAGGAATTCACTCCCATCGTCTGTTTTCCCATCCACCTATAACTTGGGAGTCTTCAAGCGAAGAGTGAATAGGCATTTAAAAGGTAAGCGCGATACATCGTCGACCTCATCTTTACTTTCCGTCGGGTAAGATTGAGGCCAAGCGCATTCCTGTATTGAATAAAAAAAAATGTCTTGAAGGTTTTTTTTTTTCAAATTGACTGTACTATTAGTAGCAAGGCCCCTGAAGCCATTTGAAGCTTTTACGGATTCACTGAGCTTGAGGGTAAGCTCGGAAGGCACTCAGCCTCGATAGTGAAACATCAAGTTCAAGGGTTCGAAAGTGCCAAGCTCCTGTCATATACATACCTCTGCATCCTCCGTGATCGTACAGAGCTTTTTGTAATTTAACTAACCCTTAAAGTGAAAAGTGGAGGAGAGATTCTTGCAGATTTTATCACATTAATCAAGTTCTAGGTCTAGCAGCAATTGTAGAATTGGTACCTACATTAACAGCAACATTTTTGCCAAAAAATATGGCTCGGACGGCACTGCGGAGTCTGAAGGTGTGACACTCGGCTTAGAGTCGTGGCGTAGAGGGTTCACTAGGAGTTTTGTACTTAAGCTAGCGTAGTAAATCGATAATAATCTCAAAAATTTATTCATTATTAGGTTTGGGGAATTTATCGTTATTCTGTCATTGTTTAATGAAGTCTTCCGTATCGTGCAAATATCTAGTTGAGTACACGTGTTAAAAGTAGTCGTCTTTTATAGGACTTCGCAAGTTTAGAGTACAAAAAACTTTGCTGTTCAAATTTCTTGAGCATTGACTTTAATATAGTATCAGCTATGTAAAGCGTCGCATCACGACAACACCAGGATAGATTTGGAAGGAAGGATTTTAGACATCCAAGCTGTAATAAATTTCAATCAAGGTTCGAATTTCATGTTATAAAAAGGAAATCTCTGATTTCGAATCCATCAAGGCTTTGAAGACCGAGTCATTTATCTTCTAAAATACTCCGCTCATATTGTTAGACGTGCTTGAATATCGCGTTTGACAAACGCTTGAACTTGTACTTAAAGACAATCTCCGAGTGGGGTGATGCCGACCTGATCAAGTTTAATGCTACTAAGACTTAGGCTTGTCTATTTTCCGCTAAACAGAGTCCCTTCTTACTAACTCTTACTTTTAGAGATGTCTTTATTCCGATAACCGAAAATCTGGAACTTCTAGGAGTTACGATGTCTTCAACACGCAATTTTGGCTCCTTATTTGTGTATAAAGCTCAGTTGGCTGCCAAAAAGCTAGGTATCCTTGCAAAAGTGAAATGGCACTTCACGCCGGGTCAGCTGCTTGATCTATATCAAGCGCAAGTCCGATCGTGCATGGAGTACTGCTCTCATCTTTGGGATGAATCGGCAAAGTACCAACTTGAGGCATAGGAGGCAATGGAGGGGCGTGCCAAAAAACTCATTAGCAAAGATTTGCTAGTTGAAGTTATATTCGAACTAGCCAAGTCAGACCTTAGGCTTCAATATATTATCCTAAGTTATAAGAAGAAATTATATTTTAAGTTGTTATAAATAAATTTCAGAACTGACTATTGTACTTGGCACCCGTTTAGATATCCCTCCTTTTGTCGTTGAAGTCAACAACCAAGGCATATATCATGATATTGAAATTGGTTCTCATTTCATATTTATGTTTTGATGGGATATCATTAGTTTTTGTAAAGAAATGATTACTAGGTACTTATTCATATTATAATTAATATCAACTGGTTTTTGTTAATCCACTGTATTTTCCTATATTTACAGGGTATAATTGTCTTTTATGTTATTTTTTATATTTTCTGTACCTTTGAAATGTTCGAGTGAATTGGCCATTCAGTATCCAGAAAAAAATAAAGGTGGTATTCCACTCGTTGTATATTTACGTGAAGACCTTAAAATCCATATACATATAGACCGGCTGTCATCAATTGATTGCTGATTCTTACATTACAGGCAATATAAGTAAGTGTTCTAGAATTAATTAATTTAAAAATTATAATATGATCAAAAATTACTAGTTTCTGATTTATTCCTTTGTATTCACCCAACTACTTATCTGGATGCCAAATTTTAACTTTCTATGTCATCTGGAACTGGGTTAGAGTTTTAATCTATAGGTCAGTCAGTGATAAAAAAGACGATTTTTAGACGTTAATATCTAAATAACTGTTTGAGATGTGTTTATGAAATTTGGAGAACATAAAATGTATCTCGCAAACCTCAGTATATGAGCCAAATTTTACATGTTTATATGAAACAGTTTTTGAGTTAGTAGGGGGCCATAGGTGGTTCCAAATGGGTCGTGTAATATTAGACACGGTACCGCTTGTCATTCTGTTAGCTTGAACTTGGCTTGACACGATCCCTCGTGTCTAGTTTTAACTCTCAATAGACCTTGTTTGTGAAGTGGCTTGTGCCGAGATGGATGAATTAATTGTATTATGTGTTTACAGACCTTCATCATCAAATATATTATTATTTTTAGAAACAATAGAGAAAATATTAATAAGAATATTTAATATCAATAAGTCAGTTTTAGTCTGTGGTGACTTTAATATATATATTTTAAATTCGTCACCGGAGGTCAATACATTCACATCGCTATTTAAGTCATTTAACTTTGATCCGCTTTTTAATTAACCAACCAAAACCACGTCCCAAATTGAATCTTGTAGACATTACAATTTTTAGTAACTTCAAAACCATTAGTAATGGCATTATTACTTGGATACGGTCTGACCACAAAGGGTAACTTATTGAAATAAACTGTTGCAGACCTAGCAGAGATTGTAAGAGAACGGTTAGACTTATTTCAGAAACTTGATTAGATCGTTGAAGTGATAGCATTAAACAGCAATTATCTACAAAAATTTTAGACAATACTAACTACGGCAGCTTTTTGGTTTTTAGGTTAGGTTTTAGTGAATGGGCAATCAAATGAATTGTAAAAAGTGGAGAAAAACTATATGATTTATATTATAGGAAATCAATAAGAACTAGTGATACATTTCATGCTTTTGTTAGAGATTATTCAACAATTTTTAAACGTTTATGTGGAGTTGGAAAACCGATAGTTTTAAGTAATAAAGTTCTTAAATCCAGTAATAAGACCAAAACTGTTTAAAGACTGTTGTTGACTGTTGACTGTTTGTAATGAAACAGGAAAAGATAAGAAAAATTATAAATCTAAACTTAGAGGGAGTACATATTTCAAACAGTTCAAAGATAGCAACTCTTTTCCAGGATAATTTCATAAATATAGCTTTAGAAGTAACAAAAAATATAATATCATTACCACGTGGTGCTATATCACTTTTCGAAAATCTTATTATACCTGTGGATTCTAAATTACCTTTTAAATCTGATAGTGCAGGTGAAATAATAAGGAATTAAAAAAAATAAAACTTAAACATACCGAAGACATTTGTGGGAATGTTAGTAATGGTAGTTCAGTCTTTAATTGTTAATATTTCACCATATTATCTGGCTAATATATTTAATCAGTTCATAGAAACAGGAACTCTACCTAATATAATGTAAATAAGTAAAGTAGTTCCTCTATTTAAATCAGGTTGTAGAAGTAATCTTGGAAATTATAGACCAATTTCTGTAATTGTAATCTATTAGTAATGTTTTCAAGAAAATTTTGTTCAAACAGCTAGTAGAATATTTCAAAACACAAGAGATTTTGGTTTTTCGGCAGTATGGTTTCACGGAATCAAAATCAACCACTGACGCTGGTGCAACGCTGCTAAGTCATATATTTAGGGTCTCGGAGGAGTCGCAGGATGCAATCGGTGTGATCTTGATCTCTCAAAAGCCTTCGACTGCGTTGACCACAGTTCGCTTATACTTAAGCTAAAACACAATGGTGTGTGTGAAACTTCTCTCGGCCTGTTAATTTCTTATTAAACAGACCACTGTCAGAAAATAAGTGTAAATATGGCAACCTCTTCGGGATCATTGGCTATAATTGACGTCCATCAGAGATTGTTTTTAGGAAGATTTTTGTTTCTCGTTTATATAAACGATCTACTTTGAAATATTACTAGTGGTTCTTTTTGTAGACGATACGTCACATATATTCAAAGTGATAAGAATATATTCAAAGCTTACGCAATTAAACAATGCCTCAGTTAAAATCTCTGAATAATTTGCTTTAAACAATTTACTGCTAAATGGAAGTTGATAGTACTGTCATCTTGGGTTTACGCTTAATTCAAAATTATACTTTAAAACTTTGGCAAGAAAATTATATTCTGCTGCATTTGCAGTACGTAAGATGTGCCAAATAACAGATATTGCCACTGCGAGGTTAGTTTACTTCGCTTACTTCCATAGCTTAATGTTTTACGGTATTTTGCTATGGGGTTTAGCAAGCTTAGGTAGATAACATATTCATATTACAAAAGCAGACAATGTGAGTAATATACAACCTGGGCCCTCGCGAATCACTAAAGAACAAGTTCCAGCAATTTAACATCTTAACTTGGCTCCCAATACATTCTTGATATTTAATATGTATTCCTAAAAATTTTGATAAGCTACATTTTGTTAAAAACCTACGCTGTTTTAAAACTACAAACAGATAAATTAGTCGTACCGTGTTTTAGACTTAGACTTATAAAAGTTTTTTAGGTAATGGTGTTAGGTTCTGTGATAAGATCCCGAAGCACATTAATGATTTACTAGACAATAAGTTCAAAGACTCTGTCAAGCGGGCTTTTTTTTTTTTTTTTTTTTGGAACTGACTACACTGTTAGCCTTAGGGGCCCTAAAGCCGCTGCGGCTTTTACAGCTTCACCGGACTTGGGGGCGAGCGCAGAGGGCACTCAGCCGCGAAAGTTTTGTGGACGACTCGCACGAGGGTGCCAAAGTGGCCGGACCTCGGCTCGGGCGGTCGTCGCGTTCGCAAATAGGTCGCGATCTATTCGAATCCCTACACCTACGATTCGAGCTAACTAAATATACACATAGGCACGTTCCCTTTCTCCTGGGAGGAAGGAAGGAACCGTGCGTATGTGTATTCAGTAATCGGAATGTTTCTACACTAACTAGCGCTAACTAACTAGCGTAAAAAAGAAAAAAAAAAAAAGGTCCCTCACAGAACCTATGTACCTGTGTGGTGTGCACGTGTGTATGTTCATACGTGTGTAGTGTTGTATGTAGGTAGCTAAGTGATGCACGTACAGTGTCACTTGTATCGCGCGGGCGGTTGCCTGACCCAAGGGTTTCACACCGAGGAACGGACCTAGGCTTGGGTTACCGCTAGAGAGGGTGGATGTGACGGGTGTGCTGGAGCGAAATTGACCGCCCGCCCTCTGCGGAGAGAACGGTGGTTACGCGGGCGTGGGCGCTGGCACGCTCTGTTTGGAGAGACGGATGTGTAATATTTATTCGAATTTTCGATGTGATCGTCGGGATCAATAAAAATATTGCGCGGCCGGCGTTTGCACCGGATGTCCGTGGGTGCCGGAACATAAGTGGCGGCTGTTTTTATTAACGGATTCGCGTGGTTCGACGCGGTGTCGAAATACGAACGGGAGAGCTGTTTAACGTAGGCATGTATCGAAGGAAGCTCCATATCTCTATGGAGATCTACGCTTCGAACATACCACGGGGCCCCGGTGAGACGATAGAGGAACCTATTCTGTATCGATTGTAACCGTTTGAAACTCGACTCGGACATATGTGCGAACACGGCGCAACTGTATGTCAAAATTGGTCGAATACACGTCTTGTAGAGCGTGAGCTTATGTCGCGTGGACATTTTACTCACCGAACACAACAGAGGATGCAACCGGCCCAGGACCCACGCGGCCCTGTTCCTAACCTTACGGATGTGGGGTCTAAAGGAGAGCCTACTATCTAGGGTTACCCCTAGATATTTGGTCTCTCTTACATACGGAATCGGATTATCGTAGAGCTTAACAGGTTTAAGCTTCCACGGTATCTGTGACGAATCCGCATCGAAGAGCATCGCGGCGCTCTTCGAGGGATTAACGGCTATACGCCACTCGTTAAACCACTTCCCGAGAGTGTTCACGGAGCGTTGGACTTTGTGTCTGAGGTGGGATCTATTCCTATCTGAGGCATATAAGACTGTATCGTCAGCGTATAGCCCTACCTCGACCTTCGGGAGTCGAGGTAGGTCACTGACGTACAGGTTAAATAGGCTAGGAGCCAGGATCGAACCTTGGGGAACGCCTGAGCGTATTGGACGGGGCGTGGACAATTCACCTTCCACTCTATAGCGGAAGGTGCGATCTGTTAAATAGTCGCGAATTATTTTAATTAGCCTATCGGGGACTTCAAAGCGGTACAACTTGTAAATCAATCCCTCGTGCCAGACCTTATCAAAGGCCTTGGCCACGTCGAAAAAGACCGCAAGTGTACGGCGGGGTTTATAAAGTTCAGCAAAATTAAATGCAACGTGCTCCGTGAGGCGGTGCACTTGATGAGTGCAAGAATATCTAGCACGGAAACCGAATTGCTCAGGCGGATAGAGGTCTTTCTCCTCTATTATTGGCTTGAGACGGTTCAGAAGGATCCGCTCGTAAATTTTCCCTAACGTATTTAGGAGACTGATCGGGCGATAGCTGTCGGGAAGCGACGCGCTCTTGCCGGGCTTACGGATACCTATGACTATTGCCTTTTTCCAGGCGGCTGGAAAATGGCAGTGGACTATGGCTACATTGAAGATGCAGACCAATAGAGCTATGAGGCGATCAGGAAGAAGCCTAAGTACTTCATTCCTGATCCCGTCGGGACCTGGTGCTTTTCTGAGCTTAAGGCTTTTTATAATGGAAAGAACCTCCTCAGACGTGACTGGGGACAGGGAGGCTGTCGCGGGGAGCTTATCCAGCTCCCGCACGCATCCATCGATACCCTCGACCCGGTCGGTATTTGCATCGACACTGTTCGGAGAGCACTGGCTCTCCAAACAAGTGGCGAGGCACTCCGCCTTGTCGCTGCTATCGAAGGCGAGCGGTATACCGGGACCCCTCTCGAGGGGGGGCATAAGATAAGAAGCCTCTATTTTGAGGCTGCGAGCTAGTTTCCAGTAAGCCAGATGCGACGGCCTTAGCCCTTCGACGAGGGCGTCCCATCTGTGACTCCTGAGTTCTAATATGCGGGCTCTAACCGCTCTCTGAAGCGCGCGTAAGCGTGCGCGGTTTTCCTCGGTCGGATAGTGGTCGTGCGCACGAGTCGCCGCGTTCTTTTCCGTCAACAACGCCCGCACGTCGGCAGGGAGTACGAAGCGGTGATCGCTCGCCTCTTCGACCTCTCTCGAGGCCTCTCCGATGCCGACCTGCAGGTGGTCGACCAGGGAATCGATCGCGAGATCTACATCCGCAACGGACCCCAATACGTCCGGGATCCTATCTAAGCTGGACGAGGACGGCCTGTCCGCAAGATAATGTTTTAGCTTGGCATAGTCAACCACTTGGACCGAGGGCTAGAGTCGTCTGGTTGACCTAGCTGCATGATGACCGGACGGTGGTCGGAGTCGAGCTCGTGTCCGACCCGAATGAGTCGTAACCGAAGCGCGATACCTTTAATGAGAGCTACATCAAGCACTGTCGGCATACAGTTGTCTTGAAAGTGGGTGGGAGTGGGTGGCGCTATGACATCAAAGTTTAGCACGTTCGTTAGCTCTTCGAGTTTAACCCCATTACTGGAGTCTCTCCAATTGCCAAACGAAGTGTGTTCACAATTGAGGTCACCCGCTATAATGACCGATTCACCGAGCGAAAGTAGCTTTTCTAGGTCAGACCTGAGAGGCTCTTTCCTCGGCGAGAGATAAACTGAAACTAACGTTATGGACGGGTGGTCGGTCATTCCTAGTCTACACACGGATACTTCCATATTGGTAAGTATCGGAGGATCTACCGGCGTACAATATAACGATCGTTTGTAATAAATGAGAGTGCCGCCCCCGCGGCCGGCCCGGTCATTTCTTACAATATTGTAGTTCGCGATTTTCGGATCACGTTTAGCACGCTTTAAGAGCGTCTCCTGCACTAAAAGAACATCTACTTGGTGATCTTTAAGAAAGGTCGCGACGAGATCACGCTGCGGTAGTAGGCTTCGCGCGTTAAAAAAAGAAAGATTTAACGCTTTCGGCTTAAACTTTGCCATTGAAAGGCCCTAAGTTATTATTACACGCCTCACGGTCGAGACGTTGTAGTGTCTCTGAGAGGCGGGGGAACGCGCAAGCGGTCTTGATGAGACCGAAGCGCTCCAGATGGTCATTGTAGTCAATGAGCTCGCGGATATCGTGCTCGCGAAGGAGCAGTATCATTAAGTCGTTACTATTAACGACAACGTTAGCGGGCGCGCGGGGCGCGGGAATATCCATAGCCATAAGGGGCTGTGGATTGGGGCGACGGGGGCCCCATGCGTTCTGCGATGAACGCACGGGTTGCGGTTGCACCGCGCGGGGTGCGGAGAGGCCGGCGGCGGCCGGGGACTGGCGCGGGACCGGCAGCGCGGGAAATTCCCCTGACGCCAGCGGGGGTTGCGTTTTGATGGCTGAGGCGGGGGGCGCCGCCCGGGGGGCCGCCTGCCTCTGCGTGCGTGGCCGCGTGGTGCGCGGGGCCTTGGGGCAACCACGATAATTCGCGGGATGCCCCTCCTCCCCGCATAACACGCAGCTCGGGGGGACGACGGAGTCACGCTCGCGCGTGCACTCCCGTGTGGGGTGGTCCTCTCGGCACTTTACGCACCGCGGACGAGAATGACAGTTACGGGCAGCGTGCCCGTACAGCTGGCAGTTGTGGCACTGCGCAGGCTGGTGGTTTTTGTATGGGGGCTCCACGTTAATCCCGGAGAGCCCGCACACCGTCTCTAGCTGGAAGATGGCCTTTCCCTCGGGGGAAAGGTCCAATATGGCCACTACCATTTGTAGTGGCCGCTTATCTTTACTGTACATCCGGTGTACTTCCCGGATGGGATAACTTTGCTCCTTGAGCGAGGAGCACACCTCCGACGGGTCGAGCTCCACCGGAATGCGGCGGATGACCACTCGGAGGACGCGCTCCTCCGCGAGAGAATAGGTGTAGAATTGCAGACCTTTCTGCCGGAGGAGGGTGGTGAGTTTGCGGTGAGTTTCCGAAGAACTCACCGAAATGGAAATCCCGTTGACTATATTCCTAGCCTTGTGATACTCGAGTTTGAGTCTGCGCATTTCATTGCAGACTCCCATCCAGGCCGCCTTGTCCCGGATTATGATTGGAGGTGGGGCACGCTCTTTTTTCCCGCCGGCGGGCGCGGGGAGCTGGGAGGACGCGGGGGTGGCGGCGCCCCTGATTGCTGCCTTAGCTATTACCTTAGGCGCCGGTTGAGCAGTCGGACTGCTACGCGCCGTTCGCTTACGGGACGCCACGACGGTGAAGCCGTCGTTCTCGGTATCCATCTCCGGAGATGGATCCGGACTCACGGGCGAGTCTTGTTCGACCGGAAGGGCCGAAAACGAATTTTTCGTCTTTAACGCGGTTTCCGTGGATCGCGCGGGACGGACGTACGGGCTATTTTTGGTAACCCTAGATTGTGACCGCGAATTACGCGGCCCTCGCCTGACGGAGGCGGGGCTTGACCCGCGCGATTGGCTAGTCGGGACAGGGGGCGTGGCCGTAGACGTGGCCACGGCCCCGGATGACGCGGCGGACGGACGCGCAGCGCTGCGCGTGAGACGTTTGGGCGCGGCGCCGACTGGCGCGGCGCCAGTCGGTATAACGGTCGCGGCCGTGACGTCATCGGCCGCCTTGCTACCTGAAGCGGCCGCCTCGCTAACTGAAACGGCCTCATGACGGGTCGCGGTCGCAGCGGTGCGACGCACGCAGGCGTTCTCAGGTAGATTACGGTATTCCTCGTCTAGAGAGGGACACCGTAATACGACGAAATTTTGATAGCGCTGGTATTGAAATTCCAGCGCTTTCATCCTGGCTTGCAACTTGCCTATGCAAGTGGCCAGGTCGGTAACGTTATTTGCCATGACGGCAGAAGAGGGAGGACAATGGGACATTTTTATTTTATTTTAAATTAAAGGCCTCCCTGCCTTAGGGGCAGGGGGGTGCGCCAAAAACTTAAAAAGACTATCGGAGTCGGCAAGAGACCTGTGGTCAAGGTGCAATGACACACAGGAAGGACCTATCAACCCTAAGGAGCCCTAAAAAGCCCAGGGCCGAGGACGCAGACCGGTAATTAAACCGGGCTAGGCCCAAACAGGTTCCCGGGGATGGAGTGTGCAGGATCGGAAGGTTTGGCAGGAGACACCTGGGGCAAGACTATGCGATAACCGCAAAGGCCTAGATTCCCAGGCCCGTCCGAGTCTGGCTGTTTGCCTCTGAAGGAGACAACCAGCGGGCTGCTCGGGTCACGCCCCGCTCACTTTAGTTAGCACCGTCAGGTATCCAGTGAGCGACCACAAAACCGTGGATTTATAAAAAACAAGCAAGTCGCACCGAAAAGTGCGGTTTACCACGCGAGCGTTAGACACCAGTTGGTTTACGTCGTTATTGCAACAATATATTCGAAATAAATTCCAAATATAAGATCGCAACAATTAAGTCACGTGATGGTCGAGAGCACAAACGGAGCGACACGTCCGTTCGCGATCAAGACCAAATCGGAACTATCCAAGCGGGCTTTACTGTCAAGGGGTTATTATAGTGTGGATCATTATGTGACTGATAGTGATGTCTGAAAGTGACTCCATCTCTGTGCATTCACTAAGTTATATGGTTAATATTATTGCTTTAAATTAGACACCAATGTATTATATAATATTATTGAAAAAAAAAAAAAAAACAAATTGAGTTTCTTTTCCACCGTCGATATTACGACTATACGCTTTTATCACTGTACAAGCTGTGTTCTGATTTACTATGATCAGACGAGTGCGAGCGAGATAGAGCTACCGGCACCAGCAGTCCAATATTTGTTAGATTACCAGAAAGAAACAGAATTTTTTGCTTCCACGCGAGAAGAGCCAAAGACTTAAAATAACTTCGTTAAGCGTGGACTGTATCGGACAGACTTTCGAATTGATCAATATATGATTTGGTTTCAGGCGAGGGCGCATACAACATGGGCTTGCTGCTTGTCTGCTTCATAGTGATCGTAGCCATGGGTATCGACATCTTCGGGCTTGGCATCATAGTCGCGGCCGCCACATGTGATCTTGGCACCTTCGACTGCGTTGACCACAGTTCGCTTATACTTAAGCTAAAACACAATGGTGTGTGTGAAACTTCTCTCGGCCTGTTAATTTCTTATTTAACAGACCACTGTCAGAAAATAAGTGTAAATATGGCAACCTCTTCGGGATCATTGGCTATAATTGACGTCCATCAGAGATTGTTTTTAGGACGATTTTTGTTTCTCGTTTATATAAACGATCTACTTTGAAATATTACTAGTGGTTCTTTTTGCAGACGATACGTCACATATATTCAAAGTGAAAAGAATATATTCAAAGCTTACGCAATTAAACAATGCCTCAGTTAAAATCTCTGAATAATTTGCTTTAAACAATTTACTGCTAAATGGAAGTTGATAGTACTGTCATCTTGGGTTTACGCTTAATTCAAAATTATACTTTAAAACTTTGGCAAGAAAATTATATTCTGCTGCATTTGCAGTATGTAAGATGTGCCAAATAACAGATATTGCCACTGCGAGGTTAGTTTACTTCGCTTACTTCTATAGCTTAATGTTTTACGGTATTTTGCTATGGGGTTTAGCAAGCTTAGGTAGATAACATATTCATATTACAAAAGCAGACAATGTGAGTAATATACAACCTGGGCCCTCGCGAATCACTAAAGAACAAGTTCCAGCTATTTAACATCTTAACTTGGCTCCCAATACATTCTTGATATTTAATATGTATTCCTAAAAATTTTGATAAGCTACATTTTGTTAAAAACCTACGCTGTTTTAAAACTACAAACAGATAAATTAGTCGTACCGTGTTTTAGACTTAGACTTATAAAAGTTTTTTAGGTAATGGTGTTAGGTTCTGTGATAAGATCCCGAAGCACATTAATGATTTACTAGACAATAAGTTCAAAGACTCTGTCAAGCGGGCTTTTTTTTTTTTTTTGGAACTGACTACACTGTTAGCCTTAGGGGCCCTAAAGCCGCTGCGGCTTTTACAGCTTCACCGGACTTGGGGGCGAGCGCAGAGGGCACTCAGCCGCGAAAGTTTTGTGGACGACTCGCACGAGGGTGCCAAAGTGGCCGGACCTCGGCTCGGGCGGTCGTCGCGTTCGCAAATAGGTCGCGATCTATTCGAATCCCTACACCTACGATTCGAGCTAACTAAATATACACATAGGCACGTTCCTTTCTCCTGGGAGGAAGGAAGGAACCGTGCGTATGTGTATTCAGTAATCGGAATGTTTCTACACTAACTAGCGCTAACTAACTAGCGTAAAAAAGAAAAAAAAAAAAGGTCCCTCACAGAACCTATGTACCTGTGTGGTGTGCACGTGTGTATGTTCATACGTGTGTAGTGTTGTATGTAGGTAGCTAAGTGATGCACGTACAGTGTCACTTGTATCGCGCGGGCGGTTGCCTGACCCAAGGGTTTCACACCGAGGAACGGACCTAGGCTTGGGTTACCGCTAGAGAGGGTGGACGTGACGGGTGTGCTGGAGCGAAATTGACCGCCCGCCCTCTGCGGAGAGAACGGTGGTTACGCGGGCGTGGGCGCTGGCACGCTCTGTTTGGAGAGACGGATGTGTAATATTTATTCGAATTTTCGATGTGATCGTCGGGATCAATAAAAATATTGCGCGGCCGGCGTTTGCACCGGATGTCCGTGGGTGCCGGAACATAAGTGGCGGCTGTTTTTATTAACGGATTCGCGTGGTTCGACGCGGTGTCGAAATACGAACGGGAGAGCTGTTTAACGTAGGCATGTATCGAAGGAAGCTCCATATCTCTATGGAGATCTACGCTTCGAACATACCACGGGGCCCCGGTGAGACGATAGAGGAACCTATTCTGTATCGATTGTAACCGTTTGAA
Source organism: Saturnia japonica (assembly GCA_033032175.1). Classification (NCBI taxonomy): domain Eukaryota; kingdom Metazoa; phylum Arthropoda; class Insecta; order Lepidoptera; family Saturniidae; genus Saturnia; species Saturnia japonica. Next base: position 21,894,316 of record CM065310.1, on the reverse strand, counting down.
ACTCGACTCGGACATATGTGCGAACACGGCGCAACTGTATGTCAAAATTGGTCGAATACACGTCTTGTAGAGCGTGAGCTTATGTCGCGTGGACATTTTACTCACCGAACACAACAGAGGATGCAACCGGCCCAGGACCCACGCGGCCCTGTTCCTAACCTTACGGATGTGGGGTCTAAAGGAGAGCCTACTATCTAGGGTTACCCCTAGATATTTGGTCTCTCTTACATACGGAATCGGATTATCGTAGAGCTTAACAGGTTTAAGCTTCCACGGTATCTGTGACGAATCCGCATCGAAGAGCATCGCGGTGCTCTTCGAGGGATTAACGGCTATACGCCACTCGTTAAACCACTTCCCGAGAGTGGTTCACGGAGCGTTGGACTTTGTGTCTGAGGTGGGATCTATTCCTATCTGAGGCATATAAGACTGTATCGTCAGCGTATAGCCCTACCTCGACCTCCGGGAGTCGAGGTAGGTCACTGACGTACAGGTTAAATAGGCTAGGAGCCAGGATCGAACCTTGGGGAACGCCTGAGCGTATTGGACGGGGCGTGGACAATTCACCTTCCACTCTATAGCGGAAGGTGCGATCTGTTAAATAGTCGCGAATTATTTTAATTAGCCTATCGGGGACTTCAAAGCGGTACAACTTGTAAATCAATCCCTCGTGCCAGACCTTATCAAAGGCCTTGGCCACGTCGAAAAAGACCGCAAGTGTACGGCGGGGTTTATAAAGTTCAGCAAAATTAAATGCAACGTGCTCCGTGAGGCGGTGCACTTGATGAGTGCAAGAATATCTAGCACGGAAACCGAATTGCTCAGGCGGATAGAGGTCTTTCTCCTCTATTATTGGCTTGAGACGGTTCAGAAGGATCCGCTCGTAAATTTTCCCTAACGTATTTAGGAGACTGATCGGGCGATAGCTGTCGGGAAGCGACGCGCTCTTGCCGGGCTTACGGATACCTATGACTATTGCCTTTTTCCAGGCGGCTGGAAAATGGCAGTGGACTATGGCTACATTGAAGATGCAGACCAATAGAGCTATGAGGCGATCAGGAAGAAGCCTAAGTACTTCATTCCTGATCCCGTCGGGACCTGGTGCTTTTCTGAGCTTAAGGCTTTTTATAATGGAAAGAACCTCCTCAGACGTGACTGGGGACAGGGAGACTGTCGCGGGGAGCTTATCCAGCTCCCGCACGCATCCATCGATACCCTCGACCCGGTCGGTATTTGCATCGACACTGTTCGGAGAGCACTGGCTCTCCAAACAAGTGGCGAGGCACTCCGCCTTGTCGCTGCTATCGAAGGCGAGCGGTATACCGGGACCCCTCTCGAGGGGGGGCATAAGATAAGAAGCCTCTATTTTGAGGCTGCGAGCTAGTTTCCAGTAAGCCAGATGCGACGGCCTTAGCCCTTCGACGAGGGCGTCCCATCTGTGACTCCTGAGTTCTAATATGCGGGCTCTAACCGCTCTCTGAAGCGCGCGTAAGCGTGCGCGGTTTTCCTCGGTCGGATAGTGGTCGTGCGCACGAGTCGCCGCGTTCTTTTCCGTCAACAACGCCCGCACGTCGGCAGGGAGTACGAAGCGGCGATCGCTCGCCTCTTCGACCTCTCTCGAGGCCTCTCCGATGCCGATCTGCAGGTGGTCGACCAGGGAATCGATCGCGAGATCTACATCCGCAACGGACCCCAATACGTCCGGGATCCTATCTAAGCTGGACGAGGACGGCCTGTCCGCAAGATAATGTTTTAGCTTGGCATAGTCAACCACTTGGACCGAAGGAGGGCTAGAGTCGTCTGGTTGACCTAGCTGCATGATGACCGGACGGTGGTCGGAGTCGAGCTCGTGTACGACCCGAATGAGTCGTAACCGAAGCGCGATACCTTTAATGAGAGCTACATCAAGCACTGTCGGCATACAGTTGTCTTGAAAGTGGGTGGGAGTGGGTGGCGCTATGACATCAAAGTTTAGCACGTTCGTTAGCTCTTCGAGTTTAACCCCATTACTGGAGTCTCTCCAATTGCCAAACGAAGTGTGTCCACAATTGAGGTCACCCGCTATAATGACCAATTCACCGAGCGAAAGTAGCTTTTCTAGGTCAGACCTGAGAGGCTCTTTCCTCGGCGAGAGATAAACTGAAACTAACGTTATGGACGGGTGGTCGGTCATTCCTAGTCTACACACGGATACTTCCATATTGGTAAGTATCGGAGGATCTACCGGCGTACAATATAACGATCGTTTGTAATAAATGAGAGTGCCGCCCCCGCGGCCGGCCCGGTCATTTCTTACAATATTGTAGTTCGCGATTTTCGGATCACGTTTAGCACGCTTTAAGAGCGTCTCCTGCACTAAAAGAACATCTACTTGGTGATCTTTAAGAAAGGTCGCGACGAGATCACGCTGCGGTAGTAGGCTTCGCGCGTTAAAAAAAGAAAGATTTAACGCTTTCGGCTTAAACTTTGCCATTGAAAGGCCCTAAGTTATTATTACACGCCTCACGGTCGAGACGTTGTAGTGTCTCTGAGAGGCGGGGGAACGCGCAAGCGGTCTTGATGAGACCGAAGCGCTCCAGATGGTCATTGTAGTCAATGAGCTCGCGGATATCGTGCTCGCGAAGGAGCAGTATCATTAAGTCGTTACTATTAACGACAACGTTAGCGGGCGCGCGGGGCGCGGGAATATCCATAGCCATAAGGGGCTGTGGATTGGGGCGACGGGGGCCCCATGCGTTCTGCGATGAACGCACGGGTTGCGGTTGCACCGCGCGGGGTGCGGAGAGGCCGGCGGCGGCCGGGGACTGGCGCGGGACCGGCAGCGCGGGAAATTCCCCTGACGCCAGCGGGGGTTGCGTTTTGATGGCTGAGGCGGGGGGCGCCGCCCGGGGGGCCGCCTGCCTCTGCGTGCGTGGCCGCGTGGTGCGCGGGGCCTTGGGGCAACCACGATAATTCGCGGGATGCCCCTCCTCCCCGCATAACACGCAGCTCGGGGGGACGACGGAGTCACGCTCGCGCGTGCACTCCCGTGTGGGGTGGTCCTCTCGGCACTTTACGCACCGCGGACGAGAATGACAGTTACGGGCAGCGTGCCCGTACAGCTGGCAGTTGTGGCACTGCGCAGGCTGGTGGTTTTTGTATGGGGGCTCCATGTTAATCCCGGAGAGCCCGCACACCGTCTCTAGCTGGAAGATGGCCTTTCCCTCGGGGGAAAGGTCCAATATGGCCACTACCATTTGTAGTGGCCGCTTATCTTTACTGTACATCCGGTGTACTTCCCGGATGGGATAACTTTGCTCCTTGAGCGAGGAGCACACCTCCGACGGGTCGAGCTCCACCGGAATGCGGCGGATGACCACTCGGAGGACGCGCTCCTCCGCGAGAGAATAGGTGTAGAATTGCAGACCTTTCTGCCGGAGGAGGGTGGTGAGTTTGCGGTGAGTTTCCGAAGAACTCACCGAAATGGAAATCCCGTTGACTATATTCCTAGCCTTGTGATACTCGAGTTTGAGTCTGCGCATTTCATTGCAGACTCCCATCCAGGCCGCCTTGTCCCGGATTATGATTGGAGGTGGGGCACGCTCTTTTTTCCCGCCGGCGGGCGCGGGGAGCTGGGAGGACGCGGGGGCGGCGGCGCCCCTGATTGCTGCCTTAGCTATTACCTTAGGCGCCGGTTGAGCAGTCGGACTGCTACGCGCCGTTCGCTTACGCGACGCCACGACGGTGAAGCCGTCGTTCTCGGTATCCATCTCCGGAGATGGATCCGGACTCACGGGCGAGTCTTGTTCGACCGGAAGGGCCGAAAACGAATTTTTCGTCTTTAACGCGGTTTCCGTGGATCGCGCGGGACGGACGTACGGGCTATTTTTGGTAACCCTAGATTGTGACCGCGAATTACGCGGCCCTCGCCTGACGGAGGCGGGGCTTGACCCGCGCGATTGGCTAGTCGGGACAGGGGGCGTGGCCGTAGACGTGGCCACGGCTCCGGATGACGCGGCGGACGGACGCGCAGCGCTGCGCGTGAGACGTTTGGGCGCGGCGCCGACTGGCGCGGCGCCAGTCGGTATAACGGTCGCGGCCGTGACGTCATCGGCCGCCTTGCTACCTGAAGCGGCCGCCTCGCTACCTGAAACGGCCTCATGACGGGTCGCGGTCGCAGCGGTGCGACGCACGCAGGCGTTCTCAGGTAGATTACGGTATTCCTCGTCTAGAGAGGGACACCGTAATACGACGAAATTTTGATAGCGCTGGTATTGAAATTCCAGCGCTTTCATCCTGGCTTGCAACTTGCCTATGCAAGTGGCCAGGTCGGTAACGTTATTTGCCATGACGGCAGAAGAGGGAGGACAATGGGACATTTTTATTTTATTTTAAATTAAAGGCCTCCCTGCCTTAGGGGCAGGGGGGTACGCCAAAAACTTAAAAAGACTATCGGAGTCGGCAAGAGACCTGTGGTCAAGGTGCAATGACACACAGGAAGGACCTATCAACCCTAAGGAGCCCTAAAAAGCCCGGGGCCGAGGACGCAGACCGGTAATTAAACCGGGCTAGGCCCAAACAGGTTCCCGGGGATGGAGTGTGCAGGATCGGAAGGTTTGGCAGGAGACACCTGGGGCAAGACTATGCGATAACCGCAAAGGCCTAGATTCCCAGGCCCGTCCGAGTCTGGCTGTTTGCCTCTGAAGGAGACAACCAGCGGGCTGCTCGGGTCACGCCCCGCTCACTTTAGTTAGCACCGTCAGGTATCCAGTGAGCGACCACAAAACCGTGGATTTATAAAAAACAAGCAAGTCGCACCGAAAAGTGCGGTTTACCACGCGAGCGTTAGACACCAGTTGGTTTACGTCGTTATTGCAACAATATATTCGAAATAAATTCCAAATATAAGATCGCAACAATTAAGTCACGTGATGGTCGAGAGCACAAACGGAGCGACACGTCCGTTCGCGATCAAGACCAAATCGGAACTATCCAAGCGGGCTTTACTGTCAAGGGGTTATTATAGTGTGGATCATTATGTGACTGATAGTGATGTCTGAAAGTGACTCCATCTCTGTGCATTCACTAAGTTATATGGTTAATATTATTGCTTGAAATTAGACACCAATGTATTATATAATATTATTGAAAAAAAAAAAAAAAAAACAAATTGAGTTTCTTTTCCACCGTCGATATTACGACTATACGCTTTTATCACTGTACAAGCTGTGTTCTGATTTACTATGATCAGACGAGTGCGAGCGAGATAGAGCTACCGGCACCAGCAGTCCAATATTTGTTAGATTACCAGAAAGAAACAGAATTTTTTGCTTCCACGCGAGAAGAGCCAAAGACTTAAAATAACTTCGTTAAGCGTGGACTGTATCGGACAGACTTTCGAATTGATCAATATATGATTTGGTTTCAGGCGAGGGCGCATACAACATGGGCTTGCTGCTTGTCTGCTTCATAGTGATCGTAGCCATGGGTATCGACATCTTCGGGCTTGGCATCATAGTCGCGGCCGCCACATGCGATCTTGGCATCACTCTCAGCCAGATTGGGATCCTGTCTTCGATGCCTTTTGCTGGTCATCATACACTTGTCTTACTTCTAAATCATTTCGTTTTTATGAACTGTTTTCTTCCTGCCTTTTGTAAAGTTACACTACGTTTTCAAAATCGAAATAAATGTCTGCGCTAGAGAAACCAACCTAAATCAGAACACGAGTTACCCTGAATTCCTCCGTATTAGAACAGTAACAAACATTAAATAATTGTATATTTATTTAACTACAAGAATATTTCTATTTGTATTTGTTGTTGCTAGTTATGTTCTTGAAATAGACGATAAATGCGAATCATTTATACATTTCAACAAACAATTTGTTGCTCACTACCACTTCGTATTATTGATTACTCAGACAAAGTAACGTTTTACAAGAATTCAGTACTGGAATGCCCTCTGTCACTTGGTTTCCTGCGCTTTATAAGTGTACTGCCTCCGCACCTTTGCCGTATAGTGAGTGGTTTTATGAAGTCACGTGGCATAGAGTCAGTTAAGAGTCTTTTAATCTGTGATGTCATATATTTAAAAAAAAATCAACGCCGAGCTTCACTTCCCATCGTGGCCCATGGCCGTTCATGGACTATTCTATAGTGGAGCCATAAATGCACTCGTACTGCACCGAGGCGATACAATTTTTCAATTGTAGTTTATCTGACTAACAATATGGATGAATTTAATGAAGAAGTGATCGTGGTGGCTATATTTCCCGAAGAGATAGAAAAATTCGAAAGAAAAAGAAACGTTCTATGTTTGAATAAAGTACCTATCTCGATCCATATATTATTTTTTTTCGTTTAGTATATTATTATTGTCTACTATATATTATGAAATAAACAAAATTGCATCGTGACGAATCACCACTCACAAGTTCATTCACATTTTTCATGAATCTCGCATTGTCATGTTTATAAATATTTTTTTCTGTCCTAAACCTATTATTTACTGGTCATTAGACATTCCTTTGTTAAAGGCAAATAATTGAGAAGTGGTTTGAAAGCAAGGTGTTGTTACAAATACAATACTCCAGGTATAATAGTGATGTCATACTGTTGGGGCTACCTGTCGGACACACGGGGCCGCCGGTTCGTGCTGATCTGCGCTATGGCCGGCAGCTTCCTGAGCGCGGCGCTGAGCAGCCTCGCGCCCTCCTGGCAGCTGCTCGCCGTACTGCGATTCCTCGGATCAGCTCTGTGAGTTTGTATTGAAAGTGTACATCAAGCGACAGTTGCGTGTCCTTCATATTTATTGCCATTATCCATTTTCATTTAAAACTTAATAAAAACGTTAAACCATCTTCGAAGCCCAATCCCTTGTTGAACATAACGTTCACGCATGACAATGAGTCAACCGTCACGCAGCCGCCAAGCTGCCGCCACGCAAACACCACGCTGCCAATACGCAGCCAATAGATTGCTGCTACGCACCACGCCGCAGCGCTACTGCTGCGTGGTAGTGACAGCGGTGGAGAAAGGGAATTCTGAGTGTGGGAAAACTAATCGGATCGTACTGTTAGGGGGTAGGTTCGTAGCAATCCCGTGTCCTGAGCTCTGAGGCAGAGAAAGTACGGCTATTACACCGCAGTCGGCGCGCAGGTCCTTGCGGAACTGTCCCCTGCCGCTACTCGTGGACTTAAAACTATTAAATTATTTCGACAGGAGCTGAAGATATCCAAATAGAACCGAAAACCTTACAAAACAAGTATTTTATTCATTAAATCAATTGACAGCAATCACACGAATAGTGTATAGGTATATTCTATATGATTCCGCGTCACGCCGCATGACACCGCGTCACAGCAATATTCGCTTTCTCTTCACTCACCTCTTCTTGTTAAACGGGGATGACTTTCTTAAACAATAAACACTATTTGCTTCTTTACATTATATGTATTTGACAGACCGAGACGCTTCCAGGTCCCCTGGATATTTGTCATCTAAGCAGTCTGAGGCTTGCTTCGTCCTCTCTTTCCTGTGTAGCCATGGAAAGGCACTTCCTCACAACGTAGTCAAAGGGTTATCGCATTAAATGTCCGTACTGTCTTAGCCTGACTTGGAGAGTATTTCAGTAATACGCGCTACCTTAAAACTATCCCTTAAAATTTTGTTACACACTTTCTCTTTAAGTGTGATTCTACTTCCCCAACGCAACTTGCGCATTTTAGTGATGTGCAGTTATTGTTCATGGATTTTCTTCATAGAAGCCCAAGTTTTACTGCCGTAGAGTAAAACTGGTCTCACTGCTGTCTTGTAGACCATGCCTTTCTTTGTTGTAGGTATTTTTGGATCACAAAGAACACCTGTTAGTGTGCGTCATTCATTCCACCCGGACGTTGTTATGTTCGTAATATCGACTGTTATTGATCCGTCATCTGCTATAACCGGTCCTGAAAATTTGAAGTTGTAAGTAGGACTAGGTAGGGCTTCACCATCCAGTTTAACTTCCACGTTACTTTGAAATGATTCTCGGGAAAAGCATTCGGATTTAGATTTTTTTCAATATTAAATTGAATAAATACTATAAAATTTCCCAGAAATAGAATATACTACAGCAACTAGTCTAGTTGGAACCTCGGAACTGCATTATAGTAGGAAGCAGGGTTGGGGGTAGTACCTCCTTCACCTTCAAAATAGATTCAACAAATTTATAGAAACAAAAAATAAGAAGTAAATTAAATGAAATCTTCTAACAATATAGGTTTGTTGAGTTGTCTTTTGCTTATTGTTATTTAAATATTTTATTTCATTTCATTTCCTTTTTTTTATCAGTTTGATCCGGTGTTTTGATTGATTGGTTAAGGAATGCACCTTAGGAGTGCTGCGTCGTGTCTCCACTATATACTGTTTGCTGTATACAGGTCGAGCGCGGCGGAGTCAGCGACGTACGCGCTGCTCGGCGAATGCTGCTCTGCGAGGGTCCGTGCGCGCTACATGCTGCTCATCACCAGCGCTCTCATGCTCACGCCGACACTCTACTACGGTATCTCTACTCCACGTCCGCATGACACTTGCTCTACTCGGTTCAACAGTTACATATTCTCATTGCTGTGAACAGTAAAGATATCATAATGAAATAATCCTTGCAGTATCTACATTTATGTCTAATTATTAGTCATAATAATGTTGTACTGTAGATATAGACTGGGACTGGGACTGGGACTGGGATAGCTGAAGGAGCTTTATGGTTTGTCAATAATTGTAACTGATATAGTGAGGAAAACTAATTAATTGGTAATTGTAAATTTTCCAGTAGCGGGATACTTCATAATGAAAATGGATTTCTCCGTCCATATATTGGGCATAGTGTATCGTCCCTGGAGGCTGTTGACATTGGTGATGGCGCTGCCGTTAGGGATCAGTGCCCTTTTACTATGCTTCTTTAGCGAGAGCCCCAAGTTCCTGGCGAACGTCGGAAGGACAGACGAAGCAGTGCAAGTCTTACAACGTATCTATGCGGTGAATAAAAACGGGAAGCTGGATAAAGAGTATCCGGTAAGTTGTATGCATACTCACGCAGAACTAGGGCGTGCGGGTACAGGGAACGCGGCTCCATGGCACACGGCTCCAGGGCACACGGCTCACAGGCTTTTTCTCATAACCTCACATAGCACAGTCAGTCTATATTCCATTTCTATCGTTATCATAAAAAACAATGTGTACGTTCAGATCCTGTGGTTAAGTACCGAGATGCCAAACTTTTCGTCGTCATGAACATCCTGGAACACTGATGAGAACAGGTTGTGCCTTGATCTTATTTCCCGAAAAGGATCTTGTGATAAAATCTGATACGTACGTATGATAAACTATGTGAATAATAATAGTAATTTATTAGTGACCACAAGTATTTGCAAACAATCTGAATCAAAATACAATTTAATATGGGTTTTAGTAGATAATAATTATGCATTTAAACTGGCATGCAATATTATTTAAAATTTTCAAATTACATACAGAGATAAATTCAGTAAATTACAATAACATGAATATTTGAATGATTAATCAATTAAAAATTAAATTAAATAATATTCAATACATATTTGGTAACAATCATTCTCGCTCAACGTAAAACAGAAACAGAAATAACATAGAATAGAAACAGGAATGCAGCGGAAACTTTTTGCTTATTACCAGATTGCGAAAAAGAAGGATTATGTTTTTCGAGCGTATGTATGTATGTCTATTTCTTCTTCTTCTTCCTAACTTGGCAACCGGTCCTCTTTAATGAAGACCATTACTGCCATTATCGAGTGAATTATAGTGTAATGTGTTATGACGATTCAGTATCCTAACAAGATGTTGGCTCCCTTGTTAGAACTTTCTAGGAAGTTTTTGTTGCATTTATAATCCACCTCACTTATGCACAAAAAGCAAATTATGTCACGCAAAAAAAAAAAAAAAAAAAAAAAAAAAAAAAAAAAAAAAAAAAAAAAAAAAAAAAAAAAAAAAAAAAAAAAAATTTTTTTTTTTTTTTTTTTTTTTTTTTTTTTTTTTTTTTTTTTTTTTTTTTGAACTGTTTTTGTGTTGCAGTCGGCTTTTTTCTTTCTCTTTTAATAAATTATTAAATATATATTTTAATAATAAATCGTAAATAATAGTTTAAAAATAGCTTTAGTATGAAAATATGTTCTACTAGCTCCTCTGCGTATTATTGAGTACTATTATACAGAAACAACTCGAAGGCTTAGTGATGTGTATAGGGTAATTTTGACCTACGACATAAACCCGGTGGACGGCCGGAGGGGGGGGGGGGGGGGGGGGGGGGGGGGGGGGGACTTTTGAATCATATCTTTATTTGTGACGAAAAATGGATCCTATAAGACAATCGGAAACGCTTATCATAGTGGTTGAACCCAGGGGAACCGGCCAAATCATGTCCCAAGCGAAAGTTGACTCAGAAAAAGGTACTGGTGAGTGTTTGGTGAACCAGTGCTGGTGTCATACACTACATTTTCCTAAGTTCAAACAATGATGGAAAAGGTAGACGATAAACAACCGAGACTGGTCAATCTCTCTAGCCCACTGCTGTTTCAGAACAAGGCTAGACCCCATATTTCACGACAGACGGTCGATAAATTACAATAACTGCGGTTGGAATGTCTCCGATATCCACCATTCTCCCCGGATCCTGCTGCAACAGGTTTAAAATTAACTATTATAAGTATATATATATGTAATATACAAAATATATAGATTGACGGTCTGATTGAATGGATAATGATTTATCTAAAAGCAAGATGATGTATGTATACACATGGATGATGTCATAGTGAAAGGTGCGCAAGCTACGATGCGCAGAAAAACGTAACGCATTTTGTTAACGTTAAACGCCAAATTTTCGTTAAAGCTAAACGTGGTAACGCTTTTATGAATTTCCCTCCTCATTAAATTTTTATACCGGAAATCTCATATGTAAATCGATTCTTAAGGAGTAAATTCCATAAATATGTTTCTAGGTTAAGGAAATATTCTTAGAAGAGGGCAGTAAGGAGGAATCCGTCTCGTTCTCGGTCCGGTCGCTCTGGATGCAGATCGGTCCTCTGTTCAAGCGGCCGTTGCTCGGGCGAACCCTGCTCCTCTATTATCTAACATTCGTCGCTTACATTGCGTGAGTCAAACACTAATATACATTACTATGAGGTCTCGCAGTGCGCTCGAAACTAGAGGCTTCAGAAAATTCATGACTTGATACATTTCGTTTATAAATTTCGCCTGAAATTACTAACAACACATTTCATCTATATATTTCTGTACATTAATACATTCACGAGCGAGTCACGTGGTTTCGGATAACCTCATATAGGTGTTTTTTATGCATTTCATTTAGAAGATATAATTATTATATAAAATTAATATTTTTGAGATACTAGTTTGCGAAAAACGTGTGTGCAGTTAAGGCTAACAGAATAGGCTAGTTTGAAAACAAGCCGAACCGATGAGCGAAGTATAGTGAAGTGGTTAATGTGTTTGTATAAAAAACGATAAATAATTTTACAGGAACAACAGTTTCGCAATAATCTTACCAACCATATTCAATGTGTTCTTCACATCGTACGAGGCGAGCGCCGCAGACTCTTCCTTCTGCGACTTGTTCCGCCTCACCAACAGCACTGGCGAGTCCTCAGGCGCGGTGAGCGGTCACTCCACTCGAGTTCTCAGGCGTGGCTGCAGGAGATGCTGCAGGAACGGACTGCTCTAGTTGGGCTTATTGCAGGAGGTGCCGGCGCTGGCCTGCAAGGGGAACATAATGGACAACACTGTTTGGGCGGGATGCGCACATGGGCTGTCATTCTTCATCCTGAACGCGATGATATCACAGTGCGCCGGCAAACGGAAGGTACGAGTATCTAACCTACTACAATACGTATGCCCGTCTGTTTGTCTCTGTTTCGCATCACATTGTTGTAGGAAAACGATAATTATGATCATTAAAAAAAAAAGATTAATTTAACTACATATTTAAATTAGTTTTAATTTCAATAAATTTAATGGTAATGTCGTCATACAAGTTGTGTGCACCAAGACTACAGACAGAGACAAACATCTTAGCATTCCATGGATTCACCGTGCGGGTGCTCGGTCAATCGTGTAGCTGACAGAGGAAACACGAGCAGTCCCCGGGACTTGTTACCCAGGTGTAGGTTTAAGGGGAGCTCGGCGGAGGCGATTGATAAGTATGGCGAGGCTTTTGATAGATTCTGTCATTGTGGACTTCTTGACAACTTATAATTGTAATTTTTACATGAGCGCAAAATTCGTGTGCTTGTATGTTGGATGTAATTTGAAACTCAATTCAATAAATACTAGAATTTCTCAAGGCTCTGTACTTTCGCCCAATCTGTTTTCTGCATTTCAGTAATATCTTACCTTTGGGAATTATCCATTGCTATGTAGATGTCAGTACTGTTTAAGGGCGGTATTACAGTAAGCTTTCATGCGGTCGGCGGTCGGGGAGGAATATAAAAGAGACGGGAGGACCGTGTCATTGAACTTAACCAATCCTTCCACCACATATCTTTATGGGGACTAAGTAAATTATTTAAGTTCAATGATTAGAAAGAAAGAAAGAATGAATGGAAAATCATATTAATGTATCTATACTAATATGATAAAGCGGAAATGTTTTTTTTTTGTTTGTTTGTTTCTAATCTCTGTAACTACAAGTAGGATTCGAAAAATTATTTTCGAATAATAGGAATCGAGGAATCTCGAGGAATAGTTAAGGCTATTTAAGATTAGGCTACAACTCTCAGATAGTCTTAAATATTTATTTTTGTTGCGTAAATCGGAAGTCGAGACCCTCTCGAACTGCTTTATCCGCGTGCGCTGGCGTAATCGTTAATGATACAGAAATACAATGTTCTACAATAATATTTGTCATTAGTATATCTCAAATAGTCAGCGATAGCATATGCCTTTCTCTTATACGTAAGACACAATAAGGTATTTTGTGACAAAGATTTATTGAAAATTAAAAAGGAATATACAAGCATTATTTTTAGACATGGCATATTAATCTTTACGAATAATAGTTACTTTCGTCATAAAGTTAAATTTTGCTCTTTAGAGTATGCTATTTGGACACAGTTTAGGAGATAATGAAAAATTAAAATAATTTTTAATTGCGATTATGATAGACTACATAGGTGCGTTGGCGGCGCGGGCTCGGTGTTTGTTGGATACAGCTACATAATATAAACAAATGAATGCATTAAATGACGTGTTGCATAGGGTTGAGCACTCAGCATGAGACTGCAGTTCCGCCGCTTCAGCTGTGCAGGTGCATTGACTCGCGCTAAGCGTCTTCTACAGTCTGTATCATGGCGAATATTCTGAAGAGCTGTTCAAATTAGTTCTCTCTTCTCCCTTTAATAATAAAACCAAACGCACGGGGCTCCGGAGCCACAGCTTATTGGATGCCTCCACCCCGGCACGAACAAAGTTTGCTACGACTTATCCTTTGCCATAGTTAATGTGAATCTGTAGGTTGTGTTCTTTACTTTTCGATTACACTGTGCACTGTTGCATCAGGTACTGGGCCGTCACTTTGTCCAGTTACGATAAAGAAAACGTACAGATTCCAATATAATATTATTATTATAAGAGATTTCATGCAGCATCAGATCAAAAATATAATAAAAAAAAGAAAAAGGAAAGAAAGATCGAGGAAAAAGTTTCTTCGCATTTTTATATGAAAACTCAAGACGTTTTTTTTTTTTCAAAGTTACACCTCCCACACAAACTTTCTTAACTATTGCTGAGTTGCTAAAGATGTGTGTGGTCTAGCGTTATCGTGATGAAAGACCACACTCTTCCTGTTGATCAATTCCGTCCGCTTTCTCTCAACTACTTCATTTAATCTCATCAGTTGTTCAACCATCAATCGATGGTTTTACCGTGCGGTAAAAGCTCATAATGAACAATGGCCTTCCAGTTCCACCATACACACAGCATCACCTTATTTCGAGTTAGGCCAGCTTTAGCCACAGAGGGAGCGTAACACCTTGCTCCCCTCTCGCGGTCAACTAGCCAGGCGCCGGATGCTGCGTGATGATCTCCGGCCGCCTTAAATGGGTCTCCAGGTGGTGGACTTGGGCATGTCCGTCACCGCGAGATTGAGGAGGCGCACGGGTGTTCGTGCACCCTCCGAAGCTCGTTGGAGGTACCGATTGCCTTCGACCGTGACGGGGCCCCGGGGTAGGGCCACGCCAGCCGGGTCGAGCGGATGGCATGCGTAAGCAGTTCCCGCTCCCCGGCCAACAGGTGCGAGAAGGACACCGTGGGGTTTTAGTCGGTAAGAGTACGACATACCCCTCCCTTGAGTGGCCCAGCTCTGGAGGCGGATCCAATGCAAGAATTCCCCACGATAAAAAAAAAAAGGTTTAGCCACAGTCTGTGAAGCCTGACCGACCTTAGACCACGACCTTTTGTCGTACGTGATCCACTTTTTATCGCCAGTTATCAATCTCTTCAAAAATGGCTCGGTTTCATTACGTCTCAATAATGAATCGCAAATGTTTTGTGATATCTAATTCTTCAGCTACATCGTAACTACTGATATGCCGAACTTGCTCCTCTTGTTCAAAAATGGCGGCCATTTTATTCGTAACAGGGCGACCAGAGCGAGATGCATCTTTAACATCAAAACTTCCGGATTGAAAACGTTTCAACCAACTTTATGCTACTCTTACTGACACTGCATTAGGTCCATAAACATCACAAATTTTTTTCGCTACTTTTGTTGTATTTTTGCCTTTTTTGTAATAATATTTTAATTGTATCAAATGTCTTAATTAGATTCACTTATTTTTACAGAAAAAAACACATGAAAAATAAAGGGAAACAACTTTTTTATTTTATTATTAATGTAAGCTTTTTAATATAAGCAAAATCAGCCAGATACAAATAGTACAGCCAAAGAAATTTTATAACAAATTTATACCTACTGTTTGAAAACATTGGTATCATTAAGAAAAATATTCTGTGTAATTTTTATGTTAATTTGGTCACACTTTTTAATCTATCACTCTATGTCAATCTTGGAATAAAACTAATAACGAAATTCAGTGAAATGTTGATTTTATTGTATTTTAAAACGAGTGAACATGGTGCCGAAACACGGGAAATAAATAAACCAAATTAATAAATAGTGTGTAAAAGAACAGTTTATTCGTTTATTTAGTTTGAAGTGAACTTAGAAAAAATCCCTAGTACAACTATTACGTTGTAAATTATACAAACAAAATGGAGTCACTTTATCTGCGGCAAGATGATAATTTAGAAAAGGTAAAAAAAGCTTTCGAGAATTATAAAAAATCGCCGAAAACACGTATAACAAAATCTTACGTTGAATCAAAACTCGAAAATTTAGAGAAAATTTCTAAAGATTTTATGAATTTACATTCGGACATTGTCAGTAAAGTGTCAAAAGAACAAAAACAGAAAAACGAGTATTTTATAAGCAATGTTTATTATGAATTCGACGATATTTATACGGATTACAAAACAAAGCTTAAGGAAGATTTTAAAATGTTGACGGAAATGTCAGACTCCAATTCAAAAACTATAACTGTTCCATCACAATCACTATGTGAAGTTAAATTGCCACAAATCCAATTGCCGAGTTTTAAAGGAAGTTATGAAGAATGGCAAATGTTTCATGACATGTTTGTTTCCCTAATACACAATAATAATAATATAAATCCAGTACAAAAGTTACATTATCTGAAAAGTTGCTTGTCCGGTGAACCAGAGAAACTTCTTATGAACCTTAATACTACAGAGACAAATTATGAAGAAGCCTGGAATCAATTAAAACGCAGATATAATAACAAAAGGTATAATGTGAATGAAGTAATGAAGCGTTTATTTGCACAAAGAATTATAACAACTGAATCTTCGACCGCAATAAAAGAAATTTTAGATAATACATCGTCTTGCTTAAAATTACTCAAAAATTTGGGCATAATCGTTGATTCATGGGATACTATCGTAATTCATTTAATTGTAACAAAACTGGATATAGAGTCTAGAAAATTGTGGGAATCAAACTTGAGTCAATGCGATTCTGATAGTCTTCCAACATGGAACGATCTTGTGAGCTTCTTAGAGACAAGATTCAGAAGTTTGGAAATGTTGGAAGAATGTAAAATAAATAAACATATGGGATCAAAACAGAAGTCATATCACTGCACACTAGAAACAAATATAAATAAAAATTTAGCTTGTATAAAATGCAATAATCAACATTTATTATTCCAATGTGAACAATTTAAAAGCCAGCCCCCAGAAAAGAGAATAGAGTTTATAAAATCCAAGGGGCTATGCTTCAATTGTTTTGCCTCAAGCCATAATGTGAAAAACTGTCACCGACCTACCTATTGTCGACGCTGTGGAAGAAGACATCATACCTTATTACATATTGAGAGAGCTACAGCTTGCGGACCCTCACCAACGGAGAATATAAGAACTCGTGCTGTTTCTGTCAACAAAGAGTCCTCTAATCAAGATAATGAGAAAAAGATCTTGGCTCACTTTGCTGTGGAGAGTAATAGTGAAGTACTACTGGCAACAGCGTTAGCTAAGATCAAAACCCCATCTGGGTTTTCCGAAATAGTTCGAGTTTTAATAGATCAGGGTTCTGAAGCATCTTTTGTAACCGAAGACACAGTACAAAGATTAGGCTTGTATAAAATCCCTATGAATGGTCTTGTTTCAGGTGTAGGTGATGGTGATATGAAAATTAAAAGTAAGGTTTTATTTAATTTAGAGTCAATCCAAACTCCCAATTTTTCTGTGCAGGTTCAAGCTTTCGTGCTACGTTCTTTGACATCTTTTCTACCTACCAATAATGTTGTGGTCAAAGAATGGTCAGATATTGAGACACTACCATTAGCCGATCCTCAGTACGGAACACCTGGTAAAATCGACATTATCCTGGGAGTTGAGATATATAGTGAGATCATTTTGAGTGGTCTTTTGAAACATCCTTTATACAGTGGTCCAGTTGCACAAAATACGCAACTCGGATGGGTTTTATCAGGCCGGATTGAAAATCCTAATCCTAAGAAAATTGTAAACTTACACCTTAGAGTAAAAGAAGACGAAATATTGAAGAAATTTTGGGAGCTAGAAAAAGAACCTAATGAAGTTTATAAGAAAATGACAAGCGATGAGAATAAATGTGAAGAGTTATTTCATACAACTACCATACGAGAGAAAGATGGACGATATAAAGTTCGTTTACCCTTTAAACATTCTGAACCCAGGTGTCTAAATAACAGTTTAGACAAAATCGCTCTACATAGATTTAATTTATTAGAAAAAAGGTTTAATAAAGATAAAACTTTACAGAAGGAATATACCAAAGCTATAGAAGATTACATTGATCAAAACCATATGGAAGAGATTACAAAGGTTGAAGAAATAAAAAATCCAAAGGCTGTCTATCTACCTCATCATGCTGTGATTAAGAAAGACAGAGAAACAACGAAACTTCGTGTGGTCTACGATGCTTCTTGTAAAGGTACGAATAACATATCCTTAAATGATACTTTTCTAATTGGACCTAAAATTCAACAAGATCTCCGTCATATATTGATGAGGTGGAGATATCATCCTTATTGTATAGTAGCTGATTTATCTCAAATGTATCGACAAATTCTGGTTCATGAAGACGATACAGACTACCAGAGAATATATTGGAGACGAGAATCGAACCAAACAATACAACATTATCGTTTATTGAGACTTACATTTGGAACAGCTTGTGCTCCATATTTAGCAGTAAAATCACTTCAACAATTAGCTAAAGATGAACAACAAAATTTTCCTCTTGCATCAGCAATAACCTTAAAAGACTTTTATATGGACGATTTATTAACTGGATGTGAAGAGGAAAATGATGCTATACAAATATTTAATGAAATGAATGATTTAATGAACTCTGGTGGTTTTCAGTTACAGAAATGGTGTACAAACAGCTATACCTTATTAAACTACATAAAAAGTGAAAAACAAAAAAATACAGAGACTATAATATTTAAAACAGACAATATAGTAAAAGTGTTGGGAATTTCTTGGAACAAAATTACAGATAGTTTTGAATATAATTATAAAATTGAAGGTATTGAAGATGTGGTAACAAAGAGAAAGGTATTGTCGGATATAGGTAGGCTGTATGATCCATTAGGATGGTTAGCTCCAGTCATTGTTATATCAAAGATTCTCATGCAAAAGCTCTGGAAATTAAATCTGAGCTGGGATAATATCCTTCCTTCTGAACTTTTGAATGAGTGGATTGCTTTTAAAAGAGATTTATGCAACACAAAGCATATAAAAATTCCTCGTTGGCTTAATTATAGAACAGATTATGCATGTGAATTACATGTTTTCGCAGATGCATCTAGTTCAGCATATGCTGCTGTTGTATATATTAAAGTAATTGATAATAAAGGAAATATTTATGTACATTTGGTGTCCGCAAAGACTAAAGTTGCGCCAATTGATAGACAAATTTCTATTCCAAGACTAGAACTATGTGCAGCTGTCCTAGCAGCTAAATTAATTTATGAAGTTTCAGTGATAATGGGAATACCTAAAGTTAATCTGTTTGCTTGGTCTGATTCTACGGTTGTTTTAGCGTGGATAAAAGGTGAACCAAGTAGATGGACCACTTTTGTTAGCAATAGAGTGTCAGACATTCTAAACATCTTAGATAGTCATCAGTGGAATCATGTTTCTACAAATAATAATCCTGCAGACCCTGCTTCGCGTGGTTTGTCAAGCTGCGATTTGATTAAGTTAGATATGTGGTGGCATGGGCCTGATTTTTTAATTAAAAAGAATAAATATAAGACAGAATTTAATGAATTTATAACCACAGAAGAGATTAAACCTATAAAATTGTTAGCCACAGTTGTAAAACCTATTGAGAATTTTGTTTGGCAAAAGTTTTCGAATTTAAAAAAGGCTTTAAGAATTTTATCATATTGTCGAAGAATTTTGAAATTTAGATTACCAAAAGACAGTAGACCTAAAGAAAATATAACATTTATAACTACGAAAGAAATGGAGGAAGTACTTAACATTTGTATAAAAGCAACTCAGATATTATATTTTGAAGAAGAAATAAAAGATTTAAAATGTAAAGAAAATGTATCAAAGAAAAGTATTCTTCATACACTCAGTCCTATTCTAGATAAAAATGATATATTAAGAGTAGGTGGTCGAGTGACTCATTCACCAGAAAGCTATGATAAAAGACATCCTGTAATTCTACCTTATGAAAGTCATTTAACAAGGTTAATAACTTTGGATGCTCACATTAAAACCTTGCATGGTGGTCCACAAATCATGTTAAATTATATAAGATCAAAGTATTGGATAGCTCGCGGTAGAATTTTAGTGAAGAAGATATACAGAGAATGTGTCACTTGTGTTAGGTACAGAAAGCAAAATAACAACATGTTTATGGGTCAACTACCGAAGGCTCGAATTACACCATCCAGACCATTCAAAAGTGCAGGTGTGGATTTCACAGGGCATATAAATATAAGATTTTCACCTGGGAGAGGTGCAAGGTCTTATAAAGGCTATATATGCTTATTTATATGTATGGTAACAAAAGCTATACATTTAGAAGCTGTGTCAGACTTAACGTCGAAAGGATTTATAGCTGCCTTTCGAAGGTTTGTCTCCAGAAGAGGACATTGTCAAAATTTATACAGTGACAATGGTACCAATTTTTTAGGAGCACAAAAAGAGTTGTGTGAAATGTATAAGAGGAATATATCTCAACTAACAAGTGAATTTCAACAGATGTTGGCAGGTGAAGGCACCTCCTGGCATTTCATTCCTCCACATGCCCCTAATTTTGGAGGACTGTGGGAAGCAGGTGTAAGATCAACTAAAACACATTTAAAAAAGATTATTGGAGATTCAACGTTAACATTTGAGGAACTTTGCACAGTCTTAACTCAAATTGAAGCCTGTTTAAATTCTAGACCTATATCATATATTAGTGATGACCCTAACGACCCACTTCCTTTAACCCCAGGACATTTCTTGGTGGGCGAACCTCTTATCACTATACCTGATGAAGATCATTCAATTAATAAATGTTCTAATCTAAGTAGGTGGAAGTTTTGTCAAAGAATGGTAAATTCATTTTGGAATAAATGGTCTAAAGAATACTTAATAACTTTAAATAATAGATATAAGTGGTCAGTTAAAGGAGATGAACCAAATATAGGAGATATTGTTATCATTAGAGATGAAAATGTTCCACCGGCAAAATGGCTTTTAGGAAAAATTATACAAAAACATACAGGTCTAGACGGTATAACTAGAGTTGTAACAGTGAAAACTAAATATGGATTATATAAACGCTCTTTAAACAAGTTGTGTATCCTCTTAAATGATAATAAAACGTTTAAGTAAAGGTTTTAGATGTAAAAATTTGTAAAGGTTACAGTTAGAGTTGGTATGTAAACATTTCTATATTATATTTATGCATGCCTTTATAAATTTGCTTATTTGTTGTATTTGTTGCTTGTGTGTGATTGTTGATTTTATGTGCTTATTACTTTGTATACTTATGTTGATTGAATTTAAGTTATATCAATAAGTAGGTATTGGTGATTTTTTCTTGTTTGTTAATTTGATTTAAGAACGAAGTTCTTGGTGGGCGAGATGTTTGAAAACATTGGTATCATTAAGAAAAATATTCTGTGTAATTTTTATGTTAATTTGGTCACACTTTTTAATCTATCACTCTATGTCAATCTTGGAATAAAACTAATAACGAAATTCAGTGAAATGTTGATTTTATTGTATTTTAAAACGAGTGAACACCTACGTTATGTGAAAACAGTTATTTCCCCGACCTAATATTATGGGAATTTGTACATTCTGAAACAGATACTGTATGATATTATTTTGTTAGAACTTCAATGACACACACTGGTTTTTAAATCTCGTTGTAGACACGAATACAATGTTACCAGTTATTCATAATAGTTACAAACTAGTGTTGTAATACTAAACAGATGCTATGGCGGCGGTGGACGAGATAGCTTACTAATGCAAAGAGTCTGTGGCTAGTAGGTACGTGAAGGTAGATATGTTTCTGCAGGCGCTGACGATGACAATACTCTGTGTGTCCGCGGCGGCCAGCCTCGGCATAGACAACACCGGGGAGCCGCTCTCCGGTCTGATACTTTTCTACGTGTTCCTCACCAGTGCCATGCTCTTCGGGATCATATCCTCGTACTTCGTAGACTTGTATCCGACCTCCTACAGGTGACTGTACAATTACAAACTTGTGAGTGTGTCTCTTGGTCTCGTGGTAACCGGAGCTGTGTCGGTGCAGAGGCATGGTGGCGTGCCTGGGCATGGCGGTGGCCCGACTGAGCGCGTTCGCCGGCACCAGTGTGGTGGGGAGCGCCGTCACGCTGCACTGTGCTGCTTCCTTCTACGGAGCGGCTGCATTACTTCTCAGTGAGTTTTCTACTTCCACGTATCGTATGAAACATATACTCGGCTTCGTATAAATATGTGTATTACTTCCACAATACTGTTTGTCAATAGCAAATACAGATGCAGTCCATTTGATGATCACTACAGGCCCTGGCCGCTTGTACTAGTCCCCTACTCAACACTTTTGCCTGAACACGTTGCTAGTGACGGATGGAGCTCCAGCGCCAGTCTCCAACAAGCCAGAACACGCAGCGCGCTAAGCCGTCGTGTAATTAAATCTGCTGAGTTCTTATGAATCCTGCTGATGCGTTTATGTTTTAGAGATCACTTCGCAGAACTCCATGTGCCATGCTATTCCATGCGATACGATGTAACAGTATAATACTTCAGAGTATGAATGAGAGTGCCGTGTTGTAGTTTTTATTGCAAATTCATAAATACAGGATAAAAACACGAAACTGCGAATCGATGCGACATCGCAACGTAGAAAACTACAACGCAAATAACTGCGATACGATTTCGTACTGAACGCCAGTAAGACAGCTCACTACTCACAGCCAGAGTCCCACGATCCCACGGTCCCACGGTTTGGGTGACCATTCCGATGTGATGCAAATCAATTCGTAAGTGTTGAGTCTTGGTTCTTGTGTTATATGGTTTTTTATTGTGTACAAGACGATGAATTAAAAATAATACCTATCTAAAAGAGTAAATATTAAGTTGCCACAAAACTCCGTGGACTTTGGACTCTGAAGATTAGACAAATGCTATGCCCGCTTGATATTGGCATAATTAATGGTACACGTTGCTGTTAAACAATAAGAAGAGTATGAGTAGTGTAAGTGCGCAACGGATTCATGTGTGTGGTATCACTCGGCAGGTGGTGCAGTGGCCGCGTGGTTTCTACCCCCAGACGGAGACAGAGCGGAATCACTTACATAGTCTACACTGTAGGTACAACAATATATGTTTGTAAATAGTATTCGGTGAGAGCGAGGAATGGGGTTATCGCTAACTCCACCATGTCTACAATTAATCTAAATGTATATTTTCTAATATTATTGTAGTAATATTTGTGTTGTGTAAATTAAACTTTTTGGGTCATACACAAAACAGGATCATAGAATTTACGAATTAAAATATTTTCGTATTCATTTTCAATTAGTTTCATTGATTACTTAATTATCAAAATAATTAAATGCCAAATAAAATCAGATCGTTTACCAGTTTCCATGAAATTATTCAATTTTTATTTTACGACCACAGAAGTGACTCAAGTCCACAAAAAATACCATAATCTATCTGATATTGACGTCAAATTCATAAAAACTTAAATATTATTAATTATAATAACTAAATAGTCAATCAAACAGAAAGCTAACAAAATGTCAAGAAGCATTTTGACAAAAACAAGCCTCGAAATCTATCTAAAAAAATCGTATAAATTATATTTGAAAATGTTTTCATCGCTTTCATTACTTGACTAAAACATTACTGATCATGCTCCAGATATCGGAGTCAATTTTGAAATCGGTGGATTTGTATGCAGTTCCAGGTGAAGATACTGGGCAAAACCAAGTGTGATTCTTGATAAACGGGGTTAAAGGTGTTTCTGATAGATTGTTAAAAGTATGTAAGATAGTTCCTAAAGCATAAGAGAGAGAGAGAGAGAGACAGACAGAAAGTTTTTTGTTATTCGCATCGTGCATTTGGCTAACCATCTTTTAGAGAAACTTAGAAAATTTAGAGCCTTTAATCATCATCATTATCTCAGTCGAAAGACGTCCACAGCTGCCAGACACAGGCTTTCCCTAATTAACAACACAATTATTAGTGGTCCTGCGCTCTTTGCATCGAACAGGTTACCGCAACTTTTACCTTATGGCGGGTCTTCCCACGCTGCATCTTTTGATAGAAGTGACGACTCGAGAACTCTTTATCCCCATCAGCCGTCCGTCGTACAAGCAACCTAGACGTGAAGATCGATCAGGGTTGGGTTCGACGACCGACATCCTTTTTGAAGTTGGACCTGTCTAACCGGGCAGTATGTCTCAAGTACACATAGAAAACCAGATGGATGAAACTAGTGTATTCTTAATTTAATATTTTTCTCGCCACAATCTTTGAAATTGTTTTCTGAACGCAATATCTTTAATCGTTTTTATTTAACCATCTTTTTTTAACGGTGATACCTTTGTCTACCTTTTCTACGTCTTTTTCCCATTCCCCCCTCCCCTCGCCCTAGCAGCAAGATCTGAAGCAAAGTAAGTATTACACAATATAATAAAAAACTAGCAAAAATTTCATTCTAACTATGTTAACGTATATACACTTCTAATCGAAAAAATCGAAGCACCCCTGAAGTTGGGTTTTGAATGAGTCTTATGTTTATTTAGGCGGAATTTAAATATAAAAGAGGTTTGATATGTTTACTCGCTATCCAAGATTTGATTGACATTGAGTCACGTCTGTCAGGTATATTTTGCCAATTTTTCTAAGAAATCGTCGATCTATCTCTATTCAACTGCAGCAGCGGCTCCGTGTGATTCGAGGATTGACTGTGAACGATTCTACCATTACAAAAAGATTGGCGGAGCGTACCCTGAAACCTTGTAGATCACCTAATGGCCCAAAATTGACGGTAGACTACCGAAGAGCGCACCTTAACTTTGACGTGAGCATTTAAATTGATCATACCTTCAATGGAGTAAAGTTCTCTTTTCTGACGAATGTAAGATCATGATGTATGGTAACGACGGAAGAAAGAAGATGTATCGAAGAGAGGGAGAATATTTTGCAGAATTCTGCATTGAAGAATGAGTTAGTTACGGTGGCGATTCATGGACGGTTTGGAGAGGCATAAGCGCCGGTGGAAAAACCGAACTTGCTTTTGTATCTAGATCTCGCATACCGTCATTAAATGGGATATGTTACATCGAAGAGTGTCAGGAGCCCCATGTGTGTTACCTTATGCATATTTTTTTGGTGAAGAGTACATTTTTATGCTGAAATATCGGTCACACCTCTGGGCGGGAGCACCAATAAACTAGCTTGGCTTATTTGACTCAGTTCAAAACGTGCTTTGATAATTGTTGTTGACAACTCCAACAAGAACAATTTAAACAATGAAGTCTTTATCTCTCCTAGACCTCCTGAACTTCTAAAGAATCTAGCTACTTGTCGCCAAGCAAATGGAATTAAGTTTATTTGCCGTAAACAAACTGTAGCGACATCTCTCGCCACAACTGACGCATCAACGCATCGACGCAACTACCTAGCGACACATAGCGACATCTATCGAGCCACATAAGACGCATCCTACTATCGTAAATTGCGCTATAGAAATTAACTCAATCGTTGAGTATATGTACAAGAACCCGACTACAACCGTCAGGGCAGCTGCCCGCCAGACATAGCACCCGTCTGGCCGGAGGATCCTCCCTTTTCTATGGCGGATAAGAAACTTTACTCTCTGTTCCTCACTTCCGCTAAACAAACGTATAACAGTAATAGAGAAAAAACTAGAATAATTAAGAAAATCCGTAATAACGAATGCTCTGTGAGAGGCGAGAAACCAGGGAGTCAAATCTCTAAGAGCTCTAAGCTGCTGAGAGAAACTTAGGGACTTCTTTGTATACCACATGGCTCGTTTGTGATTATACTGTTTACTGATCACTCTGGCACAGGACATACATAGAATAAATCTTTTCGGAAACATATTATTTCCCATACCAATTTTAAATCTTATTTTCACAGCCTTAGAGATTGAATTTCAAGATGTCCCTTCATAAACGATGCCCACAATATAAAGTCAAAGATACGAGTTAATCTAATCTGGGTTTTGGGAAGCTAGGTAACATCTTCTCATTCAAGACATCGCAGTGTCTCCAGATGAAAGTCTTTGACCATGTTACCAATGATTACATATTATGGTGCTGAGACGTGGTTGCTAGCTATGGGCCTTATAAGAAAGGTCATGCTCAATTAAAGAGCAATGGAGAGGGCTATGTTTGGAGTGTCTCTGCATGGCCGAATCAGAAATCAGTGGATCCGCAGGAAAACCAAGGTCACCAACGTAGCTCTAAGGATAGCTTGACTTGAGAGGCAGTGGGCAGGGCACGTAGCTTATAGAACGGACGGCCGCGAGGGCAAAGAGTTCTCGAGTGGTGGCCACGTACCGGAACACGCGCGGTCATTGTGGTGATCTTTGGGGGAGCAGCCTATCTCCAGCAGTAGACCTCTATCGACTGAAATGATGATGTTGAATCTAACCTTAATAGATCTAGTCTTAATGACTATCTATGTATATAAATCTATATATGTAGTAGTCAGGACACCGTCTTATTTATAATGTATAAGATATAATATACATAGATAGTTATAGAGAAGATAAAATGTTATTTATAGAAGGTAAAGAGGATACATTATACTCTAACGTGTAACCTAACGTTGAGTTACATACACGTATGCAGTGCAGTGTGTACACATTACGGAACCCTATTTATATTATTATGAACTTTTAATTGCTCTGAAAGTATTATTGCTGAGTGGTAATCCAGCGTCGCGTCAGGTGAGGTCACTATGAGAGAAAAGGGCTGCTGACTGGTAATGCAGCGTACAGACCAAGCGAATGAAACCTAACGAACGAACGCGAACGAGGCATTTGTCTCGGCTTTTATATCTTGTCAACGAGTGTATCTCTTGGCGTCACCGTCGCCAAATCAGAGGCTACCCCTAAATTCAGGAGACTTCAAGGTTGGAAGGGGGAATAAATTAGGGATTACTTTTATTTATATACACAATTAGTTTAATATCATTATTTTAAAATTTTTATATAGTGTTTATGTACACATTATTTTAAATTATTTATGTAAATGTCATACTATTCACATTTTTCTGTTAATTAAATTGTAATTGTTAAAAAACAAATATGTAAGTTATGTAAATATATATTGTAAGCTTTTTAAATAAGTGTTGTTGTGTATTAAACAATGAAATAAATTAACACCCAAACAGTATCGCTTGAAAAAATTCTTGTGATTGTAAACTGTCATGATGATTATTCCTTTATGGTTCTTTTCAAACAAAACTTTACATAGCAGTAGTTCATTATATGCTGTAGTATTCTATAAAAAGAACCTATAAACTAATTTGCACATCTCTAAGACTATTTCAAGTGTTAAAACTGTACTATTTTTCATAACAAAACCATCTATCATCATTATCTTTACCTTACTGGGAAGCTGGGACCTGTCTCTCGGTGTGTTCTCTGCTTTCTACAATATTCCTTCTGCGAAGTATGGAAGCAACATCACAATAAATTATTTAAATGTGGTTAAAGTTTACATAAATATTGTTGTTTTTATTGTTGTTACTTTTAATTCGTTTGTTCGTTAATTTCATTTTAAATATTGGGAAGAATGTAGTAACCATAGATTATATTATTATTTATTCATTAATAATATAATGTGGCTATATGAAGGTCATCATTGTTTTTGGTTATATCAAAATGTAAAATAGAATAAATATAGGCGAAAAGTATAGGTTTATTAATTTATCTCTGCCGGATATAACGCGCTCTTTTGAATAAATGTATAAATATCGGGTCCTTCAAAAATAGCGTGAAGAGACATTAGAACTAGGGGTGAGCTATAACATCCATAACAAGTAACATAAGAAAAATTTGTTGCACCTATTTCCATTCCAGAGAAATAATACTACGTCTAGTAGTCTGTTAATGGCACAAAGCTTAGTTCAAATTATATTTTTTTGTATCTCTCTCTAACAAAGTAAATATGTATTAGCTTGAACAGAGAGGAGCATGTTCCCAACCGGAACATATTACTTTTGTGTCACAGACCAGGATGTACAACATTTATGTAGGAACTGGTTCTTCTCATAGAAAAAGTATGCAACAATGTACGAAGTTTTGGTTTTGTGCTACAAATTAAGAAAAACTTGTACTCAAAAAATCGTATTGGTAGCATACCACGCATACGTTGCTTTCGTATTAAAATATGCCTTAATACTATGAGGAAACTCAACTGATATTCAGAGAGCCTACAAAAAGTAGTAGTAGATAGTACAAAAAGAATATGTTAGCGCAGTTGGTGGTATACCCCGATGGAAGTTATACAAGCTCTTGTTTGTAAAGCTGACTATTGACTTTGCCTTGCATGTATATACTGGAGGCAGCTAAATTTGTTAGAACACTTGAATGTGCGAACATTGTTCAAAACGGCTAGAGACATATTTCCCAGAAATACAAGGAATCCTGACAGAATTGTTTTGCTTAGAGCACCAAAAACGGCATTGCATAATAAGAGATGCTAAGCTATGTGTTGACGTGGAAATGTGTGCTATGCCATTCTTTGTGAAATTAGATAAATACCAGAAAAAAGTTTGTCAGTAAATTAAAATGGTGGCTAATAAAAAAAATATTTATTCCATTTCAGTATTAAATATTAATATGTTAAAATATTCTATATAAATAGCTGTTCTAAGTTGGATAACGAATGTAAACCAAAACTAACATATTGTATGTCGTAATGTGACTCAATTTGTACGGACTCTATAATTATTTACCAAAGACCTACTACATGTAACCTGCATATATGACAAACATAATTAATAATTAATATCGTAATTCTGTTAACAGATAGCAGTTGCAAACTGTTACCTGTAAATACCTTTTCATTTAAATTGTTCTGATAAATACGCCTCAATCCTAAGTTGAGCGATTGGCATAAGAGTGACTGATACAGTGATTGGTTTTTAGATTGCACTGTACTCATAATGGAAAATTTTCCCACAATCACGGCAACTTTTGATGCACTTTCGTCACTTGGTGGCCGCTAATAATCTCGGACTGTGTTGCCTTTGTTAACTTGGTGGTCTTGAGGTGGTATTCGATACATCTAATTATCATATTTCGGCAATTGGTTTCATTCATTTACCTGTGAAGCTTAAAATATTATGTTTATATTTTAGTATTGTAATAAAAATAAATAAACATGGTAGGGAGTTTTATTTGTGAAACACGAATTTTGAGGCACTTTAAGGCTGAAATTTATAGAGCAGACTCACTCAGTCTTAGCTTAACCTTAGTTTAGCTCAAACTTCGCTAAGTATTGGCTCAGCGCAATCTTAGCTTTCGAATTTATAGTCGAGTTACGCTGACCTTAAGCTTAGGTCTAGGTGAGGAAGTGTCTGGTAAATGTCAATAAACGTTTCGATACCGCATCTGGACTGTTAAATTTCTTCAACTCAAACAAATAAATTAAACACAAATTATGTATAGAAAATTAAAAAGCTATTTGAAATAGAATTTAAATTGTGTAATTGTATAGTATTCAATTTGCTTTAAAGTAAAAATGACAGATTATTCGTACATAAAATAAAAAGATTAAAGTTTCAAGCCAATAACGAGAAACAACTGCAAACAACAGGAATAACAAAATGTGTACGTAATAAAATCAATCATTTATATGTAGTAGCCAATAAGAATCAAGCAGTATAGATAATTTAAAAAGTGTTTAAAGTCACTGTTAAGTCATTATTATGCTGCACTATTTTTTTAGTCGTATAATACCCAATTTTTCCGTAAGTCGTGCGACTACGCTCTATATATTTTAGCCTAAGTGAGGTGTATTGAGGGGGAATGCGAGACGGTGATCTAGAGGCATTCTGTGGTGTTCGTGTTCGTTCGCTTGGTCTGTAGGCGGCATCACGTGTCACCAGTGTCGAGTACGGTTCGAGTTCGAAGCTTTATTTTCGTGATTTGTATTGAGGTCTTAAGGAAGAGCAGACGTGGTGTCGAGTCGTGTCGAGTCGTATCGTTTACTTGTAATTTAGCACTACTAAAGTTATGTGAGTACACACATCACTTTTACATCATTTATCGTATTGACTTTAGAATTTTTCCTTCAAGGTACTGAACATGTTTCCATTGTTTCCGTAAGCTTATATAAATGATTTCCTTTACTAATATAAGTAGGTAAGCGGTTCGACGAGTTGATGATCTATATAAATAAATCTGTAGTTATGTCCTTACAGTCCATTTTTCCTGAAAATTTCTCGATAAACATACTATATATGAACAATACAGATCACGGATATGTCATTAAACCAATTTTTGTCCGTCTGTCTGTTTTTATGTCCGGGGATTGAACTCAAAAACGACTTGACCGATTCTTGTGAAATTTTATACATGGAATACATATGTCATCGGTTAATTGATATGGTATAAGAAAATACAACATTACTTTTACAAATCGTTAATAAAAAAAAAAAAAAAATATTCTATTTTCTTTAATTCTTAACCGACTTTGTAAACGAGCATCATAACTCATTCTATGTATTATAAGCACTATGAGAATTTTCAATAACACTTTTAGGAGTCGTAAACAAATAATTTACAAAATAAATAAATTTCATTAATGCTTAACCGGTTTTGATAAAATATAATACATGGAAAGTAGAAATAATTGCATAATTGATGGGCTCTAATAACTGTCAATATTCATTCTAGAAGTACAAAAAAAGATGTCCAAAAAATTAAATTTACATCAATTCTCAACCGATTCTGATAAAATTTAGTAGCCGGTGCGGCGCATCAAATCATCATATTGAGAGGCTATATGAATAGTTAATCAGAATAAATTATACATTAGAAATCGTAGAATACAATAATAATAATTAATCGATTTTGATGAAAAGTATAATGTCCAAGAAATACATTATATTCCTCAATTATTACGACATATTATGAATTGTCAACAATATGGGTAAAAAAAAAATAACGGGATGTAATTATGTAGCTACTGCGCACTGCTGTACAGCAAACGCGTGCGGAGCCGCGGGCACACCGCTAGTTTTTAATAAGACCTTATCCGGGTTGTCGTTTGAGTGCAATTGTGATGCGAGGTCGCGTGACGTTACGGGGAGATGTGCCGGCAGTAGTTCCGGTAGCAGCTCTGGCAGTAACTCCGACAGCAGCTCCCGGCATTGTCTCAGTCTCAACATACGGCCGTACACAATCCTCTGAGCAATGATTTGTTAAGTCGCGTCAGGTCAAGACCTCACTTCACTAAATAATGTTTGAATATTATTTCGTACAAATTAAGTAATATGTATATGTCGAGCTCGGTGCTTGCTCCGGGCCTCGGGTATTCAAGTTTGTCAACTTAATTTGGTTATATGATATATTGATAGGTAGGTAGAGTGTACAAATGAAAACTTGTTTAGCAACGTTGCCATTAGAAACTCGGATAAATAAAAAAGTAACAATCAAAAGAAACAAAAACATACTACTCTTTCAAAAAAAAACCGGGAAAATATTAATAATACGCAAAATGTTAGTTATTCGTCAAAATTTATTTTATCGCCTTCAAGTGTGTTCTTTCAGAAACGATAGACTTACGCCAACGAATTAACGCTTTTTCTGAAATTAATTTTAATTCATATGTTCTACCGAATGAAAACGGGCGCCACGAAGTGGTAATTTGAGTTTACGAAAAAGAAAGAAGTCACTGGAGTCACATCTGGTAAATAAGGTGGTTGCTCGTAGTTGTTGTTTTTTTTTTGTCAAAAAATCCTTCACAATTATGGCCTTATGCGAAGGCGCATTAGCGGTCTGCAAAATCCAAGAATGTTTCGATAAAACTGGCCTTTTTCGTCAAATTAGCTTTCTTAAACGCCGCATAACACTTACTTTTTTATTTTCCGTTTGACCTTCCGGTAAGAATTTCGAGTGCATAACACCACGATTGTCAAAAAAAAACTGTTAACATGACTTTGCCTTTTGATCGTCTTTGGCGTGGTTTTTTCGGTTTCGATGCAGTTGGAAGGCGCCACTCCGAAGCTTGTTGACTAGTTTGCATAATAAACTCGTACCCTCACGCCTCGTCACCAGTAATAATGCGTTTCATGAATGTTGGATGGGAATTGACTCGTTCTAGCACGTCCTCAACGACTCATACGATTGAGTTTTTGAAGAAAATTCAGGTCTTTTGTTACTAGTCGAGCAACAACATGTTTCATACCCAAGTGATTATTTAACATGGTACGCATCGACTTGTGAGACATAGAAAGTTCAGCGGCTATCTCTCTCAAACTTGAGTGAGGATTTTCAGCCACTATTTCAGTCAGTTGAAGACGCTGATGGCTTACCAGGGCGAGGAAATTATTCCAACATAACTCGTTTGCTTTTCAACGCTTTCTACCACTCATAAACACGTTTTTGATAAAGTCGATTCACCGTAAGCCTTCTGTAACATTTGTAGTATCTCCGAACACGAAATTTAAGCCAAACTCTTTATTCGATGATAAATCAAAAAATTAAAATCACAATATCTTTTATTCAATTTAGAACCAAAAAAGGCAGTTATGAATGTCAAAACACTACAACCGGTTCGTAAAACATCCCAGAGACATCCAAGAGAAGAAACGACAAGAAACTCGATCGGGTTTATCAACATCTTATTATCTTTTTTTTAAATTGTTTTTACAGTATTTAATTATATACAGTTATTATCATTTTCAGTAGATGTACAGAGAGGGAATCACATCCAGACATCACCATCACTCACGTAATCAGCCCCTTCGACAATAAAACTTGCTTAAAGTGATTCTTGAACTTATTATCCGGCAAATCGATAATGTGCTTAGGAAGTTTATTATAGAACCTAATACAATTACCTAAAAAACTTTAATTTATATTACTAAGTCTAAAAGCCGGAATGACTATTTCATATTTATTTCTAATGAAATTGTCCGTGTTAGTTACAAGTTCAAAATTATCTTCATTTTTCCGAACATACATTATATTTTCCAAGATGTATTGGGAAGGCAAAGTTAGGATACTAAATTATTGAAACTTATTCCTCAATGATTCGCGTGGTCCGATATCATAAATTGCTCGAACTGCCTGTTTTTGTAATACAAATATGGTATCTACCTCAGCTGCTGAACCCCACAGTAAAATACCGTAGGATATTAAACTGTGGAAGTAAGCGAAGTAAACCAGCCTAGCAGTAGCAATATCAGTTAACTCGCGAATCTTTACACACTGTGTATGCAGCGGAACTTAATTCCCCTGCCAAGGTTTTAATGTGACCACATTGTAATTTTGCATCTAGTGTGATGCCTAAGAATACAGTATTATCAATCAAGCCGACTAAGTTATCTTCTATCTTAATATTACTTACAACACGCTGTACATTGGGTAAGGCAAATCTGATACATTTTGTTTTGTTTGCATTAATTTAAAGCCATCCATTCTGATATATTTTTTAAATAAAATATTATTTACATGCCTAACCTTTGAATCTTTTCTCTTCACTTGGAATATAACTGAATTATCCTCTGCAAAAAGAGCAATGTTAGCACAGTTCTTAGCCATTAGGAGTAGATCATATATATATATATATATATACTAAAAACAAAAACGGTCCCAATATCGAACCATGTGGGACGCCGATTCTAGCCAAGGGTCCCGAAGAGGTTGCCCCATTTATACTTACTTTGAGATGGTGATCTGTTAAATATGATTCTAGAAAGCCGAGATAAGTTTCACAGACATCAAACAAAAAAAAATCGCCGTTTTTGCGTGATTGTGTAACAAACATAGAAACTTTCCATTTATTATATTTGTAGGATAACACTGGTTAAACTATGACTTTTACCGGGATAAAAAGTATCCTATGTGTTATTCCAGGTCATAGACTATCTGAGTGCCAAATTTTATTGAGATCTGTTCAGCCGTTTTAGCGTGATTGAGTAACAAACATCCAAATATTATACACTTTCAAATTTATAGAGCACACTTTATACACAACACAACAACCACAACAGTGTAGGTTAAACGCACATACTGTTGCTTAACTGTACCAACCTCTCGGTAAATGCGTTCATACCATCTGACGGCCAACTGTATAACACCGCGCGCTTATTGGCCAAATCAAATAGCGCACGCTACTCCAGCTTCCTGTTACACACTTCCGTCCCTTTTCACGAAATCCCTCCCCACAGAATGCAGAAAAGCAAAAGGAAAGTTATTACACATCAATAACCATTATATTGATTAATAAAACTGATGAAAATGTGAACAAGCGTATTGAGTACTTTGCAAAGTGCAAATATTCAAACATAACAATGAGACGCGCTTGCTTGTCCGTGCGCTACGCTCTGTGCGCTACGCTCTGTACGCTACGCTCTGTGCGCTACGCTCTGTACGCTACGCTCTGTACGCTACGCTCTGTGCGCTACGCTCTGTACGCTACGCTCTGTGCGCTACGCTCTGTGCGCTACGCTCTGTGCGCTACGCTCTGTGCGTTATGGCTGATGGTTAAAGGGTCAGACAACTCATGAACGTCAGTTGCATCTCATCACCGCTATACAAGGTTTAACATTTAAATGGAGCAACGAGGGAACAACGAATCTATCTATACTAATATAATAAAACCGAAATTTTTTTTTTGTTTGCTTGTTTCTAATATCTGTAACTATAAGTAGGGTTCAAAAAAGTATTTTTGTATAAGAAGAAATCTCGAAGAATAGTTAAGGCTACAACTCTTAGTTAGTCTTAAATATTGATTTTTGTTGCGTAAGTCAGAAGTCAAGACCCTCCCGAACTGCTTTATCCGCGTGCGCTGGCGTAATCGTTAATGATACAGAAATATAATGTTCTACAATAATATTTGTCATTAGTATATCTCAAAAAGTCAGCGATAGCATACGCCTTTCTCTTATACATAAGATACAATAAGGTATTTTGTGACAAAGATTTCTTGAAAATTAAAAAGTAATTTATAAGCATTATTTTTAGAAATGGCATTTTAATCCTTACAAACAAAAGTTACTTCATCATAATCATAAAGATAATTTTATGAAGTTAAATTTCACTCCTTAGAATATGCTATTTGAACACATACTTTAGGAAATAATTAAAAATTCAAATAATTTGTAATTGCGGAAAGAATAATTATAACAAGGGTGCGTTGGCGGCGCGGTGTTTGTCGGATAAAATTAAAACGGGTGACACCGTAGGGCTCAGTTAGTAAAAAATATAAAAGTATGTTCTAGGGAACTATCACATCGATTTTAACGAAGAAAAACTGCATTCATAGACTTTAAAAAAAAATCATCTGGGAGTTGGAAGCGAAAACTTTTTTTTTTTTTTCAAAAATATACAGGATATTTATGTTCGTAATGAAATTATCTTAAGTTGAACTTTTGTATTGAATATGTCTCCACGCGGTAATTGAGTTGCTAACGCAGCACAAAGAGTATTTGCATATACACACAGACAGACAGACAGACAGTGAGACGCGCGGGACACTAACTCATTTATCATTGCGTTGTAGGTATAGGTCGCGAGTATTCGTTTATCGTTTTCCTTAAACTAAAAGGCGATGTGTTTGTTAATGTGCTTATATCTCTAGAACCACCCATCGACTGTCTTTAATAATATATCTTTTTAAATGCAGGTATTCGCCGATCCGGTTCTTCATTACGTATTCTGATATGGAACGAGTTATTAGGATAACATTCAATTATTGAAGGTAACTAATTGGCTTCAGTACATACCTAATTGACATAATCATAAACTCGCAACTTTATTTCAAGTGAATCACAAACTGCTAAATACAAATAATCATTGTACTTACTACTCTAAATGATATTATTATTATTGGTTATGGGAGTGCGGCAGCAGACCAGAGCTTCTGTATTCAGTCATCTGCAGCGCTATTACTGATCTTAGTTATGAGTTAATGATGAGGCACGTTCTAGCAAGTTATCCCAGGACGGTGGAACGTTCACTTGCTGGTGTTTGTAAACTGGTGTCCCGTTTGTATATAGTACAAATTATAAGATAATAACCGCAATTGACAATTATTTATAACTAGCTAAGTACGCGGCTCCGCTCACTATTAATGCCATCAATAGAGCGCATGCGCGAATCGTTTAAATAGAATATTAATTTGATATATATATGTTGTAGTTTACTCGACGTAACCTATTATTCGCACAAAATCTTCGTTTCATCGAATTTCTATTTACGCAGAACTCTCTCTTCCTAAAATAAAAATTACTTATTATAACATAAGTTATCTATCAGAGAAAGTCTCATCAGAATTGATCCACTCGTTTGGCCGATTACCCGGAACAAACAGACACACCGACAGACAGATATAATTTTTTTCAATATTTTTTTTGTTTCATTGGTATTAAATTGGTAATTTGTTTTATAATTTATATATAAGTACCGAATATACTTTCATATGCATTTTGTATAATACTGTGGTATAACAGGACAATTTTTAACAAAAATGAAAACCAGCATGTTTTTGAAGAGTTTCCTCGCGTATCTTCGAATATGAAGGTCTAATGCCAATTAAATTAAAATGAGACCACCCTTGAGGTATCCCCTATCCAACGAAAAATTAATCATCGAAATCGGTTCATAAACAAATTAGTTATGGCTGAACATAACTAACATATACACGCACTTATAAAAACATCTTCGTATACATTAGCATTGTAATTAATAAACTCAGTCTTTTTTGAAATCTGTTAAATACATTGTTATGTTGAGATAACCGCGCATGCAGTTATTATACTACATCTATGGAGACTACACTTTTTTATTTATTTTTTAACCGATTTCAAAAGAGGAGAATGTTCTCAATTTGAATGTATAACTTCTTTGTTTATGAACCGACATGGACGACTTTTTTTTTGCTAGATAGGGGATGCCTTAAGAGTGGTCTCACTGTGATGTTATTGGCATTGGACATTAAACTTCAAAATACATTTGGGGATTTCTCTAAATCGTTGAATTCGGTTATCTGTACCGTTCAAAATTCTCTTGTATAATATTAATAAGTGAAGAGGCGCGTCGAACCTGTACTCCTTTAAAAAGTGTGGTGTAATGTAGAGTGTGAGTTGTGAGGTATTTACGTCACAATGAAAATGCTTAGCCAGCGACTTCCAACACTTCGTGTTACATACAATATGTGAAAATTTACTAATTTTCACCGAAGAAGTATATGCTTACAGTTTACGCGAGCGAAGCTGCGGGCACAGGCAGGTTTATTATGTCATTATAAATAAGAAATAAGCAAGAGTGATTATGTGTAATTAAGATTATACCCAATTATTATTATTAAGGTTATATTACTTAGTAGTTGCAGGTGAACATCCAGAATGCAGTTCCATTCGAATATTCATAAGATGTGGTGAGGACGTAGGGACTGGACCTTAGCGAAGCGCACGCGTAGACTACTCGGTAGGAACGTGTGTCGTACAGACATACAGCCTTACAGTTGCCGCACCCTTGCTTCCCGCGCCTCGATAACATTACCTTAACTTTGTTTTAATTAAATTATTCATATTATTAATTGAGTAGAGTGGAGTGGGTCGGGGACGTCAGGGTCGCTAGT
Source organism: Saturnia japonica (assembly GCA_033032175.1). Lineage (NCBI taxonomy): Eukaryota > Metazoa > Arthropoda > Insecta > Lepidoptera > Saturniidae > Saturnia > Saturnia japonica. The sequence continues at coordinate 21,857,355 of CM065310.1, read as the reverse complement.
TCGATACTTTGTCCTGTAGAATGTTGTTTATCTAAAAGTAGTATTTTTAAATGCACACATTTGAACACAACATCTACACAGCTCCATCAAGTGTACTCTGTGCCTTTATCTACGGTTTCAATAATCATTTTAACATGAATCACGGACAAACAATTTGATAAATTTCAAGTAAATAATTGTTTTTCTTTTATTATTATACATAGTTCGGCACGTCGACGGGACTGTACATGATGGTAACCACAGTACAATCCAAACACAACGGTGACCTCCGAGATATTTCAACACCCGATTTTGATTATTCCAATATATTATTAATGTAATTCTTCAGGTGAAGATCAATCACGACATCGGGTATAGTGCGTACACTCGGCACCCGACACCCGACACCCGACACCTGGCAGCGCGATTCGACGCCGCGCCGTTACTGGTCAACTTAAATAAAACTGTATCGGAAAAATCATCGTTTTCTTTACTACCGCAGTCTCCAATCATGCTGTGCAAGAGTAAGAGGAAAATAGAAAAGAGCATTGTCAGCAAAAGTTGGTATTCTAGTTTAATAAGTAACTGTGTATGTAAGTAATGGGTATAAGTTATTTTTATCCTCTTGAGGGCTCATAAAGTTCGAAAAAAATATCTCAATATTTGAAATTTCTACGTTAATATTGACCCGTGCTTCTTTGCAATGTAAGTTTCCTGTATAAATAAAAAGAGGGTTTAGGCATTTAATAATGAATTGTTTATTCCAGACAATTCTAACAAATTCAAATAATAAAAAAAAAACTAACGTGTTCAAAGGCTCTATTGTTAGTCAATGTTAAGGCTAAAAGGCGCATACGACGATCATATGCACAATGATACGGCACCTATCCTTTTTCCTCGTATCTGTCTGTCCTTGTCTACCCCCTACCTTTCGCCGACGTCAGTTCGCCTTTAAAATTGCAACGGCAAACACAGAGTGACTGCGGTATTTAATTAAATAAACTTTACTTCAAAAACTTGAATAATTATCGTGCATGGTGCGTGGTGACACAGAAGTGAACACAAGAGGAGGCCTCCAAAGTGCGTAAAAGCTGTTGTTCGGTGAGTCCCTTTTTTCTCCATTCTATAAATTCCAGTATTCCGTGTCATTGTGCATATATTGTAATCGACCAGGGAAATTGCCCCCAACCAACAATCCGGCTAGTTTTATGAAAGAAAACGAACCAGCGCTTACAGTCAATGTATTTTCCGGGAACTACTGAACCAATATTGACTAAACTTTTCGATATATTAGATATTATTATTTTTAAGGTTTTTTTTATTAATACAGTATACCTTATTAATGACTTCACTTACGAAGAATGGATCAGCTTAGTTTTCAGGCTTTTTAGTTTTCGATGCATCTTATGTGTTTGCGCCTCTTTATCGTATTGTGAATCGATGTTATAATGTTCCATCCCTGAATCCACATCCCCCGCCCCCAGCCCGCCCCGGTCTGTCTAATTTCCTACCGATTTCTTGTACCTATCGACGTGCGCGCCAGTGTCTTCATTGATCTAGCATAAAACGAACCGTATCACTCCGACAAAATCGTACCGTTGAGCCTGACCACGCGCACATACCTTAAAACCTTGTAATTTGGAAGAAAGGATTCATCTTCGGCCTGGACAGTTTGTGACTCTAAATTGTGAGTACCTCTTTTTCCTATCCTACCTATTCCTACTTATATTTGTTCCCCATTATCGCATCGGTTCACATATGAATTTCACTTAGCATTCGTAGGTACATCTAAATCTTTTCGTTGCTGCTTAATTTTAATAAATCCATAGAGTCCACTCATTATCGCGCAAACATTATGTTATTTTTAAAGCTTTAAGCTACAACTATACAAATTTTATAAAGTTCGGTTTAAAAGTTTAGCGTAGTCATTATTACTATTATTTGTCTTGTTTTATGTTTCCTGTGGATCCTATTATTTTGACCATTAGACTATAGCATAGTATAAAAATGCTGCGGAATCATATAGCGCATACACGGCTCGCTCTTGGCCAGTTCTTCTATTATTTTGATCTGAAATATCTCCTCTTTGGTTAAGAATTCCAAATTAAAAATTTATAAAATCATTTTGTTTTGAGTTTTGAAAACAGTCATTCATTTGTTTTTTCCTCATTATTTTTTCTTTGACGTCGCTTATTACCACACAATGGAAAACATGGAAAACGTATTTACGAGTACGAGTTCTACTGTGGCACCAGTGCTGCAGAAACAGCTCCAAGGATTAATTATTTGTACGGAGCTGGTGTTGCAAAAGAAAGCACGGTACTTTTATGGTTTCAACGTTTTCGTTCTGGAAATTTCGACCTTCAGAACCAACCCCGTGGACGACCGAGACCAAAGTTGAAAATGAAGAATTAAAGGCTATTGTGGAAGCGGATCCATCACAAGCCACTTCAGAGATAGCTGCAGGCTTCGGAGTAAGTGATAAAACTGTATTAATCCACTTGAAGCAAATCGGGCAAGTAAAAAAACTTGAACGATGGGTACCTCATGAATTAAGTGAATCGAACTTGCAAACACGCGTCGACTGCTGTGTTACTTTGCTCAACCGACACAATAATGAAGGGATTTTAAATCGAATCATTACTTGTGATGAAAAGTAGATACTGTACGATAATCGGAAGCGCTCGTCGCAATGGCTGAACCCTGGAGACCCAGTCAAATCCTGCCCTAAATGAAAATTAACTCAGAAAAAGTTACTTGTGAGTATTTGGTGGACTAGCGCCGGTGTCGTTCACTACAGCTTTCTAAAATCTGGCCAAACGATTACGGCAGATATATATTGTCAGCAACTCCAAACCATGAAGGAAGAACTAGCTGCTAAACAACTGAGATTGGTCAATCGCTCTAGGCCACTGCTGCTTCACGACAACGCAAGACCACACACTGCACAACAATCAACCACTAAGTTATATGAGCTACAATTGGAATGTCTGCGGTCTTGCTCCAACAAATTACCATTTTTTCCGGAATTTGGACAACTTCTTACAAGGAAAAAAATTCAACTCCGATGCGGCAGTCCAAAAAGCCTTCAAAGAGTTTAATTGATTCTCGGCCCCATGGTTTTTTTTAGTAAAGGGATCAGTGAACTACCTATGAGATGGCAAAAGTGCATAGATAACAGCGGTGCATACTTTGATTAATTGACTTTATATTCCTCCCGTTCAAAACGCCAATTTCATATGTAAGGACCTAATATTAATATTCAAATTAATTCATTTAAAGGGAGATTGAATTTGTATCATCGTAAAACCTACTTTTTGTTTAAAGGAAGAACTAACAAACATTTTTTACCTGTCAAGGTTAAAATGTTATGACTCGATATGTGAATACATAGTGGACTTTTTCTATCAACTGTTGTGCTGTATATTTGTGCGCATAGCGTAATAGTATCATATTCTATTATTGTGTGTTCCGTTTGACGTCCGAAGTCCATCATGAGAGTACATCGTTTTACTTCCGGTTGTTAGACGTTTCCGGTCACGTAATGCACCACACATCCGCCCCTCGTGGCTAGTCTGTGAACTAACTAAAGTACCCAAAAGCAAGCCGCCATCTTAAATTTTCATTGTAGCGTCGTTTTTCCAAACGTCGAGTCGTTAGATATAAAAAAATATATTTTATAACTTTTAAGATACAAGATACATTTTATTCCATTATTCTTATTTAGTAGTGAATAGTGAAAATATTAAGATTTTTCATTACGTAATACCGAATAATAAACGTATTTCGTGTAACAAAATTGCGGAAATTCCCGCGTCAGAGAAAAATAAAATTCAGTCAGAAAGTGAATCATCTTCGGATGAGCGGCCACCAAATAAACGGTCCAGGATCAGTCTCGCCTCAGAGGAGTTAGACACCAGGTTTGGGCATCTTTCTCAACAATTGGTGGGTCACGTAAATAATATTTTATGTGCTCAAAATGTGTCGGAGTCAGCTATGCCAGTTTCAAATAGCTCGGTAGCAGGTAATCAGGCTTCCACCAGTGTGTTACAAAATTACTTTGCGCCACCTACTCGAAAAATCAGTAATATTGCAAAGTTAAAAGTACTGGCCAAAGAGCCATCTCTTTCAAAAGCCATACCTGATAGAGTGGATAAGATATCGTCTATGCAAAGATTTGATTCTACAGAATGGATTGCAGTGTGTTATAACGATGTACAAAAAAAATATGTGGCGTTTCCTGCTTTTACTGAGCTTAAGGTTAATGATGAGTTAAGGTGGCTCAAGGAGCCTTTTGATCCGCTGAAATGGTCACAAATGGAGTTTAGTTTCGCAGCACTATCTAATGCATTTTTAGTTCAAAGTGAATTTGTCAACAAAGCCTTACAAGCAGTTATTGATTGGTTGGCTAGATCTGATACACAGCTAAGCTCCTCATCCTTGTATGAAAAATTAATACAAATATTTGGAAATCAATCTAACTATAAGAGTGTTTCCCATGACATACTTCAAATTATATGTGATAAACGAGGTGAAATATTGAAATTACGCCGTAAACATAATTTAAAAAATCTGAAAAGAAAATATATAGCGAAGATATTGAAAAAATACTTCTATCTTCAGAATTTATGTTCAACCCATCATCTTCATCGCAATATGTACACAACATTAGAGGCATAGACAAGTTAGAGCAGCGAAAATTTCCAACTCATTCTAAGTTACTAGGACGTTCAAAATCCCCAATTCCACCATCTTTCCGAGAAAAGGTATTTCGCCCTGAACAAAGCAAAACTAAGCAAGTTAAATAGGGAAAGGAAAATTTTCAAAGATTTGTCAAAAAGAAGAGAAAGGGTGTCGGAAAAGAAGTGGTTTCAAAAACAAAAGGTCAAGGAAATGACTCGAAAATTTTCTCTAGGGGCTATCTCAGACATTACCAAAGCAGATGACACATTTCAAAGCTCCCACAATAATTCTGAAATTAATATCGGACGCTCGCATTCCTGTCGATCCTGGTTCTCCCATCTCAGGGGGTTCTAGCAGAATATCAGAACCCGTCTTCTCGCGTTATGACCATGGAAATTCAATTAATGTTACAAACAAAAGTGTCAGTACTGGCTCCACTGACAGCATCTTTTATTTCCCCACTATTTATAATATCCAAGAGTACTGGAAAAATAGATTTAAAATTTAAACCAGTATATGAAACCGAAACATTACAGTCTATTTCATCACTATTAGATGCCCAATTTTCTACAACTAGGGGACTGGTTGGTCAAAATCGACTTAAGTCAGACTTATTATCATCTTCCGATAAGACAAGAGCATTGACATTATTTACGCATAAGCTACAAACGTCAGTTACTGCAAATAACCTGTCTGTCGTTCGTTTTGGCTGCAGCACCCAGGTTGTTCACAACCATAACAAATTGGAGAACCCAAGTATTACGCAAAAAGGGCTTTCGCTTGGTGATATATTTGGATTATTACCTTATTGTTAACCAGTGCAAGAAAACACTCATTGCTCATACAGTTTTTAACCAGCCTAGGATGGATGGTGCATCAATTTCACAAAATCAATCACTTTACCGACAAGATCTTTAGAGTATCTGGAAATAGTATGGGATACTGACCACAACACCAAGTTTTTACCCCCAGACAAAGTACGCAAAGTCCGTCAGAGCATATTAGCTCGCTTAGCAGTTAATCTTTGTTAAGTTAAGTTTTTGTTAATCATGACGTACATTTATTTATACAATGTAACGGTTTAAATACATTTTAATAATATTTTTATTCATCAAGAGTTGCATGTATAGTCCAGTAAATATTTAATAATATTTATTGTTAGAAGGCACCTGAGATATGTGTGTTTGCGATGTAAAATGATTTAGTTCCTTTTCTTTGTTAATACTTTGAACTTTATTAGGATCAACCTTTGCATAGCTGTTACAATTTTGTTATTAGTGTTGCCATATACAAATTTTTTCCCCCCTGGCGAACTCTGTGTTGCCGGCTCATCATGTCCGCTCCAACATCCTGGCCCCCTGGAAGAACCTTCTTCCAGACTAGTTAGCTTGTGATGAACTCTGCACTGGCAATGGGACAAGCCGGTTTACGGCTCGTTTTTCTAGCCGATTAGGTCCCCTGTCGGTGAGCAGCTCCCCCACTCTGATGATCTTGTCCGGGCCGAGGTAGAGCTTGACGACACGACCAAGCTTCCACTTAAGTGGCGGTAAGTTTTCGTCCTTCAATAGCATCAAATCTCCAGCCTGAACCATCTTGCTATTAGAACGCCATTTTGATCGAGTTTGAAGCTCGCCGAGATATTCTTTGGTCCATCTCGTCCAAAATGCTTGCCGCAACTTCTCAATTAATTGATAGCGATTAGGATGCCTTGCTTCGATTAATTCGGATGGTACTGTCCTCAGAGGCCGTCCAATAAGAAAGTGTCCAGGAGTAAGTGGGTTAATGTCGCTGGGATCGGAAGACAAAAGGGACCAGAGGACGGGAGTTCAAGATTGCTTCTATCTGTACAAATAAAGTAGTTAATTCTTCGAAAGTTAATGAAGCATCGCCTGCTATTCGTTTTAAATGAAATTTTGAAGATTTTATGCCCGCATCCCAAATTCCTCCAAAATTGGGTGCATAAGCCGGAATGAATTTCATAATGATACCCTCGTTACTATCGTAGTCGCAAATGGGCTTACGACTTGATCGAAGTATTCTACCCGACTCTTAGCACGCCATCTGCGTCAAGAAATGGATTTATTTATTTATTTATTTATTATGGCTCAACAACAGAAACCAAACTAAAACACAAAATACACATTAACAATAGTAACTTATAGAACTAAATTTGCTTTCCTATTATAGTTGGGCACAACATTTAATTTTACAAACAAAATACAAAGAATAAAGAAAATAATAAAAAAAATAAAAACAGTACAAAATAATTCAATTAATTATATTAGAAAAACTACATAAAGTTTTAGCGCATAAATAGCTTCTCCAAATAAAATCAAAAGATTAATCAGATGATTGAAAACTACTGCTTATATTTCTATCAAATATGTCCAAAACCCTGGCATTATCATTGTATTCTCTGCACATTCTGTATAACGGATTATAGTATGAGACATTATTTGAGCAATATGGAACGTGGAAGATACTTTGATTCCGGTTTACTCTTGTGGTTATTGATAGTTGGCTTAACAACTCTGTTGTATCCCATTTGGCATTGATTATTTTATGTAGAATAGAATATGAGCTAAAGCTACGTCTGGATGACAGTGTTTTGATACCAAAGTGATTTAGCCTAGTTTCATATGAAGGTAGTTTACGCCTCAGTCCACATTTTGATGCTAAATAACGTACAAAACGTCTTTGGATAGCTTCGATCCTGTCATTGTGTATGTGATAGTATGGATTCCATACCACCGAACAATACTCCAGGATGCTTCTAACCAATGTCATAAACAAAGTTATTAATGTAGCAGGATCTTTAAATGGTCTTGACATTCTAAATATAAAACCCATAACTTTTAAAGGTAGTATTTTTGATTTGCGATGCAATTTGCCACTATTGTGTATATTTCCTATTTCTACATTAAAATACTCTGTTTGACATAGTTTAATTAAATGTAATTGAGCCTTATCAAGTTCCTTCACTTGTAAGGGACCTGACATTTTGTGGTTAATTTTATTTATGTTATTGATAAAACGCAAAACGTAGGCAAATGCTCTTTTCAATCGAAGAAAATTTGAGTATTTAGTAAATTCAATAAATTTTGGACATTGAATAGTTAAATGAACCTTTAGTTCAGGCACATCTATAGTTAAATTTTCTATCTGAGGCCACTCTGTGGACTCCCCCTTTAGGAATAGAGGACCTTCCCACCATAGGCAAATTCTTTGCATTAGATATTGAGGTTCAACTCGTCTTGACGCCAAGTCGGCAGGGTTTAAATCAGTAGGAACGTGCCTCCAGGTGTGACCCGTTGTGAGCTCGCTTATCTCTTGTATTCTGTTGCGTACAAAAGCCTTTAGTAATTTTTGTGGAGTTCGAATCCAACAGAGAACAATTGAGGAATCATTCCAGAAAATGATAAGATTAATATTAAAATTTAGAACCTTTGTTACCTTCGAGCATAAACGAGCTCCCAACAATGCACCACATAACTCTAGGCGTGGTATAGTCATTGGTTTAACAGGCGCTACTCGTGCCTTGGCACATAGCAGCTTAACTGAAATTTGGTTGTTAGGATCAACAGAACGTACATATACACAGGAACCGTAAGCATCCTGTGATGCATCCACAAAACAATGAAGCTCAACTAAATTTGGTAAGTTACATATGACATTACGAGATATTTTTAAATTGGATAATTTGTTCAAATTTGTGGCAATGTCAGACCACTGCTTAGATAGGTCGTCAGGTGGTACTGAATCATCCCAATTTAATTTTAAATTTCATAGTTTTTGTAAAATGATTTTTGCCTTGATGACACATGCACATACCAAACCCAGTGGATCAAAAATTGTACATGTTGAACGTAGAATTGATCTCGTAGTTATTGGGAATTCAAATTCTATATTTATATCAAACGTTAAATTATCTGATTTAGGTGACCACTGTAGACCTAGAACACTAGCTCCTTGTTTAATAGTGGTATCTTATGAGTGTCCTTTTGATTTAAATTAGGGGCGTTGGACATTATTTTATGTAAAGGGAAACAGCCTGTTCTCAAAACTGTTTTCACCTTATCATAAATATACCTAATACCTTCCTCACTTGAGGATCCAGTGGCCAGATTATCTACGTATATATCATGGTCTATGATATGCGCTATAATTGGATCCGAACATTCTCGGGATAACTGAAGAAGACATCTAGTACTGAGAAAAGGTGCAGAAGCTGTACCATTTAGCTGCAAGACCTTTAATGGTTGAGATTCATCGTCCCTCCAAATTATAAGTTGTAGGTGGCGCTGGGATAGATTTATATCTATCTGTCTATAATGTTTTTGAATGTCAGCGGTTAAGGCATATTTATGACAACGAAATCGTATTAAAATTGTCAAAAGATCATTTTGTACCACTGATCCGATTAATTTAATATCATTTAGAGATTTACCAGAGGTTGTTTTTGCCGACGCATCGAAATCAATCCTTAGTTTGGTGGTTTCACTTTTATCTCGAATGACAGCGTGATGTGGCAAGTAATATCCAAAATCTGGCTTATTTACCTAACATAAATGGTTTAGATTAGAGTGTTCCTGGATAAAATTTATATATTTTTGTCTTACCAAAGGTAATTTGGATAATTTTTTTTCTAAATTTAGAAAACGCATTTTAACTTGATTATATGAGTCACCGAGAGCCCCTTCTGGCTCCTCCTTAAATGGAATTTTAACACAAAATCTACCAGAAGGTAACCTACTCATGTTCTCTACAAAGTGAGTTTCACATAAATTCTCTTCAACAGTAGGAACAGCCTTCTCTGGATGTATTTCTTCTATTTTCCAGAATAACTTGAGTGCATCACGTATATCCTGACTAAAGTTACATTGTATTCGAGTTTGTTCTTGTTGTACATAACCTATAGGCCCAGAAACAAGCCATCCAAACTGTGAACTTTGCAAAACCGGTTTTTGTACACCTAACTTAATTCTCTGGAAACCGACAATATCCCAGAATACATCAGCCCCCAGAAGAATATCGATATTGGAGAGACAATGAAACTGAGGGTCTGCCAGCTCAATGTCTGTAGGTAAATTCAGATTATTAATATTAACATTTATAGAAGGTAATATGCCAGTAATATTAGGTATCACAAGGCACTTAACCCTTATATTAAATGAGGAAACACAAGATTTTATATTAAGATTACAACTTTCCTTGATATTAAATGAAGCATTGTTTATTCCGGACACACTAATCATGTTTATGTTCTCAGTTGAGAAATTTAACTTTTGTAATAAATCTTCTGTTACAAATGATGATTGGCTGCCCGTGTCTAACAGAGCACGAACTCGGTGAACCAAATTATTATGTTCATTAATTATATGAACAACCGCAGTACATAGGAGCACTTGATTGACCAAGACGGCTGAGAGAGAAACAGGTAATGAAGGAACAATAACATTTTCCACAATGTTTGCAGAATTTATAGTATGGTTTGGTTTGTCTGTGTGCAATAAAGTGTTGTGTTTAAATTTACATAAGCGACAAGACCCCTTGAGGCGACATTGTAAATAACGATGGCCTTTACGCAAACAGTTAGAACATAATTTCAAGCGTGAAACTTCACTCTTTGTGTTTTCTATAGACATATTTTTAAATTTAGTGCACTCATGAACAAAATGATTTTGATTACATATAATACAACAAGGATAATTGGTATCAGTGGAGGTGGCAATAGCATTACTAGTTTCCTCAACAGATAATGCAAATGATTTCATAAGGTTGGCCTTGGGCAAGGCTCCCCTTTGAGAATATACTAGTTTTTCATTATAGTTAGCTTGAGTAGTTTCTAAAATAGCTGCTCTATTTCTTAAAAATTGAAAAAAATCCTTTAAAGTAGGCAAGCTAGATAAGTTACATTTGCTCTCCTCTCTCTCTCCATTTCTATTAGAATGACTAGAACGTGCATCATTTTCGGAATCATGATCTGGTTTTGCGTTCTCAATTAACTGCTGAATCAGAGATGTAACTGAGATGATTTGTGTTTCTATTAGATCACGAGTTAATAATTGTTCATTCAAATCCTCACACTCATCTTCAATATTTGTCTGAATATCATCAAATAATGAAGACAACTGTTGACATTTTTCTAAACGCAAAATCAATTCATTTAATTTAATCTCTTATCACACTAGGCTCAAGTAATTTTATAGATTCAACATGATCTTTCATTTTTGTTGGACGGCCCTTTAGAGCAGAGCGTTTTCGCATATATTTAGTTAACTCAGGTTTAGATTGCATATCATCACTATCGCTGGTCATTTTCACCAAATGTAAATGAAATAGGTAGGTATTAAATAGTTCAGATCAAACCAGGTTATGTTGTGCATGCAACATGCGACTAGTTGTAGCCCAGCTGCAGCCAGCTTGTAGTCACGCGCACGAATAGACTGCCCTGTAAAGGCCTTAGACGGCTGCTTACAAACAGCAGTAGCCGACAGGCGCAGCTCGTTGCGCAGTGCCAGCGCAGTCACGTACTCACACAATTCACACCCCCGTTCCGCGTAAGTTTCAATGCAAATCCGATTTCAATTCCATCCAAATCCAAGTAGTCCGCTGCGCATCTTGTAGATTGCAGGTTCGTAGTTACGGTCGCCAGATGTTTGCGATGTAAAATGATTTAGTTCCTTTTCTTTATTAATACTTTGAACTTTATTAGGATCAACCTTTGCATAGCTGTTACAATTTTGTTATTAATGTTGCCATATACAATTTTTTTTCCCCCTGGCGGACTCTGTGTTGCCGGCTCATCATGGCCGCTCCAACAATGTGTTTGTCTGGTTCGATTCCTTTAGTGCTCCTGATTGTCTACATCCAGTCAGATAAATACAATTACTCCTTTAACTCATTATTTTACCTGCCATTTTAATCTGTTCAAGTACTTATCAAAATAAAAAAGTTTTTATAAAAATCAACAAGAAGACCATCGTTTTGCTTGTTCGAGTATCCAACCCTGAACCACAATGTTAAGCTAAACATTATTTTCAATCCCGTTATTGTAATGTAAAAGTTGGGGTGATAATTCCAGAGTACGTGGTTACCATGGCGACGGTGGGCGTGGCGCTGTTGGTTCTACCCGTCGCCATGCTCTTCGTGGATCCCGTCTTTATGCTCGCTAAATACGTAAGTACAACATTAATCTCTCTCTCTCTCTTTCTCTGTCTAGCTTTAGCCTTATCCCATTTCATTTGGGGTCGGCTCTTCTCGTAATTCTTCGCCAGATGTTTAGGTTCCGGGTCGTCGAGTTATTCCCTTGAGCTTGCTTCAGGTTCTTGCTACAGACAGAAGGGGTCTTCGATTCTTTAGGCTTGTATTCATTTAAAGGACTTACTTAAGTGTTCCTCGGGCCTTCTCATTACATTGTCATACCACCTCTGACGCGTTTCGGACAGTTTTTCTTCGAGTGGGCAGCTCATGAAACTCCCTCGGGTATGCTTGGTTCTTAGTTTATCCAATAACAAAAACTTTCAACTTGTTTTAAATTAATCATTATTTTAATTTTATCTCCATTAATGTTTTCTTGTTTTCATTAATTCTTTTTAAGTGTAGTCCAAAGATAATTTTATTTAAATTATTTATACAATATTAGAACTTTTTTCTTCTTATTTTCTTTTGTCAAATTATATTAATATTTTATCTTATTCCTGTTAGTTATTACTATTTTAATTTAATTTAGAATATACTTTGTGCCGATTAATATATTTTATGTTTCAATCTATGTACAAAGCGCTATGGGAAATGCTGTATACACCTGTAAGTAACATACGCATTAGGTATACTACTTATACATAATTATAATAATATTGTTTAATGTGTAATGTTCTTGGAGTATGCATTAATATAAAGAGTGACACCTCCTGCCCATCTCAGCACCCGCATCTCAGTCGCGGGTACTTGTTTGTCCTGGGACTTTTTCATTGGCCAGCATTCGGCAACGAAATTGGAGCTGAATAGATTGCAGTATTGTACACCTTTCCTTTAACATGTACCGGCATTCTGATATCGCATAAGACGCCTGAGAGCTGTCGCCACTTCATCGACCCAGTGTTGACATGGTGGGCTATGTCGGCGTCGACCATGCCATTCTTAGAGATCACAGAGCCTAAAATATTTAAAATGGTCGACTTCTTTTAGATGGCGGTTTTGAATTCTTATAGTGGGATTACTCGTCGGTTGTCGGCAGATCAGTCGTCATAAATAATTAAGTATAAGAATGGCATAACATTATGTTTCGCGATTCAATTACAAATAAATTCACATACGAGTAGATGTTTGTATTCAGTTTTAGTACATATCTATTATTGTAAAGTTAACGCGTCTGTGTTGTCTGAATATCAAAGCTTTAGTACTCGTTGTAATATACCCTTAGATGTTAAATGTAGAATAAAAAAAGGTTGATATTAATTAAGTTTTACTAGTTAGCTATTTAACAAAAATATATTTAATCTATAATTTAAATTAATTAAAAGTGCAGCTGAAGAGTCGAGCGCGTGAAGATTTGAGATAATGTGGTGTACAATAGTGCCATGCAGTCGATGCAGGTGTTCTCCTACCGAATGCTCTGTAAAGTTCAAAGTGTTTATCGCCACCGTGTCGCTGCCGCGCTGTCGCTCTCGAATCATACGTATTAAATTTCTAAAAGAGTTTTTATTAATATTTACTATAAAAAGTTTATTATTCATTGAGATCGGAAACACGAAAATATACTTAAAATATTATTACTTAGGTATCTACCTAAAAATCAAATTATTCATAAATAATTATAATTATTTCTAGAAACTCAGGTTGACAAAGGGAAGCATTCTCTATGAACTTCTGAAAAGGGAATTGGAAGGCGCTCGCATTGCTGTGTATCTGTTCAATATAACAAACGGTCCGACATTCATCAGCGGAGAAGATTACAAACTGAAGCTGCAAGAAGTAGGGCCGTTCCTCTATCAGTCAGTATAGTACTTGTACCTTTTTTATAGTAACTTAACGCATTAACAGTACTCTCCCTGATGGTAAACGCAATAGAATCCAAACACAGCGGTGACCACCAAGTAATCGTAATTCGTTGGCAGTCGCCGCTGTCATGCCGCGGCCGGCCTGCAATAATATATCTGAATATGCACATGCATGGGCACTATGACCGTATATGTACCGCCCCGCTATCGCCATTACTTCGTTCGTCTCTTATCTACATGTTGAGCTCTCAATCTACCGAGTCTAAGCAGGTGATGGAAAGTTTGTCTCTAAAATGCAACAATTGAAACTCACAGAGAGTTGATGAGCAGCTAATAGCGACATTGTACCTAAATTATATTACACTAAGTTGTATCACGTACACTTCACCCTTTTATTGTAAAATTGCAATGATTTTCCTTGAGCCGCGCTGCCGCGACACAACACTCGCGACAAAATGCAACATGCAATGAAAATGTCTTAAAACAACAAAAAAACCTTGTGAAACTTGGCTTGCAGATTCACTTAAAAACACACCGTTTTTCTTACCTCTCCAACAAAGCATAACAACTAGGAACTTAATTGAAAGAAACTGAAAAAAAATGTTCACAAAGGAAGCAGACGGAAATTTTTGATGTTGCTTTGTGACTTATAAGAAATAAGCTAAAAAACATGATAACTTAAAAATGGTTCACTTTTGCATAATGCATATGGGGCTTAAAATTATCGCAAATAGTCACCCCACCCCCTATCACCTCCTGACGGGAAAACGTCAACAACGTGATGCTGTTGCAGCGGCATCTACATAGCGACACATAGAGACATCTATAGAGCCACATACGACGCATCCTACATCGCGCTATAGAAATTAACTCTTCAATTGAGTATATATACAAGAACCCGACTACAACCGTAGGGTACCTGCCCGCCAGACATCTGGCCCGCCGTCTGGTCGGAGGATCCTCCCTTTGCAATAGCTCTTCTACACTCTCATCTCACTCAGTTCACGATGCTCCAGGGAGTATCGTACTAACGCAGAGCTGGAGTACGACGCGGATGCTGCTGTGATACGGTTCAGTCCGCAGTACCGTTCAGTGTTCCTGCCAGATGAGTCCGTTGGAAACCCTGAACAATTCATTTTGAACGTTCCCAATATATCCTTCCTGGTAAGTTTTACTTGCTGTAATATTATATTGAACTGCATGATACATCTATACAATTTATAAAGTTGAAGTGTCTGTTTGTAATCACAAAATAACAGCTCTTTACTAAGTGTATGCTTAAGAAAGTGTCAACGATACCGATAACAAAAAACGTATTTTTAAATGTTTTGTCAGTCTGTTTGTTCCGGCCAATCTCCCAAACGGTTGGAACGATTTTGACGAGGCTACTTTTTTTTTTTATTAGGGTACCGCGCAATTAAAACAAACTGATCATGGGGAATCAATTCGAGCGCTTAAATGGCTTACGCTGAGTGAACTATAAGAGACATAGCAGATTAATGTACTACATAATCGTAAATATTGAAAAACCTACAAAAAAGTTAGCAAGAGTATACATCTTTCTTCTAAGGAACGCCCACAATAAGCATTTTTGTCTTTAAAATAGCCGGGAGAAGCGATGGGCGATGGCATTCTGTAGTCCAAGTGAACGAAGCCGCAGGCACAGCTAGTTTTTAATAATTTTGAATAATACCCGCTTCATTGTACCGTACAAACTGGCGCGTGGCGTAGCGTGGCGTAGCGTGGCGTAGTGTGGCGTAGCGTGGCGTCGTGTGGCGTAGCGTGGCGTAGCGTGGCGTAGTGTGGCGTAGCGTGGCGTCGTGTGGCGTAGCGTTTGGCTCAACCAAACCAATGCTAATTTACAAAGCAATGTTCAATTCTCAATAATGAAATAAATTAATATAATAATTTCAGAGTATAGGTTCATTTTTGAGCACGTACCCGTATTTAATAAAGAACATGTTCAACATGGTCTCGTGGCAGACCGGAGCGAGGTCCATTGTGAAGCTTGACGTGAACAGTCTGCTGTGGGGGTACCGCGACCCCTTGGTACAGACTTTGCAGTCCTTCACGCCTGGTTTAGTTTATTACAACAGTATCGGTATTTTCGAAAGGGTAAGTTCATTCATATACATATTTTTATTATATTGACCAGAGTCCGGACAGTTGAAGTTTTTGGTAGAATTATAATAATAAAGTATGATTACAATAGATATTTGTTGTATTCCACAATCAGATCACAAGTACAGAAAGCCAATGCAACAGTAAGACATCAGATAATAATGTGTCAAACACGAAATGTCATAATGACACTACTTATGACGTTTACAAAGCTTCCGTGTGAACTTACATCATTCTAATCTTGTATTGTACTTACAAAAAACACTAATGGAGGAAGAATGAGGGGTGGGGATAGAAGGCTGAACGCGATCGCATACGACGAGTGGAATTCAAATTATGATATTTCGAAGTCCAAGAAACGACGTAATTTTGTTATTTGTGCACAATATAATATGTTGTAAGGCAATACGAGTACATAAATAATTACTCTAATAATAACTAGCAATGAAATAATTGAGATAAGTTTACACAAATTATTTGTATTCACTTCTTTTAAAGCATATAATACATTAATTATTTGATTTTTTCTCAGTTGTACGATGAAAAAGCTGTTTACAGAATAGAGATGGGCACATCCGGAGCTGAGAAATTTCAAGTAAAAAGTATAGAAAAGTTTCGCCGGGAGAAAGAATTTGAAGGAACGGATCTCGTACACAGGTGTGGGCGTGTTCATACTAGAGTTATCTTACTCTGTTACTCTTCAAGGCATCAGTGTCTTAGTTCACGCAACAGAAGCCATAGTTAAGTTTAATGCCAGTATTTGAATAACATTTGCAGTAAAATAGAATTTAATAACACGTACGAAGGAGCCGCGTTCCCGCCGGAGCTGAAGCCGGAGACCCCGGTCAATGTGTACAGGCTCGGCATCTGCAAGCAGTTCCAGCTGAAGTACGTCGGCAAGAGACACATGGACCTCGGAGCGGACGCCTTCCTCTACGACTTCGACAACAAAACCTTTGATAACAAGAATCTGTGCGACAGTAAGGGGTTCTGTCCCAGAGGGATGATTGACATGTCTGAATGCTTTTATGGTAAGTTCTACTCATATATAGATAATTAATTATAATATTAACAAACTGTACCCCGTCGTTACACTCGCTCTCGATTGCGCCGGCGCCGCGTTTTTCTCACTTTCCGTACTTTGCCAGATTGCTTGAGGTTCATATTATCTATTCCACTCCTGTGGATTATAGCGTGATGATATAAAGCCTATAATCCTTCCTCAATAATATTAAATAGGTTAATATATATATGTTAATACGTGAGGAGAAAACTTCCGACTCCTTTTCAAGCACATTGCGCGCGCAGAGGAACGTAACATATTTGGCAGAGTTTATGTAAATATTTTCTGTTTGAAATTTACAGTACTCAAAAACAATGAATATTATCTACATCAGTAGCTGTCACTTTTAGTTGAGTGATAATGTCAATATTTTGGTGGGTCTAAGTTGAATGGCACTGGTTGTCTTAGGATTCGCGGTATTAATTTATTTAATTTAATATATTACTAACAGATATTATAGATAAATTTTAGCTTTCTGCACTCCTTCTCCATATAAACTTTAACCATGCCAAATCTCGCAATACGCTTAAAAAGGTATTGAATGCTTTTCCTTCACGTATTTATATATAGATTATGTTAAGGTACTGTTTTTTAATCAACAGTTAACGTTTGTTGAGAACAAATTTCTAGATTTTAACAAGTTTCCCAAACATTACCCGTCAAAGTGATAATGTTAATGTTATTCCTCAAATACAGTTTTCTGGCAATACAAAATTGGCACTAAATTAAATAAAATAATTCTACGGATACTACACTGACCAGTACCATTGAACTTAGACCCCTGCCCCGTGAAACATTGACATTCTCATTGAGTGAGTGATAAAATATTCATTGTTGATACTGTAAGCGACACACAGATAATATAGCCTGTGATCAAAGAGATCGCTGATCTAATTTCGCTAGTAATATTAAGTAGGCTATACAATGCAAAAAGATTTTTTCTAATCTGTTCTCTGTAGTTTCGACTCTACATCCAATACTTTTCCAAATCTCCTGATAGGGCACTGATCAAGAACATGTTCTGTTTGTATTTTCGGATTAAGCTCAAAAACGTCTCGACCGATTCTTATGATTTTGTGTACAGGGAGCGGGTCAATTATTGACATTACACTATAAGAATTTTGAATAATATTTTTTGAAATTATTAAAAAAGATTAACGTTTTTATTAGTTTTTAACAGATTTTGATGAAAATTGTACACAAGAAGTACATGTCATCCTTCAATTGCTAGGCTGTATGAATTGTCAATAATATGAGTAAAATATAATTACGGGGTTGAAATAATTATTGCGTAGTAACAAACGCGTGCGGAGCCGCGAGCACGTCGCTAGTATAACGTAAGTACCTAATATTATATCCATTTAATTTCACATAATTTAGTGAAGAAATAGTTTTTACTTTGTTTAGGAATGCCGCTAACTATATCAAAGACGCACTTGCTGGATAGTGACGCGAGCGTGGAACGGCTCGCAGGCCTCAACCCTGACAGAGCCAGGCACTCCAGCCGCATCCTGGTGGACCCGGTCAGTGCTGACTGCTGGCTCGCTAACTTACCATACGTTCACACAGCTTCAGAACAGACATTATCCAAATCTACATAGTTAGTTCAAACTAACAGACACTGACAGGACTATAAGTCGGTTGCAAGAAAGTCGTCATTAGCTCTCCGTTTGTTAATGTTCCATTAAATTTAAAGTCTCCATTCGTTTAATGTCTATTGCGTAAATTTATATAAGATTCTTTAAGTTTTCATTAACAAATGAAATCATTACGCAGAAAGAGTGATTGGTTTTTAAAATGAATAAACGGATTGCGTTTTGTTCTGTAACTATTGCAAGTGTTTGTCGTTGAATTATTGAAATAAAACGCATTTCCTTTTGAATTGTCAGCGCGTCGCGTTCAAAACTTTGAATATGGAATTTTAGGTATTGATTACATAAAAAAGGAAATTATTATACTGTTACGATGTTAAAAGCTGTATTCTTTCATTATATGTTTTGAACGAAGTGTCGCAGTGTAAGCTCCTAAAGACGTTCAATGTTATTCAGAACTAGCTGAGCCCGTGGCGGCGCTCGCGTTCGAAATCGGTCGAACCGTTTCGGAGATTACCCCGAAGATACAGACAGACAACAATTTTATAAATTGTTTTTTTTTTTTATATAGGTGCCGTATTTACTTTCATTTGTATTTAATAAAAAGCTGTTATATTAACATTACAAACAGACATTTCAATTTTATTTGTCTACATGATTATTGTACCTACAATTTTCTTAGCGAACCTTAATCTAGACACAAATTATGTAATATGATAATTATTTCGTATATCATTTCACCTGGTATGTTGACAGTTGATAACTTTTCATCTGACGATGATAGAGATGAAAATGATATTAAAGTGAGAAGCATACTACTAAACACATCAAAAAATGCTTTTTACTTTCGTAATGGACTGCGTATGGGCTAATTATCCGTCATTAAAATTTAACAAATGTAGTGTCAAAATAAAGTACGTTTAGTTTCTTGCAACGTAAAACTGAGTTAATGACGTCTTTGACAGAATGAAAATTAATTATAACGTGTCATTAAACTGGTCCTGTTAAATAGATGTTCTTGCAATGAAGTTAAGTGTTTAATGGAGGGTTAAAGTTATAATGGCAGCATTAAGTCTTAATGGAAGTTTCTTGCTGACTGACTGACGGACTGTGCATGTCCTCGGCCACACCGAGTGACGCACTCCTCAAGTGACAGAGGCTGGTAACTCTTCACGCAAAAAATAATATAACACCATATTTATGAATATACTAATTTGCTATGTTCATTATTGTACGGTCTGCTACCTAGACCTATTCATCCTGAATACAACAGAGGGATACACTCATTCTTTATTCTAATAATTTAAGAAGCCAACAGTTTCAATTACATATTAATGAAGAAAACATTCTAATCGAGGTTTTACTAAATCTGACAACAATTAATAACGAATAGCAATCATTTCTAATAAATACAATTAGTAAATTTTGTATTCAGGAGGGGAAAAATATAGTCAATCTTTACCAATAATATAGATTTGATTTTTTGTTAGTTTTAATGGAAAAACCCAAAAACTATTGGACCGATTTTAAAAATTATTTCACCAATATAATGCTACAGTAATAGTGAGTAACATACGTTGTATCATTATATAATTTTATAAAGTAATTTATTCCACATAAAGATGTCGTTAGTTTTACACAAAGTATAAAAATTTGCTTACACGGGTACGTGGGCGATGTTTGTCGTATAAAATTAACACGGGTGAAACCGTGGAGCACAGCTAGTAATAAATAAAATTATACGTAAATAGAACATGGAATATAATATGTAACTGTTTAGAAGAATATTATTTGAGGCATGGGAGAAGTCGCAGGATGCAATCGGTGTATTCTGTGATCTTTCAAAAGCTTTCGACTACGTTGATCACACTACGCTCATACTTAAGCTGACACGTACATTATGGTGTGTGTGGACCTTCTCTCGGCTTTCTAGAATCATATTAAGTAAGTGTTAACGGGGCAACCTCTTCAGTCTTGACTAGAATCGGCGTCACTGCGATCTTCTATATAGGGGGAGATATTTCACCAGTCAGGCCACCCAAACTAGAGATAAATTTCCAAAGAATTGTCTCAATGCTCTACCTCCCTTAAAGCTGCTTCTATGCTGGTGTATGGTGTGTAGATTCTGTGGGTGCTATAAGCAGTGACTGATTTAGGTTAATGTTTTGTTTCCAGAAAGTGGGTCTCACTATAGGGACGTCACTCGCGCTGCAACTGAACATGGTGCTGGGCGAACTCACGTACTGCCACGAAGCCAGCCGGTTTTCCGATATGGTGCTCCCTGTCGCGCACATTAACATTGTGAGTGCTGTTCTCTCCATCCACTGCTTTTATATATTTATTGCTTTTGAAGATAGTGGAAAGTGTTTCTCTTTGCACTGATACGGCACAGGTGCAGGTCCTCGAAGCCGCTACACCCTGTTAGGTTCACTTGGATTCCGATCATGTTACACATATTAGAATGCGGATACAGTTTCGCGCCGAATGCTTTAGTATCTCGCCAATGTAGTTAACAATCATATTTGGATAAGAAGAATATGTGGGGCCGGATTATAAATTAATACGAACTTAATTGATGTTCATACACAGTAGTAATGAAATATCTGTCAACAACAACCACTATACTGAGCGTTAAGAAGAAAACGTCAATTGTTATACCAAGTAATTATGTCACTTTAGAGTACATATTTGAAAGTAAATTTCAAAATCGTTGAATCGTTTCAGACATTTCCAGAGCTACCATCAGAAACGAAGAGTGCGCTGTCTTTGATGTACAGAACAGGACCGCGGATATTATTAGCGTTGGAGATAGCGTCCTGCCTTCTGGGTGTAGCACTCCTCGGCTACTCCGCGAGGCTGGTGCACAGCCGCCACCGCTGGAGGCAACAGGCTCACCAGTCGGCTGTGTGCCACTCGCTGCTCAAACAGAAACTTACTGCAGAGTTACCGCTCATACAGGAATGACATAAACAGGAATTCATTCATTAGCTACTTAAATGAAGAAATTTCTTATACATTAATAAAGATAATAACTGCGGTAGAAATCTGTTTGCGCGAACTTTTGGCATGAAAAAATTACTGAAAATATTGTCTGCTATAAACAGTTAGGTTTGTCTGTGATATTATTTTGAATACCAACAAAACATATATATGGGGAAAAGGGTCCAAGTTCGGTAGTTAAGAGGTTCGAGGTAATCGTTGTTACCGATAAAAGAGCTGACATCTAACGGGTGCCAAGTTCCACGCCTTCTCTTTTAATTATAGCAGTAGAAATGTTCGTTCTTCAAATCATTTACAAGACAATTTGTTACTTTCTTTCATACAGGATTTCTAACATGGCGAGTCTTTTTAAAGTTGTCATTACATTAAGATCAAATAAATTTGACTCTAGAGGAGGAGAATTAAGCGTAAATATTTATTTGTAAATTAAAACTTGCCAAGTTAAATATCCCTAATGAAATAAAATAACAAATAAGTTTTCACATCTATATTTTTGTTGGGATACCATTACTTTTAAAAAAATTGCACAAAGCAATCTATTCGTGAGCGTATACTGACGCCGTTGTATTTGATTAATTATGGGTATAAATTGACACAACACCATCTTATGGTGAGAAGATAGAAACGCCGTTATTAATTTAATTATTAAATAAATTAATAAATCATTATTAGTCGTTTGAATTTGTATTTTTGAAGTTTTTCTTTTGGAGCATTTGTAAATGCTGAATGTTTTACATTGATTCCAAATTTTAAGTTTCTGTGTCACCTAGAAGTGGTCTAGGTATATGGTTTTGATAAGTAAGCGAGTGACAAAAATGCTATTTTTCTGAACTTAATAATAAAAGAATTATAATAAGTTAAGTCGTGAAATTCGGTATTCTATGTGTTCAAGTACATACAAAATTTCAAGTCTGTAGGTCGAACAACCTTTAAACACAATGGCCGATGAGCGGTGTCACCCGTTCCGAACTTGGCAGACATAGTGACGTGTGTCTAGATATGAACACTTTGATAAACAACACGGCATTGTTTTCAATGAGTTTAGTTATCTGTTATATTATGTACGTGGGGTATATGAGACACATAGTCCACTGAGTGCTGGGAGCGGGATGCGGGGTGTGGGGTGCGGGGCACAACCCAGTGTCAACTCAAAATCCTAAATACCTAGCACATTTAAATGTAATACAACATAACATTATATATCTAGTATGTAGCTCCTTTGAACTCTTCAACTTTTTTATATAGAGATACGAGACCATAACAGTTTTTATTAAATCTCTATTCGCGTCCTTATTAGAGGCATAAGTATGAAGTTATTGTAAAGTACAAGAAAAATAAAAAGCTTTTTGATTTATGAAGAAGCTACTTTGGAGAAATCCATAGCTGCTTGAAATCGAACTCTTGGAAGAACAAATAAGCGGGATCTATTAGCTACTACTACAAGTGCTGAGGTTAGACTGTTAGTAGATCGTATAATAAATAGTACCTTTGGAACTGCTGTTGCTTATACGGTAGCAAATATGCCGTAACCCCGCCCACAGATCAGAAACTAAGAAAGTTCGCGCCCACACTCGCTATGCGACAGACCCGGCCGCGTTTGCAATAGAAATATACGATAACTCAAAAAAAATCGTAAAGGCGATTTCTACTACTTCTCGAGATTTACAGACAATGGACTATGACGGAGAGTTTTTAACAGATACTCCTGTAGCGTTGAAACGATGCCTATTGCAGTATGCAGTTCATTTGTTGCGTTATCCTGTAACAACAAACGCTGATCGCTATTGTGTTTTGCCAGTTACAACATCAATGTTCTTAGTTCTACGCTATAGATGTCAGCTTTCACTGATGCGCCGGTTTTGAGGAAGCTGTAGAAAACTTAAAACTGAACAATAACGCAGAATGTGCTAGTTAGCTGTACTCTCTCCGAACACAAGATTAATGTTACGAGCTGTTTCAGCTGCTTTAGTGCCATTTCAAAACTTATATTCGAAAACTACTCGAATCTATGACTAATCCATTTTTATTTTCAAAGCAAATGTAAAAGTAAACAAAAGAAAACACAAACAGCTCTGTTTAAATTTAGGGAACATGAGTACCCATCTGAAGAAAGTTTCTCACTTGAAAAGTACACTCAAAAGCTTTCATTATAAACTAAACTGGTATCTACTGAACAGTGTTAAGAGCCTACATTTTATTCTTTAAACCTTATTTTATATACATTTTATTATCGATGAAACAAATAACAAATTTTGTAGAATTATTTTATAAAAACAAGACTTCTATGAATAAATGATTAACTATACATTAAGTGCGAGATATTACACGCGTTAATTATCTGCTTCGTTCCCTATAGTCGCAGTATGAACTGAATGCCGCTATGCTGGATCGTACACCTCGTGTACGGTGGTCACGATTCAGTACAACACATTGTTGTGTCCTACCACGTATTTATTTACGCTTACTTTAAGTAACTGCTTGGAACATAATAAATTAGGAAACGGCTCATATATTTGATTAGTGGATAGCAAAATAAACTTTCCTTAGTCTAGTGAAAATAAGTAAAAATCATAATATCTATATTTAGATCAGACTGTAGAAGTAATTTTGGACTATAGATTAGTCTATAGACTATAGCTCCTCTTTCGAATATTAACATTTTCCAGATAATTATGCTTAAGCTGCAAGTAGAATATATCAATAAGCACAACATATTAAGTGATCGGTAATTTGGTCAGGAGCAGTCACAGGATGCAATCTGTATATTTTTCAACTTTCAACATCGAAATTCATTAAGGAGGACTAGATTCATAGCTGCAGATCGTTCTTCTAAGAAACCATGTTGAAAAGAAGTAAAAAGATTTTTAATAGCACAATACATTTGGTTATATACAATTCTTTCAAGTGGCTTTATTAAATAGTTTGGATATCGGCATGTAGTTGATAATATTAGATTTTACTCCTTTTTTGTACGCGGACGTTCTGAACGTTGTTTTTCATATTTTGGGGACTATACATGTACATAAAAATGTATTGAAGACCACTGAAATTGGCAAAGCAATAGATAAAGCACATGGAACGAGAAGTTTAGAACCGATAGAGTCTGGACCGGCTGCTTTTGAGGTATCCATTTTTTTAATCAGCTCATCTACTTCTCCAGCATTTACTGTGATGCTACAAATATTGGATAGAGAATTTACAGAATCGATGTTATAAGGAGAGGGACAAGTTGTATTGTGATTATTACCATGGGTAGTAGTAAGACTAAAAAAGTGGAATGCAATTATTCTGAAAAAGACTCGCATATAGATTCACCGGTGCATACGAACTTATTATTATAATTTAAAGAGCTAGGTATTGTATTAGTGTTATGGCATTTTTTGAAACAGGACAAATATACTTAGGATTATTCAATTTTTGTTCCTTTTTCTGTAAGAACAAAATAGGTAACATAATATTCAGACTCTATCTTTTTTACTCTTTCACGAAAAAGTTTAAATGTCACTTCACCAGACTTATTTGCGTAGGTTCTGAACTTTTTTTTAATTATTGTGGGTTTCTTTCATATAATAGTTTGTAAAAGCAGCTTACTAAGACAAGTTAGGTAAATTTTATTATGAAAATGTCTTTTGTATCAATTTATCTTGTAAGTCCAAAATGTTATTATTAAAATCTCAACTGAATCATCCATAGACCGCAGAGAACTCACCTTCCCAATCAGTTAAATAAATCTCATTGTTGATGGCTTTCAAATTACCTTTATCATACATAAATAGTGTCCGCGGCGCAGTTTCCATGATAGATGATTCAACAAAATGTAAATTAATCAGTAATGCCCGATGATAGGCGTCAATAGGAACCAACGGAGCTAAATATTCATACTAGAATATAAATTAGATGCTCTAACTGTATTGTTACAAAAAACAAATAAAGGATTCTATCGAACTTACTAATCACAGCATTGTATTGAACAAGATCCATCTGTTCATAATTCGTCACAAAACATACATTCATCACAAGTGCCAGATCTTATTGATACAAACGAAAGGCTGTCAGAGGAAAACCAACTTATAATATCAAGACAGAAGTTAATTTAGTAGTTTTAGTCGGTTTTGTTCGGTGTCCGCACATTAAAACTTTGACGAGTATATAAAAATCTACTGCATTTGCAGTACGTAAGGTTCGCCAGTTAAATATTGCTACTGATAGATTAGGTTACTTCGCTTACGTCAATAGTTTAATGTCCTATGGTACTTCACTGTGAGGTTCATCGGCTGAGGCGAACTACAAAAACGTGCAATTCAAGCAATATATGACACGGGACCTCGCGTCACGCGAATCACAAACCAACAAATTTCAACAATGTAGTATGTTAACTTCAGCCTTCTTATACATCCTTGAAAATTTAATGTATTTTCGCGTGAGAACTTAGATACGTTTGAACTTTGACAAAATAAAAAAGATTATTCATAATTATGTTAGGTTTTACAAAAAGATTTTATCAATTTGCTAGACATTAAGTTCAAGATTAATTTTAGAAAAGTTATTATAAGGAGATCCATTGCGTTAATTATAGTAATGTGTTGAAGTAACTCTTTCTTTTTGTACATCCACTGAAAATTATTATGAATAACTGCAAACAATACTTGATTAGTAAAACAAAATAAAAAGTATTGATAAGCCTTACCGAGATCCATGCGCCAACCTTTCCCGACGGCGAAGATGTTTTCTCAACCATTAAGTTAGCATTATGAACGAGTAAGTAAAGAGGAAAGATATTCTACACTGAACACATTCAGGGCACTTGTTGAACACGCCAGTCAATCATAAGGCTTTAAGTACTTTGATAAAACCTGAAAATAATTGCAAGGCTGTGCAAATCTATCGTAATGTTATGAAGGTAAACAATAAACACAAAATTGTATAAATAATATATTGCATTGATTACGCAGTGCAATGACGAAGACTTACACTCGGACCTTCGCAGCCTCGCGACCTCGGTATTGGAAGGTATATGACGTACTCGTTTTGAACCTAACAAAAATATAGTTAAAGATTTTTTTTAGCTCAAGTACCGCGAGTTTGTGCGTTGAGAGTTACTTTATATTCAATCTGTTTACTATTTCAGTTGGTCAATTCACGTGACGAGTTCGCGAGTGGCAGACGTAACGGGCGCGACCGCTTACTGTTTACAGCTCAGTGTTCAGTGCTCGGGACTTAGTTACATCAATTTCAGGTAACAAGTTATATTTTTAAGAGGTTTCGTATACTATATTAAAAGGAATATTCATAAGTTAATATTACATTTTAAACGATAGTAAACTCTAGAACCATCTTTATATTCGAATGTTCTGGTCTGAAGCAGATGCTGGCATGAAGTTATCACCGCGCCGCGCTGGTCACGTAGTTTCATCTTCCTTACATGTCTAAGTGTATACCAGCTATTCCAGCAAAGCTTTCAGAAAAGAATAACTCGCGGTTTTGATAGGTTTTCGAACAGTTACAATAATCATTTATTATTTATTAGCTTATATAAAAACACACCATTTCATTCAATATGTATCAGTTTGCCCGGTAAAAAATGTATTGTTTGTTTTATCTGAACTGAGCTAAGACCGGACGGAACCAGATGCCCGCGGTCGTCATTATTTTTTGTTGAATTTTTTTTAGCATTAATTTTAGTTTAATTTTTATATGATTTTTATACTCCTATGTTAGTGTGTGTGTGTAAGGTAACGCACAGAACCCAATTATCCTACAGAATAATATGTCTTTAGATGTAGTCGACAAGTTTTGTTGCCTTGGATCCATCGTGGCGAACAATCTCTCCCTCAATGGCGAGATCGATATTCGATGCCGATAGGCAACGCGGCAACCATGTTCGCGAAGCTAAGTACAAGAGTATGGCCAAACAAACACCTCACTATAAAGACCAGGATGATTGTCTATCAAACACGCGTCAGTGTGAAATATACATTCAGTTAGTCGTATAGTCATAATTTGCACAAAAAGTTTTCAAAATATGAAAACATTTCAAAACTTCAAACTGACGTGATTACAAAAACAATGGTAGAAAGTTATTATAATTTATGTTTTTATAATAATTAATCCAAGATCATTAGAATAATCTATTGTTCCATAAATCACGAGTAAATTCACAGTGAATATTCTTGTAGGGTTGCTCGGTACTGGGTCGTAACGGGTCGTGGTCGGTCGTAGCGGGTCGTAGGGGGTCTAGTGAATGCGTTCCGTTTCCCTCAATTCTATTCCAACTTTAGGTTTTATTTTCCTGTCAATATATACTAGAAGATTTATAAATTAACCTGATTGATTAGTATCGTCTGAAATCATGATCAGAATGCACGAGCCGAGCGAGCAAACCGAGCGGGTCACGCCCAGCCAAAAAATATTTAAAAATGGTTTTCAAATACACACGAAGTGCTCATTGAACTCTTTATCTTACTAATTTATATTTAGAATTTATCGACCAAAAGAACCTTCCATTATGAATAAATTTCCGTGTGGAGGCCTGTTGTATACCTACACGCCGAATAATAAATAATGTTAACGCTGAACAAGTGAATTTTGGAACATTTAATAGGAGTAAATGTAGTATTTGATTACGAGGATACTGCAAGTACGAACACTGCTTGCTGCTCAACGAATGACAAGTAGTAAAGAGATATCACAGTTGAGATCTAGTCTAGTTGATCAGTTCATCATGTGAGTAGAGACGCGCATTCACCATCACACCGCTATGGATATAATAAAATGAAATACTTGTATTGTGTTCAAACCTAATATATGTACTTTAAGAGATTAATAATCAGAACAATGTGTTCGTAAAAACATATGTTAAAGAACAGTTTTTTTAATAATTTACATATTTACATGGTTTATATAAATTGAATTTGTCTGTAACAGAGCGAACGTGTAACAAACCAGTTCCTAAACTGCCACTATATATAATATATTTAATTACACAAAGGCGTGGGAATTCTATTATAATAGAAATACATAATACGATTCATATTATAATATATATATTTTTGACATTGAAAAATGGGCATAATTGATTATAGAATAATAATAATAAGCCCTTTTATTCTGAACTACAAGGTTACAATTTAGCATGTTAAGTGTTGTTTAGTTTAATTATAATATATCCCGTAATTCAGCGTGCCTCTTGGCATAGGCCTCCTCTAACATTTTCCACTGGGTTCTGTTTCGTGCTACTCTTCTCCAATGATGTCCGGCCGTGAGTTTTAAGTCATCCTCCCATCTCATTTTTTGACGTCCTCTATTGCGTTTGCTATCCTTGGGGTACCAATTAGAGACAATTGTGCTCCACTTATCTTGTATATCTCGGATCATGTGACCGGTCCATCTCCACTTTTGTTGGTCTATTCGAGTAAGTATATCAATTACTTTAGTTTTTTCTCTTATTTTACTACTTCTCACGTTGTCTCGTTTCTTTATTCCTGTCATGCTTCTCTCCATGGCTCTCTGACAGCGTTTCAACTTTTCTCTGTGTTTTTTAGTGAGAGACCATGTTTCGCATCCGTAAGTGGTGACCGGAAGTACGCAGGTGTCAAAGGCTTTCCTTTTTATTGACATCCTTAGCTCGTTGGATTTCAGGGTTTCTTTCAAAGACCAATACTTCTTCCAACCGTTTGCTACTCTTCTATTAATTTCCTTAGTGGTTTGGTCTTCGTGAGAAATGATCTGTCCTAGTGTTAGCGACGCATAGGCCTAAGCGTGATGATACGAAAATAGTAATTGTAAATATAAGTTGTAGGGATGAATAATTTGTACGAACAATCATAGATCTAATGTTTCGAATTAAATACTATAACGTGTAGGTATATAAGAGAAGTAAATATGTTATGAAAATGCTTGTAATTTAATAAAAATAGTCATTTAAAGTATTAGACTCATATATCATCGATAATCCATATTATATAGAAGTTGTATGCAATGTTTTGTGTTATATAGGTAAATTAGCCTTCTATATATGTTTTATAATGTTTGTATATAACGAGTTTCAAGCTGTTTTAAAGTTGTAATGTTTAACGCTCTATATTTACCATGTTTGTTAACTTATAATGTTGAAGTTAGTGTTTTTGTATAGGTATTTGTGTCTACAATAATGTGAAATAGTTTTTATAGTAACTGAATAATTGTAATTAGAGATATTAACGATTTATTGATTGTTTGTACAAATTATTCATCCCTACAACTTATATTTACAATTACTATTTTCGTATCATCACGCTTAGGCCCATGCGTCGCTAACACCTCGGTAAAAATATTCTTGCACATATTCGACTGGTTGGCTGTCAATTTTTATATCTATGGGTTTAGAGTTTGTAAGCAATTCTGTTTTGTCCTTGTTCATAGTTAAACCTACTTTTTTACTTTCCTCATTTAGAGATTTTATCATTTCTTCGAGGTGAGCCGGAGTTTCTTCAAACAGAATTATGTCATCCGCAAATCTTAAGTGATTCAGTTTCACACCATGTATATTTAAGCCGAAGCCTTCCCAGTCCAGTTTGCGGAAGATACTTTCCAGTACTACCGTGAACAATTTCGGTGATAGGGGATCTCCCTGTCTCAGACCTCTCTTAATCTTAAATTTTTCTCCTAGGGTTTCTAGATTTATCCTCACTTCGTTATTTATTTGAATAGATGTTTTTGATGATTTCAATGTATTTTGTAGGTATCCCTTGTTGTTCCAGTCTCTCCCATATTGCTTTGTGGCTTACACTGTCAAAAGCTTTAGTATAGTCGATAAATGCCATATATAGGGTTTTGTTATATTCCTTGTATTTTTCCATTATTTGTTTCACAGTGTGTATGTGGTCAAGGGTGGAATATTTTTTCCTGAAGCCTGCTTGTTCTCGTGGTTGATTTTCGTCTAGCTTTTTACTTATTCTTTCCAGGATAACTTTGGAGAATACCTTATATATGTTTGACAACAGGCTAATCGGTCTGTAATGTCATATGTCTTCTTTTTGTCCTTTCTTAAAAATAAGAATGATATGGAATGTTTTCCATTGTATAGGTATTATACCAGTATTTAGTATTTCGTTAAATATTGATGTAAGAATGGGTAGCAGTTCTTTGAGAGTGCCTTTAAGAAGTTCATTTGTTATTTTATCTGGGCCCGGAGCTTTTTCAATCTTCTGACTATTTATAGCTTTATTTACTTCACTAGGAAGTATTGGCGGTTCTGGTTCCTCACTTAACTTTAAAGCTTTCCTTTGTACTTGTGTTTGCATTTTGTTTGGATTCGAGTACAGATCCTGGAAGAATTAAGTAGCAATTTCGTTAATCGCTTTTCTGTTTGCAGACGTACTCTCCTTTTTATTGAGTTTTGGTATCCAATCTTTCTTTATTTCTCTTAGTTCCTTTAAAGCTTTCTTTACTCCTCCAGTTCTTTCTATGTGCCGTTTTAATGTAAGCGTCCTCCTAGTCTTCCTATCTTTTTTAATGTTCTTTCTAATTTCTTTACTTAATTCGGAAACTAGTTTGATATTTTTTATTTTAGGGTGATTTGAAAGCAAATTTTTTTCTTTTTTCTATAAGTTTAAGTGTAGTATCAGTTAGTCTGTATTTCTTGTCTCTCGTATTCCCTGTATTAACCATAGTTAGTTGTTTCTCTAACTTTCCATATTTTGTAAGGACATCAGTGCTTCTGTTTTTTGATGATACCTCTTCGGTTTTTTCCTTTAAGGACTTGGCAATCTCTTTTCAAGTTTCATTATTGTAGTGTTCTGTTTTATGTGTAGCTATATATTTTCTACATTTCCTTTTTGATGGTTCTAGTTTTAAGGAAATTCGTACCATGCGATGGTTTGTATTGAAGTTGAATTTTGTTAGTACTGATGTGTCCGTAAAGGCTTTTGGATAACTTGTTGTTATGTAGTCAATCTCATTTTTATATCTGCCGTCAGGGGAGATCCAGGTCCACTTATTCTGCTTGTTTTTCCTATACATACTGTTTAGAAGCGTTAGATTATGTTCTAATAGTAATTAGACTAGCAGTTCACCGTTTAGACTTCTTCTACCTTGACCAAAGTTACCCATGACATGTTCCTCCTTACTTTGTTTTTCTCCGACTTGCGCATTGAAGTCGCCCATTAGTATAATATGGTTATGTGGTGTTAAATGTTCGTAAAAAAGTTTGGTTTCACTCTTAATTGCTTGCTCTGTCGGGGCGTATGCTTGAATAATTGACCATAGTTTTCGGTAACCCGGTATGTCGATGTTGAGTACGGCTAAACGGTCGGAAATTCCAATGAGCTCATGAATATGATGTTTCATTGACTGCTTAATTAGGAATCCTACACCTCTTTGACCAGCTATTTCGCCTTTATGGAAAAGTATGTAATCTGCCCGTTCTTCAATTTTTTCATTTAGTCTTCGCATCTCACTTATACCCAAAATATCCCATTTTATGTCCTCAAGAGCTTTTTCTAATTCGTGTAGACTTTCCTCCGTTCTAAGAGTTAAAGCATTTAATGTTGCAATTTTCATTGATTAATTTATTTTTGTTAGTTAGAGGGTGATGGTCTAAGTCTCCCGCGGGGACCAGCCGTGGTGGGAAACATTTTGTTGTTTGATTACGTTTGTGATTATTGGTTAGTATAATTATTGTTCGATTCCGGTGTTCCGTGGTACTAATTAGTTTTTTGGAATATTTAGTTAGGTCTAATAATGTCTTTCGAATGAGTTTTGGGAAGAGATTGTATTGGCTTACTTTGGTCTTTATTTGTATTAACTCTCTTCTGTATTGATGACTTAGGTGAGTCTGAATTTCCTCTTTTCCTCTTCTCTCTGTTGTTATCTTTCGGTTTTTTTATTATCAGTTTATCATACTTTAAATAAGCAATATTTCCTTTCTTCTTTTCTTCTTGCACTTGTGGTTGAAGTTGTTTACGTTTCTATGAGATTTCCTTGGAGTAATCTTCCTTTACGTTAATTCCAGTCGGAAGATTTGATTTCTTTTTAATTAAAAGATGTTTTTTTCCATAGGGTTGTGACGGAAACTACTACTGGACGATTTTTATTTTCAGTATGTCGCCCAATTCTATATACGTTACTAATTTCTTGGCTGTCCATGTGTACTTCCATATTCACTATGGTTTCTTTGATGTAATCAACAAGTTCTATTTCTGATTTGCCCTTTTCCTCAACTCCAAAGAAAACCAGATTACTCTTTCGTTTCTCTCTTTCCACCGATTTAAGTTTTTGTTCAAGTTCAGGTACTTTGTTTTCCTCGATGATCGTTTTAAATTTTTCATCTAGTGCTTCCATAACGTTCTTAGTTACCGAATGCGTTATAAGTTCGGCTTGTTTCACTAATTTCTCGTCAAGTTTTTGTAGGACTAATTCCATATTTTTGCCTATAATACTAAGAGTAAACTGTTTTCTAGGGAAATTTCGAATTTTGTTGTGGTATCACTAATAAATAGGTTTTACTAAATAAGTAGTTTATTTTTATTTTTATTGGTATCCCTGATTTTCTTAATTTTCGATTTCTATAGTGGCAACACCGCTGACACTGTCAGATGTCAGTGAACTGACCTTTCAAGGTTATCTTGCAGGAAATTAATTTTAGTTTCTATGATGAAGTTTAGCACTTACACTGCGTTCTTCTCTTGTGTGTGGTTAATAAGCATATATTTAATGGTTTTGCTTATGCAAGATGAATTTGTCACTGTTTAGCACAATTTATGATTTAATTTCACGAAGAACGTTAACGTACGTGTTTACAGTTTAATCACCGGAAACATATTATAATTATTATATCAGTGGGCAAAAACTTGTTCACAAAAACAATAGAATCCAAGGCTAAACGATTCAGTGGACTATATTAAAAAAAAAAACAACGAGAGAATGAAAAATCAGTATTAAACAGTTCTGGAGAAAAATGGTCATATATTGATATATGGTATAACAAGGGTAAAAGTGGCATGAGTGCCTCAGTCCATAAACCATAATTTATATTTTGAGATTTTCGAAGAGTCCAGTCATTGCAAGTTGCTTACCCAAACCGAGCTGAGCGTGTCAGCTTAATAGTTGGGTACTTGGGTACGCGGCTATGCGGGTACGTTGGTACGCCGCATCACGCCGCGTTAAGCCGCGTCACGCCGCTCTCGTTACCAATCAGTAACTAGATATCGATATCAATGCTCGAGTGGATCGTTCTGCGTCCGTTATATTACTTACTTAATTACTATTATACAAGTACTAGTATGTAGTATGTAAAAAGAGCCTCGACACTGCCTAGTGTTCGTAAGCGAGACTGCTATGCTCGAGGTTCTGAGTTCGAACCCCAGGTCGAGCTAAGTGTTATTGGGTTTTTCTATGAAATTCTCAGTAGCAGCTCGGAGTTTGGCTTTGTGCACGATTAATGGCAATAGGCTCGCCCTCTACTACATAGCATCTAAAATCACTCGGGTAACTGTGGATGTACATTAGTGCACCTCTGCCTAACTCTTCGGGGAATACGGCGTGATTGTATCTGGTTGCGCCGAATATGAATATCATTATACATCCTAACCTTCTCCTTTATCTATCATATATGTTTATTAGATTCTTTTTACATATACCCTACATTCCCACACATTTCTTCCCGCTCTTGTCCCTACCACAGAACAGTTACAGTTCGTGACATTTGTAACGTGTTTATACAGGTATATAATACAGATTAAAATAAACTAAGTGTTTGTGCGGTTTAATAAACGATTCGTCTTTATCTGTGAAAATTAAAAGGAAACCTCAACCGCTAACATCAAGCAACCAGCGCCAACGAAAACAAGGTACCCATTTTCACATCTTTATCGCTACAGTATTTATATATATAAAGAAAACACAGTGCGTTTCTAACAAAGCGCCACACACCACGTTTCACTACGTACGGACAACTCTGTTCACACCCGAACCTACTAGGCGTGAAAAGAGTGAAACACAATGGTAATGTTATATACCTGAAATGTTAATAAAAAGCATGAACCAACTGAAACCCTTCCTCCACAAAAGCGCTATTAGGCACTTTTGTAATCTATACATATAATAAAAATGTAACTGATCGATGTCTGTACATAGAAGATATATGAGAAAACTATTATTGGGGTCTCTATAAACGCAGGAGAACCCAAAACAATGATTGTCAGAATTTTTGTCTGTTTGTCTTTTTGCCAACGTTGGTGCGCGCTAATCTCAGAAACGGCTTAACTGATTTGGAAACGGTTTCAACTAATATATTTTGGTAAAGTTCCTTAACATTTAGTGTTGGTTTTACTTCAATAAATTCATAAATAAAATAGTTACATCAATTTAAAAAATCACGTCGAACATTTGTTCGATAAAAGCGCTATAAAATAGCTCTTCAGTTGTATTGGCTGAAACTTTGAAACTGGTTTTTAAAAGGATGATTATTGAAAGTTTACATAAAGTTAAAAAATGTACAGTTTCAGAGAATTTCAAACTTTCCAATATGAGTTGACCTTACATCTGTTTAATAAATCATATTAATAAGTGGTCACCCTAGGTTGGATACGAGTATAACCACGCAAGCAAGTCGAGTGCCGCATCGCTACTAGGCAATTCATTCCGAAAAAGATCGATTCGAATCCAACTCTGATGTATCGATTCACAATAAATCGAGTTCTAAAAGATCGATCACTTCAAAAAATCGACCTTCTTTTATTCACTTTTCATATTTGTGTTAACAATATAAAAATCCCTATTATAGAAAACAAAAAGGACATCACAACAATCGATCTTTTGCTATATTTACCATGCTAAAGTATCAGTTAAAGAGAAACAAAGAAAGGTATAGAGAGAGAGAGAGAATTAATTTCAAAAATTTATTATTACAAACTTTTGTCGTTATTCTGCTATTGGGTAATTTACTGACACCATAGAGAACGACAGCATAATGAAATGAATAATCCATACTAATATTATAAATGTGAAAGTAACTCTGTCTATCCTCTCTGTTGCATTTCACGCCCTAAAATAGACGATGAAGGTTTGTACGAAGAACGCATCAAACCAAATTTGATGAATTTTGGTATAGAGATAAATTGAACTTTGAAGAATGACATTGGCTTACCTTATGTCGTGAAAATAAAACTTTAAGAGGTGAAATAGGGGATGAAAAATTGATGAAGAACTCACTATTTCTAAATTTAGGGTTATGAAAATTCATATTTATGCTTTTAGGAAAAAATGACAGTGTTTCGTGTTTTAAAAAATAAGGGTGATTTACAATACACATAGACTGCACTCCTTGATACTAAGCAAAATGTTCCTGAGACATGCTTACATTATACAAAACATGTCCGTCCTATCATGACATATAAGCTGCGCTACATTCGCACATACATTAGAGATCAACATTAACATATTCCAAATCCTCCAACCCCGATTCTTACGTAAAATTAACAAAGCCCCTTGGTACGTTGGTCGAATCGTATACTAAAAATCTTACGTGATCGTACTTCGACGCTGCTTCGAATCACGTGAATCTGTTGGTGAAAGCTGCCGCGACTTAAACCCCAAAACCGAACATCCCACGCGAACAACTCCGGTCTCGAATATCTTCACCGAGTCCGTTTATAAGATCGAGGAAATATACAAATACTACTCCACCGTCTCTCCAAACAAAGCGTTCCCTCCGCAGGGGACGGGCGGCTAATTTCGCTCTCGCAAACACGTCATGTCGCACTCATCAAGTGCACCGCCTCACGGAGCACGTTGCATTTAATTTTGCTGAATTATATAAACCCCGCCGTACACTTGCGGTCTTTTTCGACGTTGCCAAGGCCTTCGATAAGGTCTGGCACGAGGGATTGATCTACAAGTTGTATCACTTTGAAATCCCCGATAGGCTAATTAAAATAATTCGCGACTATCTAACAGATCGCACCTTTCGCTATAGAGTGGAAGGTGAATTGTCCACGCCCCGTCCAATACGCTCAGGCGTTCCCCAAGGTTCGATCCTGGCTCCTAGCCTATTTAACCTGTACGTCAGTGACCTACCTCGACTCCCGGAGGTCGAGGTAGGGTTATACGCTGACGATACAGTCTTATATGCCTCAGATAGGAATAGATCCCACCTCAGACACAAAGTCCAACGCTCCGTGACCACTCTCGGGAAGTGGTTTAACGAGTGGCGTATAGCCGTTAATCCCTCGAAGAGCGCCGCGATGCTCTTCGATGCGGATTCGTCACAGATACCGTGGAAGCTTAAACCTGTTAAGCTCTACGATAATCCGATTCCGTATGTAAGAGAGACCAAATATCTAGGGGTAACCCTAGATAGTAGGCTCTCTTTTAGACCCCACATCCGTAAGGTTAGGAACAGGGCCG
Organism: Saturnia japonica; assembly: GCA_033032175.1. Lineage (NCBI taxonomy): Eukaryota > Metazoa > Arthropoda > Insecta > Lepidoptera > Saturniidae > Saturnia > Saturnia japonica. Next base: position 21,820,531 of record CM065310.1, on the reverse strand, counting down.
CGTGGGTCCTGGGCCGGTTGCATCCTCTGTTGTGTTCGGTGAGTAAAATGTCCACGCGACATAAGCTCACGCTCTACAAGACGTGTATTCGACCAATTTTGACATACAGTTGCGCCGTGTTCGCACATATGTCCGAGTCGAGTTTCAAACGGTTACAATCGATACAGAATAGGTTCCTCTATCGTCTCACCGGGGCCCCGTGGTATGTTCGAAGCGTAGATCTCCATAGAGATATGGAGCTTCCTTCGATACATGCCTACGTTAAACAGCTCTCCCGTTCGTATTTCGACACCGCGTCGAACCACGCGAATCCGTTAATAAAAACAGCCGCCACTTATGTTCCGGCACCCACGGACATCCGGTGCAAACGCCGGCCGCGCAATATTTTTATTGATCCCGACGATCACATCGAAAATTCGAATAAATATTACACATCCGTCTCTCCAAACAGAGCGTGCCAGCGCCCACGCCCGCGTAACCACCGTTCTCTCCGCAGAGGGCGGGCGGTCAATTTCGCTCCAGCACACCCGTCACGTCCACCCTCTCTAGCGGTAACCCAAGCCTAGGTCCGTTCCTCGGTGTGAAACCCTTGGGTCAGGCAACCGCCCGCGCGATACAAGTGACACTGTACGTGCATCACTTAGCTACCTACATACAACACTACACACGTATGAACATACACACGTGCACACCACACAGGTACATAGGTTCTGTGAGGGACCTTTTTTTTTCTTTTTTTACGCTAGTTAGTTAGCGCTAGTTAGTGTAGAAACATTCCGATTATTGAATACACATACGCTCGGTTCCTTCCTTCCTCCCAGGAGGAAGGGAACGTGCCTATGTGTATATTTAGTTAGCTCGAATCGTAGGTGTAGGGATTCGAATAGATCGCGACCTATTTGCGAACGCGACGACCGCCCGAGCCGAGGTCCGGCCACTTTGGCACCCTCGTGCGAGTCGTCCACAAAACTTTCGCGGCTGAGTGCCCTCTGCGCTCGCCCCCAAGTCCGGTGAAGCTGTAAAAGCCGCAGCGGCTTTAGGGCCCCTAAGGCTAACAGTGTAGTCAGTTCTAAAAAAAAAAAAAAAAAAAAAAAAAAAAAAAAAAAAAAAAAAAAAAAAAAAAAAACACGTCATGTCCTCCCTCTCTTACGGCAACTCAAGCCTAGGTCCGTTCCCTCGGTGTAGAACACTTGAGTAATGCAGCCGCTTACGCGATACAGGTGACCCTGCCCCTGCAAATACGTAGCTACCCACATAAGTACATAGATTCTGTAGGGACCTTTTTTTTTCTTTTTAAAGTGAAACTTTTATTAGATCGTCTCAAACTTTTTGGTCTGTGTGTTGCATGTCGCGTAACGGTTTGCCGCGGAGTAGGGATAAAGTGAAAGGCGCTCGCCAGAGCAGCCAAGGCCAATAATTAATGTAATATTATTACAAATTTTTTTAGTTAAAAGTCTATAATTTGAAAAAAAGTTTCACTTTTACCGTGGTTTCATAAAACCACACAATGACTTTTTTTTACGATAGTTACTTTCGATCATGTTTCCAGAATACTAAATACATATACACATGTTTATTCCTTTCTCCCAGGAGGCAGGGACATGTTATATGTATGCGTTAGTTTAGCTCGAATTTTCTACAGATAGGGAATTAGTCAGTTCGTGACCTTTTCACAATCGCGGTAATAGCCCAAGCCGACGTCCGGCCACTTTGGCACCTTTGTACGCATGTTGCTCACGCTTTCGCGGCTGAATGCCTTAAGCGTTCGCCTCCAAGCCTGGTGAAGCTGTCAAACCCATAAGTGGCTCTATTTCTTTAGGGCCCCTTAGGCTAACAGTATAGTCATTGAGAAAAAAAAAACCATCTATAATTTTCTTTTGGTTTATCGTGTTCAGAGATTAGTCAGTGTATATACAGTAATATAGCGGGGTGGTAGGGATCGCGACCATCATACACATAGTGTTAAACAAATGTATGATTTTCTGTTGGTTTGTCGTGTTCCGAGGTCAGTCCGTGTATAGATATTATTAATAATTTTGTAAAGCGGACGAGTTTTTTTTTTTGTCTGTTTGTTTAAACATTGTAATCTCTGGACAACTGGTGGCAGTCGGATTCAAAAAATTCTTTTTGTATATGATAGCCAGATTCACGTAGAATAGTATAGGCTATCTGGAACTAAGCTAAACCTCTCAGCTAGCCTTAAATATTGGTTTTTGTTTAAGTAAGTCGAAGTGAAAGTCTTCCCGAACTACTTTATCCGCATGCGCGGGTGTAATTGTTAGTGATACGTAAATATAATATTCTACAAAAATATTGTTCTTTAGTATATCTAAAAAAGTCTCCGATAACATATGCCTATTTCTTAATAGCATAAGCCACGGTATTTTGCGAGTTTTTATGTTGCAGATTAAAAATTGATTTTGTGCTTTATTTTTAGGCTTATCATATTAATCCTTACGAACAAAGTTATTTCATCATAAAGACAATTTAAATTTTTCTTTTTATAGTATGTAATTAGGACCTATATGAACCTGGCACCCGACTTTGCAAAAAAAATAATTTGATGTTACCATTCGATAGTGCTTCGTTTGTACCGTTTGTACCACTTTCATTTTCGTTTGTACCTCAAACTGAAAAAAGTTATTTCGTTTTCAAAATTTGACCAGCACCCCACTTTGAGATATCAAAATTATGCTAACGGATTCTGATTCTAAATTGCTTGTACACGTTTGTACCTCCTTTAATTTTTGTTTATCTCCAAAGCCAAAAAAATTACAGGATGTTCAAAATTAAGAAAATTATAACAGGCTTATTTTACAAAATATAGAAAATCTGTAAACGGCGTTTGTCGTGCAATAGTTTTTGCCCTCAGGAAACGCTTTCAATAAATAAAATATTCCAAAAAATAAGAAAATAAACGCACTTTAAAAATATTTGTCAAAAGTGCTGAATTTAGTCAATTCTAAACATTTCGTAAAAATCTAAATAGAAGTCGTCGTGCAATCGTTTATACCCCTAGAAAATACTTTGAACATTGAGAATATCACATTAGAAAGGAAAATAAATGCACCTGAAATTTTTCATACAGATGAATTTTCTTAATTTTCAAAATTTCGCCTATCTTTAAACAAGAATTGTCGTGCAATCGTTTGTACCTGTTACGTATGCGGACAGGGACGAGTGAAACAACACGTAGCTGGTAGCACACTGACTGTATTCGTCGAACGATATACATAGGGCGTGCGGACACGCATATATAAACATCTTATACATAACATTTCCCTCCCCTAGTCCCTGCGTTTTTTAATATCAAAAATATTTTCTGTAATCTACTTCTTTACGTTTTCGTAAAGATCTGCCCGCAACTCTGGGAGGTTCTACTGAGACGTCAGACAGTGCTTCATGGAATTCGTCTGTATCATGCGTTTCAGCAACTGTTTGAGTAGTTTCCGTAGCCTCTTTTCCCTCTTCTCCGGGGTCCCTTTGCTCGGTGCTACCTTGAACTGGTAGAACCTTTCGTGGAGGTACTGCTATTGGAACCGCCAGAGGCGGTGGTGGTGGCAGTGACGATGACGCCGAGGCCTCCAAAAGTGATGGCGGTGGCGATGGCGGCGGTGAAAATGGGTGCGACAGGGGCGGCGACAGTGGTGGCGGTGAAGGAAACTGTGTAGCGGACTGTAACTGCGCCGGCGGAGCTAATGGTGTAGTCTGATGATCTGATGATATAGGTGGCATCGATGAACACGAAGCAGTATTAGGTAAGTATGTTTCGCTTTTGTCTGTATCATCGTCCCAGTAGTTTTTATTATTTAAAGTTCCTTTGTACTTTATTAAATGATTTTTATGTTTTTTGACTTCTTTGTTAAGCAAATAGTCTCTTATTAAATACAAAACCTTTCCAATTCTTTTAACCACTATTCCTTTTGTCCATTCAAACTTATTGTTACTAATAAATTTCTTGTACAAGACTATATCTCCTTTCTCTAACTTACGATTAACATTAACATTATTTTGTGAACACTGGTTATCGTAACATACATTAGTTGCAGGTGGAGAGCGTGACGAGAATGACGGTGTAAGCAGATCCAACCGACATCTTAACTTACGCCCAAAAACTAGCTCTGCGGGCGAGAACCCAGTGCCCGAATGAACCGAGTTCATGTAATCGAATATATATTTCAACAACCCTAACTTTTGATTTTTATTATTTAATTGTAAACAAGATTTGATTCCTTTTTTAATAATTTTTACAAAGCTTTCTGCCTGCCCGTTACTTGCCAGGTGGTAAGCAGGAGAAGTTAAATGACATATTCCGTTTAAATTACAAAAATGTTCAAAGCTTTGAGAACAAAAGGCTGTACCATTATCACTTACTATAGACTTAGGTAGGCCGAATCTCGATATAAAATCAATTAGCTTATCTATAACGGCCGTGGAGGTGGTCGAGTTTGACATATCATAAACTTCTACCCATTTAGAGTAGGCATCTACTATAACCAAGTAAGTGCGATTGTTAATTGGGCCCAAGAAGTCTATATGAATGCGATGGAATGCGTGGTGGGGGCGTTCCCATGGCGCGGGAGACGCGCGAGGGGGCGATGCTCGTAATTTAATGCAGATCTCGCAAGAACTTATCATATTTTCGATTGCACTATCTATTCCGGGAAACCAAAATTGTGATCGAGCCTCTGATTTTGTTTTAACGATTCCTAAATGAGATGTGTGCAATTCTAATAGAATTTTATTACGTAATATTTCTGGTATCACAAGCTTATGCCCACGCATGACACATCCGTTTTCGAACGCTAATTGCGATTTACAAAGGAAAAATGGTTTCAATTTGTCGTTGGATATTTTGTTTGGCCAACCATTCATTATATAATTTATTACCTCATTCAATAACAAATCTTTTTTTGTCTCGTTACGTAATAAATTTAATGTGACCGGTAAATTCCCTTCATTTACAAAACAAATATAGGCAGCGCGGTCTAGCACCGCTGACTCGTCCGCGCTGCTACCGCTGCGCTCGCGCACTGAGGGCTGACAATTCGAACGGCTTATTGCGTCGTCTGGTAGACTGGCTCGCGACAAATAATCCGCGCAGTTATTACTACTACGAATGTATTCAATCGTATAGTTATAACCGCTTAAAAATAAAGCGTACCTCTGGAGCCTGTCGGCGGTTACCTCTGGGACCCCACGATAAGGACCAAAAATAGAGATTAAGGGCTTATGGTCTGTACGTAGCAAGAAAGGATTTGATCTTCCATATAAATATTGATGGAATCTCCGCACTCCAAAAATTATTGCCGTCGCCTCCTTTTGAATTTGAGAGTACCGTTTCTCAGCCGCATTTAAAGTTCGTGAAGCGAACGAAATAGGTCTTTCAATATCATTTTTATCAATTTGAGATAATACTGCCCCAAGTCCACTTGGCGAAGCATCCACGGTCAATACTATCCTAGCATCGGGATTGAAATGTGTGAGCACTTGATCCGAAATTAAAATGTGTTTAATGTTATTGAACGCTTCGGTGTGTATTGGTAGCCAATTAAACTTATCCCCCTTTTTTAAAAGTTCATCTAAAGGACTCAAAATAGTAGATATATTTGGCACAAAACTTCGGTAATAGTTAATTAATCCTAAGAAAGATTGTAACTGATTGAGGTTTATAGGAATTGGTGCTTCAGCGATAGCTTTGACCTTTTGAGGAGATTTTTTCAATCCATCCTTATTAATGACATAACCCAGATAACATATCTCGTCTTTAAAAAACTCGCATTTCTCCTGTTGCAAGGAAAGTCCCGCGTTCTGTAATCTTTGGAGTACGGAGTTCAACCTTTCTATATGTTGCCGTTCATCTTTCCCTGTTATGAGCACATCATCTAACAGACAAAGTACTCCATCAAGCCCCGACAGTACACATTCCATCGCGCGCTGGAAAATAGCCGGCGCGCTTGCTAATCCAAACACTAACCGAGTATATTTGAAGAGCCCGCGATGTGTATTTATACACGTGATGTCCTGTGACTCTTCTGATAGTACAAATTGGTTGTAAGCCATTGATAGGTCAAGCTTAGTAAATTTTATCCCTCCATACAGTTTTACAAACAACTCTTTGGCTGTCGGTAGAGGATACTTTTCAATAACCAATTGTTTATTGATACTAATTGAATAATCTACGCATAGTCGTAACGATCCATTACGTTTGAGCACTGGAACTATAGGCGAAGCGTATTGTGAGTGTTCGATCGGTTTTAAGATTCCTAAGTCAACTAGTCTATCTATTTCTGTGTCAATTCTATCGCGCAAGGTCGCGCTTTACAAAATATAGGCTTAGCATTATCTATGAGAGAAAGTTTCACTTCATATTTGTTGAAACATCCCAGTTTATTTGAAAACAATTGTGGAAAACGCATTTTTAATTGTTGTATTGTATCAATCTCTGTACAATAATTTACCGGCATTAGTTCTAAATTGAACTGAGAAATAAAGTTCCTACCGAGTAAGTGAGGTCCACCGTTTTCGACTACAAATATGTTTAATTTGCGCGTGATTCTCCGAAACACAACGGGAACATTCATAATACCTAAACAGTTTATACTGTCACCTGTATATGTCATTAGCTTTTTATTAGTATTTGACAATGGTACTTCTTTAAAATGTAAATTGTAAAACTTTAAGGGAATCACAGAAACAGCTGACCCCGAATCTATTTCGAATTGTAATTGTAAACCATTAATGCAAACTGATTCCACCATGGGTTCCCCCCGCACTGATCGTATATTATACAATTTAAGCTTACCGTCATCATCGTCATCGCTCTCTAACTCGTTGATCGTAGCAACGTAGTTCACTTTCGTGCACATCTTTTGTAAATGACCTTTGGTCTTACACTTTCTACATACTGCGTTAGCATAACGACATTTTGACGATTCATGATTTGTATAACCACAGATAGAGCACTTATTTTTATTTGAAGCACCACTCTTTTTTACATTTTGTATAATTTTATACACTTGTTCACTTGCTGAAGTCACCGACGGCGAGTGGTGAACGGCCTGTCCACCCATACTGGAGCTCGCCGCGGCCCCTGCTTGCGCGCATCTAATGTTTTCAGCTTTTTCAACTGCTTTCGCCAGAGTTAAGTCTCCTAAATCCTGGGAGTAAAGCTTCTCTTTTTCAACGCCTGGCAACATACCCATGATAAATCTATCACGGAGTGCCTCCTCTACGTTGGTGAAACTGCAGTGGGCAGTCAATCCACGTAGTCGTGCAGCCCACTGATTGTGGCTTTCGCCCTGCTGCTGAACAGCTGCATAAAAATTATGACGTTCCGCAAAACCGATCCGCTCTGGAGTGAAATGTGTATCTAGTAGATTCAAAATATCCTCGAATGGTACATCTTCCAATTTTTTGGGTAATGCTAGGTCTTCTGCTAGCTTATATGTACCCTCTGCGAGTGCGCTCAACAAAATAGCATGCCGTCTTGTCCCTGATTTATCTTCTTCGGAGATCGCATTTGCAATAAACCATTGTGTTATTCGACCTTTATACGTTTTCCAGGATTGGAAACTATGGTCAAACATAGATAAAAGACCGAAATTGCTCGTATTCATTTTTTTCACTTTCGATTAAAAATGTGGGTAACTCGCGCCACTGTTACGTATGCGGACAGGGACGAGTGAAACAACACGTAGCTGGTAGCACACTGACTGTATTCGTCGAACGATATACATAGGGCGTGCGGACACGCATATATAAACATCTTATACATAACAGTACCCATTTGAACCTTTTTCATTTTCGTTTTTAAACCAAACTGAAAAAAGTTATTGCATTTCCAAAAATTGACCCGCACCCCACTTTGAGTTATCAAAATTATACCAACGGATTCAGATTCCAGTTAGCTTGCACACGTTTGTACCTCTTTTAATTTTTGCCTATCTTAAAACACAAAAAAGTTACAGGACTTTAAAAAAAATCAAAATTGTAAGAGATTGAATTATTACAATATATGGAAAGTCAGTGTACTGAGTTCGTCGTGCAATCGTTTGTACCCCTAGAAAACACTTTGAAATTTGAGAATATCTCAATAGAAAAGAAAATAACCGCATTTGAAATTTTCAAAAAGTAGAATAGAATTTTCTCAATTTTTAACAATTCGCCAATTTCTTAAATAGAAATCGCCGTGCAATCGTTTGTACCCCTAGGCAAAACTTGGACATTCGAGAATATCTCATAAGAAAAGAAAATAATCGCACCTGAAATTTTCGAACAATTGAATTTTCTCAATTTTCAAATTTTCAACAAACTTTCAACAGCAATCGTCGTGCAATCGTTTGTACCCACAGGAAATGCTTTGAATGTTGAAAATATCGCAAAGGATAAGAAAATAAACACACTTTAAAAGTGTTTATGAAATAGGGCTAGATTCAGTCAATTCTCAAAATTTCACAAAACTGTAAACGGGAGTCGTTGTGCAATCGTTTGTACCCCTAGGCAAAACTTGGATATTCGAGAATATCTCATAAGAGAAGAAAATAATCGCACCTGAAATTTTCGTAAAATTGAATTTTCTCAATTTTCAAATTTTCAACAAACTTTCAACAGGAATCGTGGTGCAATCGTTTGTACCCGCAGGAAATGCTTTGAATCTCGAAAATATCTCAAAGGATAAGAAAATAAACGCACTTTAAAAGTGTTTATGAAATAGGGCTCAATTTAGTCAATTCTCAAAATTTCACAAAACTGTAAACGGGAATCGTTGTTCAATCGTTTGTACCCCTAGGCAAAACTTGGACATTCGAGAATATCTCATAACAAAAGAAAATAATCGCACCTGAAATTTTCGAAAAATTTAATTTTCTCAATTTTCAAATTTTCAACAAACTTTCAACAGGAATCGTGGTGCAATCGTTTGTACCCGCAGGAAATGCTTTGAATCTCGAAAATATCTCAAAGGATAAGAAAATAAACGCACTTTAAAAGTGTTTATGAAATAGGGCTCAATTTAGTCAATTCTCAAAATTTCACAAAACTGTAAACGGGAATCGTTGTGCAATCGTTTGTACCCCTAGGCAAAACTTGGACATTCGAGAATATCTCATAAGAGAAGAAAATAATCGCACCTGAAATTTTCGAAAAATTGAATTTTCTCAATTTTCAAATTTTGCAGTCTTGGCAATTTGGAGTCCTCCCATTCCGTTGATATAGAACGGCAATGGACTCACTTTCAATACTGGAAATATGTTACTTTCCTCGTGGCCACAATTTAAGGTGCAAAATTCACGGCGTTGCAGGGAAGGTTCATTTTTCAATAGGTGATTAGAAACAAGGGATGATACATTATCGGCACAATCAAGCACATCGTTTTTTGGCGTGACGATCTGGCATAAAATATCAGCTCTCTGAGCATATATTTTATGCGAGACTCTTTTTAAAGATAACACTTTTACGAATTGTAATGTCGGGTTTACTGACGATGCAATGTATTTATGATAACCTGACCAGTCACAGTATGCCGACAGTATGCTCTGAATAATGGTATCAAACGGACAAGTATTTAGAATTTGTAATACCCGTTGACCAACTTTTAAAGGCTGCAACGCAGAGCCGTTCTGCAAGACTGGTAACGCACGATCGAAAAATGGCCTTTCGTAAATTTTTTCGATATCAGGGCATGGCGTTAAGTATTTTCCCCTTTTCTTTGGTATTGGGTTGAGGCTTTTCCACGATTCCACTTCGTTAAGTAGATTAGCTTTTTCAGTGGATATAGAAAAAATATTTTTCTGAATGGGATTTAATTTTACAATTTCGGTTGACTGATAATCGCTTTCAACATTAACTGAATTATTTTTATCAAGTGAATCGTTTTCTAATTGTTTACTTACAACACTGGAAGCTTCAATAAATGCGTTTAATAAATTTACTAAACCAGAAATCGATCTGAGGTGCATGACTAAAAATTTATCTACTCTGATCGATTTAATACCTTTTACAATAAGTGTTTTCAACTCTCGAAAATACTCTTCGCTATAAGCCGAAGTAGCGACTCCGGTAGACAAAACATTCGTCCATAAGACAAAATGTTTGCTTATTCTTAAAAGATTTTTTCCGAACTCTGCGGAATAATAAGGATTCGGCCGGTCACCAGTTAATGGTTGCTGACTTTCTGTTTCTAATTTATCTAGAAATCTCTGTAGACTACTATCAGCATTCATTTTATCAACAAATTCGTCTTCTTGAAATGAAAAGGAGACCTCGTCTTTGTTAGGCTCACTAGGAGGTTCAACAGTTTTAATACGATCAAAAAGTCTTTGTTGGGCTGCAAAACAATGTTCGGAACTATCACTAACATCTTCAGTTTTCGAAAATGCCACTACTAAAACATCTAAACAAATAGCATAATAGTTTTCTATCGTTTCGCAATGTGTCATAAGGCCAATACAACGGAGAAAAAAATCTTTCACGGTCTGTGGTGTTCTTTTAAAACATTTCCACCGACAGACCAGTTTTATTAAATGTGCAATATCAATGCGCAAAATGCAAATGGGTGGTGTTTTGTTGGTAGATGGCGTTAATGATTCGAAACATTGCTCTACATACGATACCAAGTCAATATTATTAAACGCGAGAGTTGCAGCGTTTAAAAGCGCAAGGGAATAATCTGTAACTATCTCCCACGGGCAAGGTACACCGGAACGTAACCACTCCCGCATCCAATATGATAACATATTACTGTCATGTTTTTCTGAAATCATTTGAAAAACGGGCAAGATTTTTTTATTAACTGCAGTAACGGCTTGATATATAAATATCGGATGTTTTGTGCTATCTGGTTTACGAAAAGGTGCTACCAATGAACCTGTAGCATCAATGCTAATACTACGTATCTGATTACTTTTTAACAACGTTTTATATATATAAGACTGTTCCGGACTCCAGTACATGACAAAAAATCTATCTATTCCTATTTATTTTATACAACCAGCAAATTCTAATGAATATTTCATCTTTATTATGGATATTATAGGATCTGTAACGCCTTTTAGGCCTAATACTATGTCGAAATCTAATTGTTTCGCTTTGCGCAACACACTCTCTTTATATAGATGTGCTGGCTCGACATCTCCAAATCTCATTAATTTATTAGCCTTATCACGTCGCCAATTGTATGTGGAACTTACCTTTAGATCTCCAACTACGCTTTTCCGTTCAGCGCCTTTCATTTGACGTTTTTTCTTATGGGGTATATCACGAGTATCGTTCGTTGATATGTGAACTTGCAGCCTATTTTCTTTAGGACCGAGTAAACTGTATAAATTAATTTTGTTACCACATTCTACACAAGTCGCGTGTATTTTGAAAAAGTGTTCACCCGGAATGGTGCAAACTTTACCGTTCTTAAAACTAAAGGGACACGGTAGTTTAAAGTGAATCCATAATTGAGCATAGAGGACGTCAGCCCAACCGGGTTTTAAAACTTTATATTCGCGATCACTGTATAGTCGCGTTTCCGGTTCAATTTGTTTCCAAACCTCTGTATGAATAACAAATTGCTCGCGTAACGGAGGTACATTTGTATCAGTCGTATGAGCTTCCGTGGACCAATTTGACTGATTACATTCCTCTATACTTCTAGCTTTCGAGGTGCCTATGAACTTTTCTAACTCTTCACATTTTAGTAAATTATTAAGAATCTCGTTTCGATTCTGGATAATGTACATATAAATATATTTCTTATTCATCTGTCCCCCTAAACGGTCAGATGCTTTTTCCCAGACCTCGTCAGTAAACGGGCGAATTTTACCTGAGTTATCAATGAAACTCATACTTTTTAATGCTAAGATTATTTTCTCAACAGATATTTTTGATTTTCTTGGCATATTCGTAAAAATATTTTTTTTATCGTTTGTATTTTTAGCTGTATTGCCACAATCCCATCTGACGTTGAGTGAAAAATAATTACAGTGTTTGTCACTTGACGGTGGTCCGTATGTAAGTCTGCCTACTAAGAGTGCTGCTCAACATGCAAATTGTTAACTACAAACAAGTGATATAAATCGTTACATATGTTGAAGTATGCTATTAATATTTCACAGGTGGAAACCCTAATTATACTATTACTAACTTTACAAATGCTTATTCTGTTAATCAGTAAAACACTATAAATAATATATAAACTGAATATTACCGATTATTCAAGAGTATATAAATTATGATACGGGCATACGTTACCAGTCGACATTTCCCTCTTCGTTCAACCTCTCTGCTTGTCTTACTCACCCGATTGCTAACCCGCACTATTGTTTGTTTTTGCACACAGGTTTGACAACTATATTTGTACCACAATCACCCGGATGCCCTCCACAACTCTATTGATAATGCAAATGTACAAATAAACTTGTCATAAATTCAAAAAGTAAAATTAGAGCAACCGACTCCTTCTCTACACCGTCCAATTACGAGGCCAGAACCCGAACCGTCCGTTGACTGTACCTCAAGAAACAATGTCCAATACTATTTATATTTATTAGCAGTTCGTAACGAGGTAGAGTCAGTTCAGTGCCACACTGCCACACCACACTAGCTACACCCTTGACGGGTTCCCACACTATTAACGCTCGTACCTTATTTACAGGAAAAAAATCGGATATTCGAGATTCCTGGCCAACAGACACCCCGTTGTTTTGTAGTACCAAAGCTTTCTAAAACTTAAATAAATTTAGTTTTTTATGTGAAGAATCGCCTAATGCCGTGTACAGACCGAGCGAAGGAGAGTAAGCAAAGGCGAACATGTTGGTTTTGCCGACAGATAATGTATTCTCGTTTACGTTTACCTACACTGTTGTGTTTACACAGCAAATGACATTTACCTTAACATTATTTAAAAAAAACGGATAGTCTACACGAAGAAACACACGAGTCGATTTATAAAATAATATGAATGTTTATAATACAAAAATAGTTGGCCGCCACGGGACGCCTGGCAGATGTGAAACATCTTAGTGAATATTCAAATTTCTAATAATTAAAAATGGAAACCCTATAAAAATTATGAAGTAAAGTATTAAAAAGAAGTAAAGTAATAAAAAGAGTATAGCTTTGTTAATAAAAAGAAGCAACGTTCGTTTTCACTAAGTCACACACAGCTATTATTCGTTTTCGTTTATTCAATAGCGTTCGGTAGCTCTGTCTCGGTTGGTCTTTATCTAGTATAAGAAACATATGTTTCGTACTTGACCCTTGTTCCAAAAGCTACACAAGTATTAGTAGGGTTTTTTATTGTTCCCGTTCTTTGTTTCACGTTCCACATTATCATCTGTAAATTTAAAATAGACGAAAGTGCCACTCATTAGTAACAGTGGGGCCTCATCCTTTTAAGAACTTTTTATTTGTGAATGCGGTGGGTCAGTCCAGATAATGCGGTGCTAACGGACAGTAATTCGGGTTTTGAGAAATAGAGACGCATACATTGGTAAAATCGAAATTTCGAACTGCTTTTTGTTCTATAAGATTATAATTCAAATATATCTAGTAATGAAGCGGAGTGGTAAGACTCGTGACCACTGTACACATACCTATGTAATAATAAAATTCCTTTAATAAACCATATCTTCATGCAAATTTTTTAACTAAAACTAATTAGTTTCGAAATTTTAAGTCGGCCAGGTGTACCGCGACGGCAGTATTTTTTGAAATTTTATATTAGTACTAGCTGTGCCCGTGGCATCGCTCACGGGGTCTACAGAATGCCCGCGCGAATCTTGCTCCCCCGCTCCCGGCTATTTCAAAGACAAAAATGCTTGTTGTGGGTGTTCCTTAGAAGATAGATGTATATTCGAACTTTTTTGTAGATCATTTTAATGCCTATGATTGTTGTAGTTTTATTTGCTATGTCTCTAAAGAATTACTCAGTATAAGCCATTTAAGCGCCCGATTTGATTCACCATGACCAGTTATTTTTTTAATTGTGAGGAACCCTGCTATAGTAACTAAACAGCTGATATACGTAAATATAAAGGTATTTAACACCAAAACGCACTTTGTAAATGAAGGCTCTTATCATTTTGAAAATTGTTAAAATCTTGTAACTTTTTTGTGTTTTAAGATAGGCAAAAATTAAAAGAGGTACAAACGTGTGTGTGTGCGAACTGGAATCTGAATCCGTTGGTATAATTTTGATAACTTAAAGTGGGGTGCGGGTAAAATTGTGGACATGCAATAATTTTTTTCTGTTTGGGTTAAAAACGAAAATAAAAAAAGATTCATAGTATTTCCTACGAGTACAAACAGTGCAGAATGGGAGGACTCCAAATTGCCGCGAATGAGTTCTGCGAAATATCCAATAGAAAATGTAAACGTTGTAAAGGTGATCTCGTTTTCCACTGGATAGGCGGACCCCATATCTTTATAGATATCGAATGCCTTGAGTGGCCCAAGTTAGGGTAGAGATTAGGATTTTCATCTCGACCAATGGAATTTGCTATAAGTGAAATTCCAACTGACCTTGTAATTTGTAAAACCGAATATAAATTAGTATCTGCAATAATTTACAGTGGCGGATCAAAGGAATACGGAAGTGCAATAGGTCATTATTACTTATACGAAGGATCATAGGAAAATGGGAAATTCATGATGATCTCAATTCTAAAAGGAAACCACTCTTTGCTTCAGCGAAGCAACTACTGCAGAAACAAAGAATACATATGTTATACTATGTGAAGGGTGTCACAGAATAATTTTAGGTACATTTCTGAACGAAAAGTAAAACAAAATGATACGACCAACTACATATAGTTAAATATTCTAAATATTCTTCGACTGCGGGCATAGTGTTTAAATATATCAAAACTTAGTGAATAGTTAAAATTTTGTATGCGGAATTATTACATACTTATAAAAATTTAAATAAGACAGAAAACCTTCATGGTTATACTTTATAATCATAATAGGTATGGAGTATATGAATTTATATCATTTGTTACTTTTATAAAATATGACACAGAAGCTAGGCTAGAAAAATATAAAAATAAAATTAATAAATAAAAGATAGAAAAGACACTACGTGAAAGAACTGAAGGAAATTACAAACAAAGACTTATTAATATGAACATCCAACACTTTACATGATCTACTGTACAAATTCTGTAGTTCTGATCCCCAGTACTTAATCAAAATGAGGTATAAGTGACCTGTATAAATACAGGAATAGTGAGCTCTAATGAAACTGAAGTAAATCCAGTGCACAGAATGATAATAAATATTCATAAAAATTCCATACCTCAGTCGTATATGATGTCATGTTAAAATCACCGATAACTATAACATTATTGTATCGAACACATACACATTCTAATAAATAAAATAAATGCATACATTCAGAAGCTGAACATTTTGGAGGTATATAAATAACACAACACAAAAATAAAAACTTACTTCCTAAATGTACCGTCACACATATTAGTTCAAATAATGAGCTGTTTACATTGTGTCCAGGAGGTAGCGGAATCTGCTGCAATATATATCTATGTGATGCAATTATTATCACACCACCCTGCTTGCGCCCATCAGCTCGATCACATCTTACAGCAGTGTATCTCAAAGGAATAAACTCTCCGCCCCGCAAAGACTCTTTGAGTCCGGTCTCCGATAACGCAAATATGTCATAGGTTGACTCTAACAGAGAACAAAATAAATTGTTAATTTTCTGACATTCTGGTAATATAATTTTAACGTAATGTTACTGGAATGGCTTTTGGTCGCTTTTCCTTGAGGGACGAAACCAGCTCCATTCACTAAACCGAGTGTTGATAGGCCTAACTTCCGCATTATAGAGCTTGCTATAGAGTGATTCGGGAACTTCAATAAAGAAAGATGAATAGTCTTCTCAACGGCATGAATCTTACTTACATAAGCATTTCCACCTTTATGTTATTCATGTACATAATATGTTCTTTTTACTTTCTGTTTATTCTTAACTATTCACTATCATAATTTTAATTTTTTTTCCCCTTGCGAAATTTCTATAGCATCCGCATCTATAAAACGCTGACGCTCGTACACAATTGGCGCTGCCTTTGGTTTCGTTCGCTCGATTGTTTTGCGGAAGCGCACGTTCTCCTTATCTTGCACAGTTGTAACAGACACTGTGGATATTACTTCGTTTTCGCTCACGCTAGTAGGAATTCGTATAGTAGACGCGCATGCTGCGATCTCTTTTTCCTGTGAAAATATAGTTGACGTTAATCTGTCAACTTTCATTGGTATTTCTTCGACAACCCTCTTTTGGTCATTAATCACATCTGGACAATTTTGCAGTAATTGTTGTTGTTCTTGAATTTTGACGCTTTGTGTCTCTATGAGCGCAAACTGAGACGCGATCTTAGTACTCAGTGCTGCAATCTTCTTATAGATGTCATTTAACGAAACTTCTTGACTATTTTTTGACATTTTCTTAATAAATACTCTTAGCACTTAAACACGACGTTCACGTCCTTCACTTCCTACCGCAAACTAAACTAAAACTATGTATCTTATTTTTTTTTATATTTGAATTTGTTATAGAAAAAATTAGTTCATAAACATTGCTATTTTTATCTTAAAAATAACAAAGATTATTACGAGGTAATTGATTTAATCATTGCCGAGATAGAAAAATATAAGAACATTCAAAGTTTTAGGTTTAGACTACCTTTAGACTAGTAATTTTATAAAATCTTACAGTCTAATATTGAAGGTCTCATATAAAAAATTAACACCTCACGAGACAGTGTTTGATTTAAAGGATATGAACCAAGATCCAACGCCTTAGCTGCTACGTCAGGTATCAATCAGTACAATCAACGCAATGCAGGTTGAGGGCAGAAACCGCCGCCCTGGCGGCGGCTACCCGGGTGGTCGGCTTAGTGTTGCGGCGCCCTGGATATTCGGCGTTGAGCAGGCTCGATGCAGGAACAATAATTCTCACAAGTGAAATTGATTCCATGAAAATAGAATTAAATAATTAAAACCTATGATTAAGAAAACATATTTTTATCTTTGCATATGTCCTTAAACTATCAGAAGTAACAAAAATTGGAATGTTGACAGACCATTGTAAAGAAATAATTAAATATGATAAAATTATATGAAATTCTATATTAAAATAAAGTGATCGTATTATAAATGGTCTATGAAAGGAAAAATATATTAACCTAACCGATGCCCTGGAAATTTGACAATAAAGAAATATATAATATACACGAAATACTAGGTAAATAGGACTATTAAGATAAATAGAAGCAGACCACATAGACATAATAAAACAGTTGGTATATTTATTTTTCTATCGTATTCTGGAAAGTGTCTACAATATTCTTTTTTTGTTCTAATGTGACTTTATTTATTGTACTACTTTGTTCGAAGTTTTGTTGAACGGAAGTGACCAACCATATCGTGTTCTTCGTTTAGTGTAGCTTGTAGGTCTAAAACGGGGCTGTTAGTAGTTTTTATTGAAATCATCTCTATCTGATGGTAAGCAGTCATCCCCCTCGGTTATAAGTGTATTCTGATATCGATAGTAAATTTAGTACGCACCCAAAATTCTAATTTATTTATCTTCATTTATATAACGCTAAGGATTCAACCTGAAAGTGGAAAACACTCCAAAACGGAACAAGACCGATACATCATCGTTCCGAGTAAGTAATGTTTGGTTAAACCTTTAAATGCATCAAATTATAATAAATTTACTTATTAAATAATGTTTTAATATAAGTTTCCTAAGGCTCCACACGATTGCATGACGATTCCTGTTTAAAGTTTGTTGAAATTTTGAAAATGGAGAAAATTCAATTTTATGAAAATTTCAGGTGCGATTATTTTCTTTTCTTATGAGATATTCTCGAATGTCCAAGTTTTGCCTAGGGGTACAAACGATTGCACAACGATTCCCGTTTACAGTTTTGTGAAATTTTGAGAATTGACTGAATCTAGCCCTATTTCATAAACACTTTTAAAGTGCGTTTATTTTCTTATCCTTTGAGATATTTTCGAGATTCAAAGCATTTCCTGGGGGTACAAACGATTGCACGACGATTCCTGTTTAAAGTTTGTTGAAATTTAGAAAATTGAGAAAATTCAATTTTACGAAAATTTCAGGTGCGATTATTTTCTTTTCTTATGAGATATTCTCGAATGTCCAAGTTTTGCCTAGGGGTATAAACGATTGCACAACGATTCCCGTTTACAGTTTTGTGAAATTTTGAGAATTGACTGAATGTAGCCCTATTTCATAAACACTTTTAAAGTGCGTTTATTTTCTTATCCTTTGAGATATTTTCGAGATTCAAAGCATTTCCTGCGGGTACAAACGATTGCACGACGATTCCTGTTTAAAGTTTGTTGAAATTTAGAAAAACGAGAAAATTCAATTTACGAAAATTTCAGGTGCGATTATTTTCTTTTCTTATGAGATATTCTCGAATGTCCAAGTTTTGCCTAGGGGTACAAACGATTGCACAACGATTCCCGTTTACAGTTTTGTGAAATTTTGAGAATTAACTGAATCTAGCTCAATTTCATAAACACTTTTAAAGTGCGTTTATTTTCTTATCCTTTGAGATATTTTCGAGATTCAAAGCATTTCCTGCGGGTACAAACGATTGCACGACGATTCCTGTTGAAAATTTGTTGAAAATTTGAAAATTGAGAAAATTCAATTTTCCGAAAATTTCAGTTGCGATTATTTTCTTCTCTTATGAGATATTCTCGAATGTCCAAGTTTTGCCTAGGGGTACAAACGATTGCACAACGATTCCCGTTTACAGTTTTGTGAAATTTTGAGAATTGACGAAATTGAGCCCTATTTCATAAACACTTTTAAAGTGCGTTTATTTTCTTATCCTTTGAGATATTTTCGAGATTCAAAGCATTTCCTGCGGGTACAAACGATTGCACGACGATTCCTGTTGAAAGTTTGTTGAAAATTGAGAAAATTAAAGTTTTCGAAAATTTCAGGTGCGATTATTTTCTTTTCTTATGAGATATTCTCGAATGTCCAAGTTTTGCCTAGGGGTACAAACGATTGCACAACGATTCCTGTTTACAGTTTTGTGAAATTTTGAGAATTGACTGAATCTAGCCCTATTTCATAAACACTTTTAAAGTGCGTTTATTTTCTTATCCTTTGCGATATTTTCAACATTCAAAGCATTTCCTGTGGGTACAAACGATTGCACGACGATTCCTGTTGAAAGTTTGTTGAAAATTTGAAAATTGAGAAAATTCAATTGTTCGAAAATTTCAGGTGCGATTATTTTCTTTTCTTATGAGATATTCTCGAATATCCAAGTTTTGCCTAGGGGTACAAACGATTGCACGGCGATTTCTATTTAAGAAATTGGCGAATTGTTGAAAATTGAGAAAATTCTATTCTACTTTTTTGAAAATTTCAAATGCGGTTATTTTCTTTTCTATTGAGATATTCTCAAATTTTAAAGTGTTTTCTAGGGGTACAAACGATTGCACGACGAACTCAGTACACTGACTTTCTATATATTGTAATAATTCAATCTCTTACAATTTTGATTTTTTTTAAAGACCTGTAACTTTTTTGTGTTTTAAGATAGGCAAAAATTAAAAGAGGTACAAACGTGTGCAAGCTAACTGGAATCTGAATCCGTTGGTATAATTTTGATAACTCAAAGTGGGGTGCGGGTCAATTTTTGGAAATGCAATAACTTTTTTCAGTTTGGTTTAAAAACGAAAATGAAAAAGGTTCAAATGGGTACAAACGATTGCACGACAATTCTTGTTTAAAGATAGGCGAAATTTTGAAAATTAAGAAAATTCATCTGTATGAAAAATTTCAGGTGCATTTATTTTCTTTTCTAATGTATATTCTCAATGTTCAAAGTGTTTTCTAGGGGTATAAACGATTGCACGACGACTTCTATTTAGATTTTTACGAAATGTTTAGAATTGACTAAATTCAGCACTTTTGACAAATATTTTTAAAGTGCGTTTATTTTCTTATTTTTTGGAATATTTTAATTATTGAAAGCGTTTCCTGAAGGCAAAAACTATTGCACGACAAACGCCGTTTACAGATTTTCTATATTTTGTAAAATAAGCCTGTTATAATTTTCTTAATTTTGAACATCCTGTAATTTTTTTGGCTTTGGAGATAAACAAAAATTAAAGGAGGAACAAACGTGTACAAGCAATTTAGAATCAGAATCCGTTAGCATAATTTTGATATCTCAAAGTGGGGTGCTGGTCAAATTTTGAAAACGAAATAACTTTTTTCAGTTTGAGGTACAAACGAAAATGAAAGTGGTACAAACGGGTACAAACGAAGCACTATCGAATGGTAACATCAAATTATTTTTTTTGCAAAGTCGGGTGCCAGGTTCATATAGGTGTGATTAGGACACATAGTTCAGGAGAAAAATAAAAATTAAAATAATTTGTACTTGCGGAAAATGATATCAATTATGATAGACTACACGGGTCCGTCGCGTTGGTGGCGCGGTATTTGTTGGATA